>CM049393.1:24813502-25241002 GCA_026937815.1 Etheostoma perlongum | reverse complement strand
CGCTGTCTCTTTAAGCCCCCCTTTGCACAGAACGCCCAGTCTGCTGTGATTGGCCAGTGTGTCCAGATCTCTGGCGTCTCCACAGCTGTGCTTTGCTGTCGCTGCATGTGTACAGTCCAAGAGTGACAGCAGCGGAGTATGTAGCAGGACTTTATACTGCGAAGAATCACTGATAAAGGCTACAAAAACCAAATGATACACAACCGGACATGTTCCAGCAGGAATGTGACCCAAAATTTGGGAGAAATTAACAACATTGGCTGCCAAGATTACAGCCTGCAATTGTTGATATATATATATATATATATATATATATATATATATATATATATATATATATATACTCAATACTATCAAATCACAATACTATGGAAACAAAAAAATCCCAATACAAATTGCATCGGCGCCCATGTATTGTGAAAGAATTGAATTTGGACTACAGACTATCGTCCGGGCCCTAGTGCGTCCAATAAATCAAGAATCCTGCCGGTGCCACTGTATCTGACATTAGCATGTGGCTACATGTTGGCTGCATGTGGCTGGGTATGTAGCCTAAACCCATTAGCCTGCCTGGAGCAGATGACTATATATGGAAACATGGCTCGGTATGACATCATACAGAGCAGACTGAACCAACTGTTGAAAGCAGAGCAGGAAATCTGAGGGTTTTGGCTCACAGGGATTTCTCTGAAATACATTCCCCTCATTATTGAATCTTTTGAACATGAACATCTGACACTGTAACATTATAGATATGACAGAAAATACACAAAAACATAATAGGACTCCTTTAAAAATATCCCAGAACTGTCCCTGTGTGCCTGGACTTGGGTCCTTCCCTCATTGCCTCACACCACCATTAAACAGATAGATGCTGATATACTGTAAGTGTGTTTCTGCAGCTGTGTATGTGACACATATGTGTCTTGAGTCTTTCTCCCGAGCGATTGGATTAAAGCAGACGCTGTCCTTTATACATACAATACTTATGCCACACTCAAAATTCAGTCTTAATTGCCTCTTCAAATCTCTAAAGCTCTGCCACTGCATCAGAGCAGCACAGGAGTCGGTGTTGTCACCTTTCCACTCGCCTACGTCTCATCTGCCCTTCCCCCCCAAACAACCGCTCACACTACAACTCCCACAGCACACGCTCTCACTGAGAGGATGGCGACATCCCTCCAGAAACGCAGAGAGACAACAAAAATCTGAATCCAGTTCTAGAGGGAGAATGTGAGACGGTGTAATGGGAAAATGTGGTGACAAAACAGACAGGAGGGGGATAAAAAAGTGTGTGTGGGAGGGGGGGGGGGGCACACTCTCTAAAGTCAAACTCAATCTGGTTGCTGAGCGTTCAGCTTCTAAATCTGCTGCGGCTCTTATTAGAGAGGCAACTCAAGGTTCACTGGACACACATTAGCTGACAGTTCATAGAAAGGAAGAGAAGCATTACAAACACATCCAGTGGGTTTACAATACAGAGCACTCTGAGATCCAGAGAGGGGCATCACCATGGAACCAATGTAACCTCTAAATCAGAGGTCTTCAACACTTTTTAGCCAAGGACCCCTTAACTGAAAGAGAGACGGAGCAGGGTAGGGTGGCCTACCCTACATACCTTTTTTTGCATAGACTACTAAGCCAATAAAAAAACCTTATACTTGTTGGCATGATTTTGTAAATGAAGTTTTCATTTTTAAACGTGGAAGAGTGAATGCTTAGGATGAACTGTGTATGTGTGGATGACTACCTTACCTACAGGCCAGCAAGCTTTAGGAATTTTAATTTACTAATAATACGCTTGATTCATGTTAAGACTAAAGCCCTACCGATTTTTAAGGCGGATATCATACAAATATTTGGTTATTTAAAAATCAGATATTCCGATATCGAAACTCAAAACGAAACATAAACAGATTTCCCTAACATTAGTTATTTATGAAAATGATATGATAATAATTAGTTTTATTGTCACAACAGAACAGAGGATCATTAAAATATATTAAAGTTCTGATAAGTAAAATGTATAAAAATACAAACTTAAGATATGATACTTAAAGTCCTTTAAACAAAAACACAATAACAAAAATAATGAGAGCGTTGCCAACAGGGACGTTGTAGAGCGTCCTCTGGTGGACAGACTATGCAACGCCAACACTAACAAGGACGTTGTAGAGCGTCCTCTGGTGGACAGACTATACAACACCATCACTAACAGGGACGTTGTAGAGCGACCTCTGGTGGACAGACTATGCAACGCCAACACTAACAGGGACGTTGTAGAGCGTCCTCTGGTGGACAGACTATGCAACGCCATCACTAACAGGGACGTTGTAGAGCGTCCTCTGGTGGACAGACTTTGCAATGCCAACACTCAGAACATGGTTGACCATCCGTTTTTATTTTATTTTTTAAATATTAATTCATCAAAATCATTTATTTGTCATTTTAAATGATTCTGATGAATGAATAGTTTGGGAAATGCCTAATAATGGGACGCCAATATATCGGTATATTTATTTTCATAGGGGTGCCTTTAAAATTCAATTAAATGTTCATTTTTGTTCAATAAAAGAATGTTTTTTGTTTTAAACTCAACAAGCAATTTGTGGTATTTTAGCAGAACACTGAAAGAAACAGAAATATCTCAGTTTTTTGCAATATTGCAATATTCAACAACTTTACGACATATGGTGCAGCCCTACTCTCTATTCTGTCTGTGGATGGCAGCTCCAGTCCCACTGGGTCCTACTGAGGACCAACATCTTCAGTTGCACCTCATAAATATATCCTTTTTTAAACAACAAATCAGTAATTTCCTTAAATAGCTGGTCACGCTGTAGTTTTTAATCAAACGTTACTCAAACAGGAGGAAGTAGTGCATTTGTTGGGGACTACTTTCAGCAGGGGATTAATCCACATTGGATGCTGTATAGTAAGTATTTGCGGCAGCAGGGTGGTGTGTGTGTGGGACGGAGTCAAAATAAAACACAGTGTTTTTATGGTAATGAAGGAACATGTCACCCATAGCAACAGTGTGGATCACTGACAAGTTTGTATGATACGTCAGGCTGTAACACACACATATCACTCCTGGTTTGACTATAAGAGAAATACAGAATATCTCCAGACTTATTACATTTTTTTTCAACCTGGACCCTATTTTCCTGTTTTTGTGTCTAAGTGACTGATGGAACAACAATCTTTGACATTGGTCTAGTATTAAGTGAGATCGCTGCAGTCTGCAGCAGAGAAACAAGCTACAATGTAAGTTAATAGATTAAAACTAATTTTTCAGTTTGTATTTAAAAGTGCTTGTTTTGCCACTGACAGACTCAGATTAATATTCTAAGTGTCCGACAACATTATGGAAAGGATTTCTAAGGAGGGCAATCTTCCTGTTAAAGAGTAAGATACTTTTTTCGTTTTCCCACTTGTCCAACCATCGTAACTCTAGTTTAGGTTGAAATAAACACATAGTTTACTGATTTACATGTGAAAATATGTTGCCTCATTACACGCTAAAAGTTTTGTTTTTTAAAATAGAGTCTGGTGGGTTTAGCGCTAGTGACTTCAGAGCTGTTTCTGGTTAAACAGAAAGGTCTCAAAGAGGTTATAAACATCTATCTCTGAAGGGATCCTTTCCATAATGTTGTCAGACACTTAGACTATAAATCTGAGCCGGTCAGCGGTGAAAACAGAATTTTGAGGGGACCAAACGATGACGATGCACTTTTGCTCCATAGGGTTACATTACAGCCCGGACTGTGGCTGCTAGTCAGAGCGGTCTTGCTTAATATTGGACCAATTTCAAAGACTGTTGTTCCTTAAACCAAAAAAAGAGATAACAAACAAAACAAAAAAAACTAAATTACGCTTTAAGTGATCACAAAGGCAGTTCTATCGGCAGGTACTGTAGAGGCTGTCAGAGTCACTCAGCTGCAACACACTTCTAGCTTTAGGAAACATTACTGCACAACGATGCAGCTTTTACAATGTAACACTTATCTTATATCAGAGAACTCATGGGTCATACAGCTCAATACATGAAGCAACGTCATGAATCAATGCATTAACTAATTAGGGGCAGAAACTCCATTATTTTCATTATTTGTGAAATATTTTCACGATTCTTGGTTGATGCTTTTATCCAAATTTGCAGAAAGAGATATACAGTAATCAGTCATTAATATTGTTGTTGTCTTTCTAGCCAGATGACCTGTTGATTTATTATTTGTACCGTTAATTGAATTGCAATGCTTATATGTTCCCAATATGCTCATTAATTCTTGGGAAATATTGACAACACACACACACACACACACACACACAAACACACACACAGAATAATGAGGAAACTGCAGGAATACCAGTCACTGATGCTGCACGTGTTGACCACAGACAACTGTGTTTAATACTGAGGGAGACAGACAGACAGACAGACAGACAATGGGAACTGTACGGCCTGTGGCTGACACTTCATTCTGTTCTGCTGCTCACTGCCAACATAACTAATTCATACAAATACACACAGACATACAGTACACAAAGTAGTCTCTTTATAAAGCTGTCCAACACACACACACAAACACACACGCGCACACACAGGCCCAGATCAATAATAGAAGTGCTTCTCTCAGCACGGCCGCCAGGCTCCCGGCCTGTGTAGCTGCTCGGCTCTTTAATGATCACTAATTAGACAGCAGTAAAACATCACTTGACAACCAGACAAAGGCAACGGGCTGTTCAAAGTTGGACAGGTCCGATCCTTCAGGACCAGAGTGGCAGTAGGCTTTCATTCCAAAACAGTGCAGGGTCAAAAGAGTTGGCTGCTCAGTGACTCAAACCACTGACTGTTATAGAATCTAGGGCTGCAATCAACCAAAGAAAATCTTGGTTGACTAAAGTCCTGAAATTTCGACTAAAAATCGACTGTGGGGGGGGGAATATAAGATTAATTAACTGTACTGTCCCGCAGTACTTGTCCGTGCAGGCTATTTGCGGTATATTAAATCTTTTTTGACCTAATTATTTTGCACTGAAATGACACTCGTTTGTCGGCTCTGACAGCGCTGCATCAGCGCTCTGTGCATGTCCTCGCACGGAGCGGCTGAACATCGGAGCTCGGCTTCGCGGCTAAGACACAAATAAATTATTAATTTAAAGCTTTTACTCTTAAACACAAAAGGCACGTCCACTTTGATATATACTGTATATGTAAATATATCTGTGGTCAAGCTCAGTGCCTCGCTGTGTTGCATTAACTCTGAAACTTTCTCTTTGGGTCCCTCACATTTTCCCGGTTAGTCCATGCATGATGGTGTGGCGTGCTGGCGCTGTATATTAACAAGTTCTTAAAACCTCAGCCCTCCATAACAGCAATGAGCCTCATATCCTGAGCAATAAAGTTGACAATTCCTTCCGTGATGTTATTTTTGCGTTTGGATGGTAGAGGCTTAACATCCAGCATGGTGTGTGTGTGTCTGGGGAACGCTACCGTTGTTGCGGGTGGGTGTGCCGGTAGTTATAAAACGCTTATTAGACTATGAAATATGCCAACTCTGATATGTTCATATAGCCTACTCTAAACAGACAGGGCAACCTAATGCAGATAAGTTAGCTTACTGTTTTTAGGTGATACGCCATGTTTGTAGTCCAGCTGCGATATGCAAACTGTTGCTTGCAAACTTTGCATTCAACTTTTTCCGTTATCTATTTTTGTAAAATGCTGCCACACTGCCGATGTCGTCGACATGGTAGAGGAGGACTGACTGGAAACTAAACACTCACAATTAAATAAATATTCAGCAAACCACTAAACCAAGGCTTTCTAGTTCTTTCTTCAATCTGTCCCCAGTGGGTTGGGCTAATCCAAAAAAGTGAAAACAAGGGGGGTGTTCTGAAGACAGACTGTTACACACATATATATATATATATATATATATATATAAAATATTCTGCTTAAGGTAATACCCCGATTACTCTACCACCATGGAAACACCCCAGTTAAAATCTGACCTAAATCGCTTAACAGAGCCATAGAAGACCTTTTGTAACCGGGGGAATACTGGAGGAAGATGGGGTTGAACGTCTGTGCTCCAACTGCCCCTCCCCACTCAGCTGGAGTGTTTTTTGACCATACAACAAAAGCATTGGGGGAATCAGCAGGCCATTGGAAGCAAAGAGCCTCCGCTCCATCGGTTTGACTCCCCACCGAGGTAGCAGCGGACACCGGGAAATGGCTAAACAGATTGTCTATCTCCGGGGCGATGTGTCTCGGCAAAAATGTGGAGGGATTGTGCAGCCCCCGCTGCGGCCGCTGGCTAACCTTCACATTAGGTATTTTTAAAATGGAGAACAATAATTTGGAGTCCCCTCTGCATTGACTCTAAGGACCCTTCCTAGATGTCTGCTGTAGAAGAACGTATTTTGTCCAAATGAATGACATCACCATCCTTAGGCATTGCTGCGTTTTCTGTGCGTGTGTGTGTTTGGGGTCGGGACAAAAAACACACCCCACCACATATGGTCCATCCAATGGACGCTTGGTATTTATATGCTACGTTCATTTTCATTTGTTTTGATGCTCTTCCCCTCTGGTTTTATAGTTATGATATTTATTGATCGAAGGATGGCTGACTAAGCACTGATCTACTTTTTCTTGCAGTTTTACATAGTAAAGACATATTCCATCTTGGGAGGCTGTCCGCTACAGCTGCCAGAGGTCAAGTGTCTTGCTTCTGTTTACCTGTGTGCTCTCTCTCTCTCTCTCCTTCTCTCCCTCTCCATACAAGGCGTTGAGTCTGCGGAGACATGGCAGCTTTAATGGACTGCATATACACACAGGGAGCAGAGGGGTGAATGGAAGAGATGTGTGTGTGTGTGTGTGTGTGTGTGTGTGTGTGTGTGTGTGTGTGTGGGGTGGGGGGGGGCGTTTGACAAGTTTTTTAGAGAACAGAAAAGCCTGTTAATTAATTTCAGCTCAATCCAGCCTTCAGTCAGTGAAACGCAGATGTCAACATCTAGCAAACACTCAACTGTCAGACCAACAGCCTTGTTCTTGAAGCGCGGAGCTCCCCCCCATTTGGATGCTGTGTGAGCCAAACAGACATCTGAAGATGGCTGTACAGAGTACAATTTGATCTTCTGACGTCTACGTCTTCAAAAGGCAAGAAGCAGAAACTACTTTCCAATGTTGTCTTCTCAACAAAAACTGACACCGCCAGTACATCTCCAGTACATGGGGCTGACTAAAGACTTGACTTGGAAGTAAGTGAATCACCACTGTAAAGTTAACACCCGGGCAACCACCAGGCTCCAGTGCCTTTTGTCAATGATTCCCCAACCAGTAGGGCTGGGCAAAAAAATCAATACAGCATAGTATCGCAATATTTTCAGTGGCAATACTGTATCGATACACAGGCGCCAAGTATGGATCTTTTATCATATATGTGTTGTCAGTTTGTCTGCTTGACAATCCCATGTTGCAGCAATAAAATTGAAGTGATATGACCAAACAGAGAAATGTATCTTTTTAGATAAAACACATGTTGACATCATCTGAAATTGGGAAAAATCTGAATATATCGCAGAATATTGCAATATGTTGAAAATTGCAATAATACCATATCGTGGCTTAAGTATAGTGATGATATTGTATCGACAGGCGTCTGGTGATTCCCACCCCTACCAACCAGGCCTACCCATGGGGTACTGCTGCTGTTGCCAAGGGTTATGTGGGAAGATTGTGTAGCAAAATAAATTATTAAAAGAATAAATCAGCGGTAACCAGCGCTCGACATAAATAGTCAGGCTAGTTGATTGGCCAGTGCACTGGCCAGTGACAGCGGCTCTGTCTACACAGAGCGTATAAGCGTGTGAATGCTAGTTAACATTTCACATTTTCACCTCAGGTAATTCATAACGTTAATTACAACGTCAAAGAATTATGAAGCTAAGAAAGAGGGTATTCCTAGTGAAAACACAGCACAGTGGGCTGGAGAAAGGCGATGCTGGCATGGACTTGTGTGTTTTGCTGGCAATTTCCAACAAAGGCAGAGCAGCCAAAGCAGAAAAATGCCATGCAGCTACACACACAATTCATTTGGATACAAGCATTGCAATGTGGAAGATGGACGGGATTCTGAACAGCGATGCACGCGCCGCACGCACGCACGCACACACGCACGCACACACGCACACACGCACACAGAACTAACGCTACACTTATTACTGTAAGTAGCCTACAATAAACCCTTCGTGATTAAAAAGTCAATAATTATCAATACCCACCTACCTGTTCAACAGGTATAGACATGTAGAAACCCATATTTCAGTCTGCGCTGTTCACTCGTTGTGCAAACACAGCTCTACTCAATATTTTACATACTTAAATGAAAAGATGCCAGTTTGTAGTCTAAGTGTTTATCTTTGGACAAACTCTTGTAATTTAACTGGGGTAGTGATGCGCCGCTTCTAGACCAAAGGTTGCGTTAAGACTTTCTCGACCATCAGTTTGATGGACAGTGATGTAAAATTCCATCATTACCTATTACCTGTCATTTTAATTTGAATGTTCTAACGATAAGACATATTCAGTAGCTTTTCATTTTCATTTATTCATTTAAGGTTTTGGGTTTAGGTTGAGATCTCCAACTACCAAGGGAGTCCCTGGAACATGTATGCATGTATTTAAAAAAAGTACAAAAGTATCAAAAAATGTCAGAAAAAAACATCAATGAGTAGAAAAGCGCTATATAAATGCAGTCCATTTGCCACGAAAGAGTAGACGCCGGAGAGTGAAAGAGAGGTTTATGAATGACAGTGACGTTTATAAGCTTTTAGTTTTTTTTAACTCAACCTTGTTCTTATGTTAAGCTTAAACACAAATACTCCTTTCATATAGCTATTCATTATGATGACTAATGTGAGCCTTTGAAGCCCTGCAGAAGGGAATCAGCCCAGTTGGACAGGTCAGAGCAGGCCACATACCTTGTGGATTTAAACTATTACACAATTCACATATCTCCACATTGTGGTCTCACCTTCAACCCACAACGTCTAGACTGTTGTAACGAGCAATCCATTTCCTAACAAGATAAGAGCCAAGTCATTTTGAGTCAGGCCGGCTTGCTAACATGATAACGACCACCTTTTTATTTCCCAATAAATCCTGCTCAGAACTAAATGAGAGAGGGGTCATGACACCAAAACCTCATTTACTACTTTCCATCAATCTCTTCCTCTATTCCTGGAAGTCATGGCTGTGTGTGATTAGGTGAGGGGGAGAGGCCCTCATCTGCATCAACAATACAAATATCTCTGCATGTTTGTGTGCTGTGGCCAACAGAAGCATTTCTGTCTGACAGCCAGACTCAGGAAGAAATGCAAGCAGAATTACTGCTTGGCCTGTCTGCTTGGTTTACACATAGTTTACATTCTGCAGCAGACAGGAGCCGTGGGGACTCTTCTCCAAAGGACAAGAGAGGGCCACTTAGGGCATGAAATCGAAAACTAATAACCCCTAATTCAAACCAGATCCCAGATGTAAAAGGTCCATGTAATAAGTGCCCATCCATTAAATCTACATCAAATCCAACCTCTGTCTCAGGATTGCAATCCTCAGGTCTGGCTGTCCTCTCTGCCCCACAAACACATATTTTATATATATACTATATCTCAGAAATTAACTTTTTATGTAGGCTTCATGACTGACCACTAGGTTTAGAATAGGGCTGAACAATTTGCGGCAAACGTTTTATTGTGTTTTTTCTGCCAGATATTACAATTCCGATTTGATTTGCAATTATTTTTTTTTGCAACATATTGCACCTTCTATTATCAAGTTAAATACAGCAATGACATAAAAGATACAGTAACATTTATGTAAACATTCTGTGATATGTAACATTATTCCATTTATCTTATTTAAAATAGAATAATGAAAAGAGAAATGAAACATGTTACACCAAACATTCAACTAAACATTGCACATTCGATTTATTGCGCTCTTCACGATCCAGCTAATCACGTTCTTTTGAATCGCGAGTTCATTTGACGACGTTTCATCGTTTAGCCCTAGCTTAGAAGAAACTGAAATAGACATAAAAATAAGAAACCTGGGAATTGCATCTTGAAGTAATACACAGTAAATTGATCAATGCCTGAGAGTAGCTAAGCTACTACTTCATATATTTCCCAATAGCATTCGGGTAATGGAGCAATTAAAGAAAAAATATGTAAAGTGTCCAGTGTTGAGATATTTTATACTACATACTGTAAGTAGTGGGGGTAGAATGACCAAACACATCAGAATGTTCAATTTTCTCTTAAGAAGAAAAGGTCTTAAGGTACACCACTAAATAATAAGTGCATTTGTTGGGGGGTTGTCTGAGGAACCTCCCTACAGGCCCCCAGTATGGAGCACCAGGCAGGAGTACAGACACCCAAGATAAGCAAAGTACTGCTGTGAACAGGTGCAGCAGCTACAGCGGCTAGAATAAGTTTCCACACCCATGCTAAAGTTGATTAAAAAGAGGAATAAAAAAAACATCTTTTGGAAATTGATCTTAATGCCTTAATTCAAAATATCTGTGTGTTAACATAGAGGCAGGCAGATCTTTATTATTAAAGACCAGTTATTTCATGGATCAAGATACTATGCATCCTGATAAAGTTCCCTTGCCCTTTGGAATTAATCTAACCCCCCACACACACACACACACATCATCACATGCACTTCAACATACATAGAGATTGGCATGGCTGGTTTGATTTGCACTGAGAGATGATTTTATGGAAAGTTCCCCATGCCTATCTCTATGTATGGTAAAGGGTATGTGATGATGTGGGGGGGCTATTTTAATTCCAAAGGCCAAGGGACCTTTATCTGAATGCATAGTAAAAAAGGTTGGATTTTGATTTGAATTAACGCATTAACATCAATTTCCAATTTTTATAATCAACTTTAGGTCCTGGGTGTATAAACTTATTCTAGCCGCTGTATATGACAAGCCGCTTTACCATTCCGGTCCTATCTGTAATTACATTTTAGAATTAATATCATTTCTCCTAGTAAAAATTAGATTCTCGCCAGACAGAATGGCAGTTAAAGATATCCACAGTAACATTCTTACTAACAGAATTTATTATCAAGAAATCTAGAACTGTGATTGTAGCAGTCAAAACTAAATTTAAATCCTTAAATAGTATAAGTGGCCGTTTTAACATTTAATAGCTGGACTAGATATTTTTTGCAGATATCCATAATTTAATTCTTCTAGTCAAAAAGAACATTTCATATATCCACAATGTCATTCTTCCTGGGACAAATGACATCACTTGTGTCATTTGTGAATACCAGACTTTTCATTTCAGATATCCCCATCATTCTTCCTATCCAGAATGAACATTCTAAATATCTGCAATAGAATTCTTACAAGGAAGAACTCCAATTTCAGTATTTTTGTCAATGGAGTCTAATGTCTGTGAAGACTGTGTAAACTGAAATAAGGCTTGTTGACAGCAAGATAAAGTGGTCAAAATATTCTAAATATAGCTTACACTTAAACTGCTACTGATTTTTCTTAGATGTCTGATATCTGCAGTACATTGCTTAGCTTCGTGTCGGTACTTCTGTCTGCTTGTCCAAATGGGGGCGTGCCGACCAGCATCTTCTCTAGCTAACACACTGACTATGGAAAAGCACCTCTTACAACCCCACTTCAAAAAATCCAAACTATCCCTTTTAGATACTTTTTTCTGAGTAGCTTGCTACTTTCAGCAGAAGTGCAGAGCTACTGAAGCGTAACTACCTTCCACTGCAGTTGCTTGAAGCTTCAGTTTCATTGTAGTGTAGTGAAGTGTATCTGTTCAAAAGTGCTACAGAAATTCCTAAAAACAAAAAGGCTGGATTAGAGATAGGGTGAGAAGCTCAGTCATCCGAGAGGAGCTCGGAGTAGAGCCGCTGCTCCTTCGCGTCGAAAAGAGCCAGTTGAGGTGGTTCGGGCATCTGGTAAGGATGCCTCCTGGGGGCCTCCCTAGGGAGGTGTTCCAGGCACGTCCAGCTGGGAGGAGGCCTCGGGGAAGACCCAGGACTAGGTGGAGAGATTATATCTCCAACCTGGCCTGGGAACGCCTCGGGATCCCCCAGTCGGAGCTGGTTGATGTGGCTCGGGAAAGGGAAGTTTGGGGTCCCCTACTGGAGCTGCTGCCCCCGCGACCCGACTCCGGATAAGCGGATGAAGATGGATGGATGGAAAAAGGCTGGATTGCCCTACACTACACGACTCACCACGTTGGACAGAACAACCAACATAGGGATGGTTTTGTCTTACAGGAAGAGAAGACTAAAATCTGGGGATTGTGATGAGGGTAGCCCTAAGGGTAGGAAAGATCATGGTCATGAAATTAGAAGGGTTTATCTTGGCTAATTTCCTTAACATTAACTATTTTGTCTGAAGAAATTTGGCCTTAAAGAGGCAGTAGAGAAAGGTTATGTACTGTTCAAAAGAAAACAAGCTCATTCTCCAGGGAGCAACAATATGCTCATTTTATGACAACCTGCCCATTAGATTTTGATATTTCTTGGGAGACATTTAAGCCCGATGGTGGCCCCAGGATTAAAGGTCAAGGGGTCACCACAAGCATAAGAATTCTTCCTCTGGGGACCATAAATATTTTTTGCAAGTTTGTTGGTAATATGGCCAGTAATTGATGAGATACTTGCTTTGACCAAAGTGTTGACCTCCCTCCATCCTGTTGCAAAAAACACACTTATCATTTAAGTGTGAATGATAATAATGACAATGCAGCAGTGATTTTGTTGCATCCTCACCTGTGGAAACTCGTAAATGTTTTTTTCCTGTCAGTGTAAAAGGTCTGATGCGTATTGGATATTTTTTTTAGATTTCTTTTTTTGGGACTACAACCCTTTTAACATGCCTCTGTTGTCTTTTTTTTCTGCCATCATAATACATTTTTAAGTAAGCGTGTCACATTTTTCCAGATGCTCCATATTTCTTTTGGAAAGTGAAACTCTTCACTGGCTCCCTGCTGCATATTGGATTTCGTTCTCACTCTTACATTCAGAGCATTGCTCGGTCAGGCTCCTGCGTATGCGGCTGAGTTACTTCACCCATTTCTCCCACGCACCCAGCTGAAGAGTCAATGTAATCAAGCTTTTAAGTCCATGGCACCTTAGTCTATGGCTGAATCTCATTTCTCTATCTTACCCCTACCCCTTCCCCTTGGTTTTGCGCGTTATGCGGGACCTAGTGCTGTCCCATTACCTATTTCGACCGAGGGGAAGGGGATAGACCGAGGGGTGTATATCCCTAGAAACCAAGTGTGGACGTGACCTCACTTGTAAACACACAGGCGACAATGGCTACCGCTTCGACCAGAGGGACACATACATGTAAATACTTTCGGCTTAAATAATTGATGTAAAAGCTACGACAGTCTTGTTTTGTGGTCTATGCAGTCCTGTACATATATACTTGCAACCATGTTCTAACTGAAACTTTTTAAAAATCGCTGACTTGCAATGCTAACACTAATCGCTAACGCTAATCGCTAACGCAAACGTTGATTTGCACAACAGTCCCTCATCTCTCTGCCTTGAATGGACTGTATACATCGCATAGACTGTATATACATATTAATATTAACGGTCTATGATACATAGCTACGTGCTTTACATATACCGCTCCTTATCACACAGGAGGACACAGCAGCTGATCCACTTTCGGGCTGAAAACGAGCAGAAGTTTCCTAATTCATACATTCATGTTGTACCCATTCATTATTGCATTTGTACTGTATTATTGTAATCATTTGTAATTAATTCCTGTTCATGCACTTGTATATTGTTGTTGGTTTTGATATGGGACACTGATGAAATGTGAGGCCAACAGGCATCAGATTGGTCTGAAATATCAGAACAGCTGTAGTTAATTTGTTTGTTTGTGGTCTTGTGTGTTTTTTAGTTTTACACATATGAGTGCCTTTTTATGTGTGTGTCATGTTCGTTATGGTTCTAATAGTTGATAATGGTTCTGTAACATCTTATGTAATGTTTTTGCCTGTTATGTTTAATTTATCGGCAATAAAGACAGATTTTTGTTAATGTTTTTCTGAACATCAATGACATTCAAACCGGTGATAACTAAAACAGATATACAACACATCATGTATACAGGGTGTATATGTATGTATACATCTGTATGCACATGTATTGCATGTTGGAAGTTTGTGATCAATACTGTATGGTGATGTAACCAAGTGGTGTCCCATTTCATAGGGGTATGTTTTCACCCCTACCCCTTGGTTTCAAGGGGTAGGGGTAAGATGGAGAAATGGGATTCAGCCTATATCCACCACGTTCCACTTCCGGGATTGCTCCGGTGCCCCAGGAAATTCAGACAGATGTCCCTCTTTTCAGCCGGATGTCCGTCCCCGTCCTCTGTCTCTGTATCAGCGTCAGCGTTCTAACCTCTGGTGGATTTCTGAGGACTATGGTTACCTGCTCCTCAGATCTCTGCAGGGTAAATCCAGACAGCCAGCTAAACTATCTGTCCAATCTTTTCCGTAGACTACTAAAACTACTTCTGAACGTACACATGTTCCACCAAAATAAAATTCCTTTCTGATGCTATTTTGCAAAGGCACCGTGGCTCTGTTCGGCACTTAGCTCCGCTCAAGACGACTGATTGTTTAAAAGAAATGCCGATAAACCATAACACGTTTTTCTCCCATCCCAGAATATTGCTTAGACTAGCCAGACCTTCCACTGCAGCACTGTGGAAGAAGGTCTGCCAATGTAAGACTACTAGCACCTAAAGCACCTGATTCTATGTATCCCTTACAGTCTTCTGTTTCTGTGGGTTCTTTTAAACAAATCACTTAAATACATACCTGTTTAGACTGGCGTTTGGTAGACCAGTATGCACTTTCAACATGATTGTGTATTAATTATTGTGTATTGTGTTCTTACTCTGTATTGTGTTTCTTGCGTTTGCCCCTGTAAAGCACTTTGTGACTTATCTTAGTGATAAATGCTTTATAAATGTTTCATATAGGGGCAACCTCTGGCTCACCGGTAAGTGCTCCATTTGGGCTGAGTCCTCTGCAGCGGCCCAGGTTTGAGTCCGATTCTGCGTGTCAACCCCCATCTCTCTCCCACCTTTCCTGTCTATCCACTGTAACTTTCAAATAAAGGGAAAAGCCCCCAAAAATAATCTTAAAAAAAAATAAAAGTTACATATAAATTGAACTTACTTCAACTGCACCACTGTGTTGTGACTCCCCAAATAAATGGTAGTAATAATAATAAATCGGCTCAAACTCGATCTTGAAAGGCAACATTCTCATTCCCCAAAAGTGAGGGATGTTTTCTACACAGTCCAAGTGTGTGTGATAGGTGTACAGTAGAGATTACTCTGCCTGCATATATCACTGAATAATTACTCTAACTAATTTATCTGGCCAGATGTCTCCACTCCCACTGCAATCTATCCTGGAGTTCATTCATGTTGTCAGCTGTGTGTGTGCATGGCTAGCGGCCGTCAGGTGACTCCGAGTATTACAAACAGCCCTTAATATAGCTGTGCTCCACTTCTCCCTCTGGGAGGTGGAGTGAGAGGGGAACTTAAAGAGATGAACTAATTAGAAGCAACATCATCCCTGCTCTCTGATGGTCTGTGTTTCCTCCTCTCTGGACCACAGCGCTACAGAGGGACACTCATTTCCCATTTTCTTATTATCAAGCAATTAGCCTAATCCTTTTACGTAGTTATAAAGAAAAATAAGTCAATTTCAGAACTATTTCTGCAAGTCAATTTACAAAAACGATGAGACGATAGAGCGATGTCAATCTTATGCATGCTTGTCGTCGTTATTTTCTTATTTTTATGTTAGATTAATATCAATTTTCGGGCAGGGGGTGCCTCCTTAAACCAAAATTCTATATGAATTCCAGGGGGGGGGGGGACTCCTTAAACCTGCATTCTATCTGAATTCCAGGAGAGGGAGACACCTTAAACCTGGATTATATTTGATCTCCATCAGGGGGGACACCTTAAACCTGCATTTTATCTTATCGGCACTGTCCAATCATTTTACAGTCCATGCTAGAGACACCGTAGCTTACTGGAAACGTTAGCCTGCAGCTAAAGACACAGCGTAGCTTACCTGTAGCCTGTAACTAAGGACACACTGTAGCTTGCCGATACCCTGCAGCTAAAGACACAGCGTAACTTAAGCCTGCAGTTATTCGAGACAAAATGACCACTGCCCCCATTGGAGATGCAGAGAGAAGCAACCAAACCGAAAAATCCTCCTGCTTTACTCAAGTCTACGATGTGGCAACATTCACTTTCCCCAAAAGCATTGCTCAGGGACTGCAGCAGAAATGATGACAATCCTTCCAATATCTAACAGGTAATTTCACTCTGGAGATCGGCAGTGTCTGTTGGTTCTGCCAACATCTGTACCAATATCAGAGGAATAGGCCTTTAATTACGGCATGGGCAAGGAGCATCAAACACACACACCCACACACACCCACACACCGACACACAAACACACACACCCACCCACACACACACACAATCCTGGAGTAGCAATGGCACACTGTAAAAGACTGTTACAAATGGGACTTGATTTTAAAAACTAAATAAAAGCAACAACACTGCCCAAAACAAATCCATAATTTCCCTCCCAGCATGCATCAGATCTGAGCACCTGGGCAGAAAGCCATTATAGTCAAAACACAAAATATCTTACCTGGGGAAGACGTGTGATGTTGTGGTAGAGCAGATGGACATGGAAAGAAAAGAAAGAGAATCTGTTAGTTGCCTGCCATCTTAACTGAGCAGAGTGTTAAAGCAGTGACATGTAGAGTCATCCTTACAATCATTCATTCAAACAGATCAAAACAGGCAAAGTTCAAACCAAAAGGCCAACAAAACAGATACGGCCGATAAAAAACAGGAAAATTGTATTACACAGAATATTATCACAGTAAAAACGCCAACTACAGTTTTACACATGACAAAGTAGACCGTACTACAAAGTACTAGCAAGGCTCGTTGCATGAGAGAAAATCCTCTTCCTCCTGGCATTTTCTTTCTAAACAGAAAGACATATGGACAGAAAACTAATGAACCAAAATTCAGGAGAATGCCAAAAGATTGCCCAAAAATACATCTTTTAATTCCCTCCCATCTGTGACATTCTCCTTAGAGCCCGACCGATCGGCGGGACGATATTAGGCATTTCCCGAACTATCAGTATCGGCATTTATAATGGTCAATGAAAAAAAAAAAGAATAAAAAAATATTTTACGGTCAACCATGTTCTGAGTGTTGGTGTTGCATAGTCTGTCCACCAGAGGACGCTCTACAACGTCCCTGTTAGTGTTGGTGTTGTACAGTCTGTCCACCAGAGGATGCTATACAACGTCTTTGTTAGTGTTGGTGTTGTATAGTCTGTCCACCAGAGGACGGTCTACAACGTCCCTGTTAGTGTTGTATAGTCTGTCCCCCAGAGGACACTCTACAACGTCCCTGTTAGTGTTGGTGTTGTATAGTCTGTCCACCAGAGGACGCTCTACAATGTCCCTGTAGGCAACACTGATTATTATTTTTTTAATTATTGTGTTTTTGATCAAAGGACTTTAAGTTTCATATCTTAAGTTTGTATTTTTATACATTTTATTAAACATAACTTTAATATATTTTGATGTTCCTCTGTTCTGTTGTGACAGTAAAACAAATTATTATCATATTATTTTAGTGAGAACTCTGTAACTAACTACAAATAACGCGAAAGTTTCTGGATTTTTTTTTTTTTAATATACTGTATATCAGTCCATAATGACTGGCTGGCAAACTGGATGATAAAAGAAAGTTTTATGGCGTTCGTTGTTTGTGTTTGTTCATGTTTCACAAAGAGTTTACCCGAGCTAGGCCGTACAACATTAATAAATATCCTATCACGTCCATGCAGGGTTAGTAGAATACATCTGGTAAAACATAGTAAGTATATCAGGGGGTATCAGACCAGTAGTTGTATAGGCTGATACGCAAGGTCATGTATCGGAATACTACGTAATACTACGACATCTTACGGCTATCTGACACTGAGGGACACTGACCAAGTGTCAGTATTTTACAAGGTGGGCGTGAGAAGGGGTTGTTGTTGCTGTAAATCCGGATGGCGTACATGAACTCTCCAAGGCTCCGTGTGTACCTCAGAGAGGATGTTTGGCAGAGAATAGGTCCAACGCAGCCAAGATGCTCTTTATACACTCACCGGCCACTTTATTAGGTACACCTGTCCAACTGCTCGTTAACACTTAATTTCTAAGCAGCCAATCACATGGCGGCAACTCAGTGCATTTAGGCATGTAGACATGGTCAAGACAATCTCCTGCAGTTCAAACCGAGCATCAGTATGGGGAAGAAAGGTGATTTGAGTGACTTTGAACGTGGCATAATTGTTGGTGCCAGAAGGGCTGGTCTGAGTATTTCAGAAACTGCTAATCTACTGGGATTTTCACGCACAACCATCTCCAGGGTTTACAGAGAATGGTCCGAAAAAGAAAAAACATCCAGTGAGCGGCAGTTCTGTGGGCGGAAATGCCTTGATGATGCCAGAGGTCAGAGGAGAATGGCCAGACTGGTTCGAGCTGATAGAAGGGCAACAGTGACTCAAATTACCACCCGTTACAACCAAGGTGGGCAGAAGAGCATCTCTGAACGCACAGTATCGAACTTTGAGGCAGATGGACTACAGCAGCAGAAGACCACACCGGGTGCCACTCCTTTTAAGAACCTGAGGCTACAATTTGCACAAGCTCATGGAAATGGGACAATAGAAGATTGGAAAAACTTTGCCTGGTCTGATGAGTCTTGATTTCTGCTGCGACGTTCGGATGGTAGGGTCAGAATTTGGCGTCTACAACATGAAAGCATGGATCCATCCTGCCTTGTATCAACGGTTCAGGCTGGTGGTGGTGGTGTCATGGTGTGGGGAATATTTTCTTGGCACTCTTTGGGCCCCTTGGTACCAATTGACCATCGTTGCAACGCCACAGCCTACCTGAGTATTGTTGCTGACCATGTCCATCCCTTTATGACCACAATGTACCCAACTTCTGATGGCTACTTTCAGCAGGATAATGCGCCATGTCATAAAGCTGGAATCATCTCAGACTGGTTTCTTGAACATGACAATGAGTTTGCTGTACTCAAATGGCCTCCACAGTCACCAGATCTCAATCCAATAGAGCATCTTTGGGATGTGGTGGAACGGGAGATTCGCATCATGGATGTGCAGCCGACAAATCTGCGGCAACTGTGTGATGCCATCATGTCAATATGGACCAAACTCCCTGAGGAATGCTTCCAGCACCTTGTTGAATCTATGCCACAAAGAATTGAGGCAGTTCTGAAGGCAAAAGGGGGTCCAACCCGTTACTAGCATGGGGTACCTAATAAAGTGGCCGGTGAGTGTATATACACTACAAACTCTAAACCAAGAACACACACACCATTTTTAAGACCTGGCTAGCAGAGATATCCAACTTGCTACATATGGAGAAAGCATGATACAAAGTCTGTCTCAACTCTGTAACCTTTGACGAAAGGTGGCAACCATTGTTGTCTATCACGAGTGTCTTAAAATGCTTGATTTTCACTTGGTGACTGTGTCAAATGGTATTATCGTTTCTTGGAGCCCCCTTATTTTGTTTATTTGGACCTGTGCTTGTACATTAGAGTGCGGATCGGGCCGGATTTTTCTGTCCGAGCCCGGCCCGCGTCCGACAGAGCAGTAACCGAACCCGACCCGAGCCCGACAGTCATTAAGATATTTCTGTCCGAGCCCGACCCGAGCCCGACACAGTTAAAATCGCATTTGTTTCTCATACTAATGACACATGTACGTTTGTTTGTGTGGAAAGCCCGCTTTTATTAAGCAATTGTAGGAAGGCATTCGGAAATGTCAACAGATGAGCGCATCAATGCACAGCTGACTTTCCTTTTTCAATAGTTTTAAAATCTCCTGCGGCCAACTTCTTTTTAACATCTTCCATCGTTGCGCTGCCACATGTAGCTTAATACGCACGTCTTTCGTTGTCACAGCACACAGGAAGACGGATGTTAGGGTAATATTTGACATTTATTTTAAGCTGTTTTAAATTCAAAATGTTCAATGCCTTATCGCGCTGATGTGACCGAGCCCGACCCGAACCCGAGCATCCTTTCTAAAAATCTGTCCGAACCTGGCCCGACCCGTCGGGTACCGTCGGGTCCCGTCGGGCTCGGGTCGGGTATCCATCCTCTATTGTACATGTATATATAACGTATGCATACTTCGTTACAATATTTTCTTTTTAATTCAACCCTGTCATTGTTAGTCTAATGTTATTGTTTTTTGCTTGTCTATGGGCGGGTTTTTGTTGTGCTCTGTGGATTTTTCTGAACAGAAAATATATCGATATTGCGATATGAAATAATATATCATCTTAGATTTTGGACATCGTAATATCGTAATATGGCATAAGTTGATGCATTACAGTAAAGTGATGTCATCAGTCTTATCAGACTGGTGTAACTGTTCCTTTACCCACTTAGTCATTATATCCACATTACTGATGATTACTTATCAAAAATCTCATTGTGTGAATATTTTGTGAAAGCACCAATTGTCAACCCTACAGTATCGTTATGGTATCGATATCGAGGTAGTTGGTCAAAAATATCGTGATATTTGATTTTCTCCATCTCTTCTACATCCACTCCTCCTTTCTGCTCTCATCTTCCAGTGACTCTCCTCTCCCTTCCTCTCCTGAGAGAAGTATACTCTCCTGCTCTCTCTGCTTCTCTCCCAGTTGCCAAATCTTAGCCTTTCTTCTATTTACTTCATCTCCCTCTCCTCTTATGTCCTCCTCAAAAATGACTAATTCTATTTCCTGTCGTCTAATATCCTCAGAAGTTCTCATTATCTTTCCCTTACTCTGCTTTCCTATTCCCAATCTCTTCCCTCGGAGCTACTTCTTTTATCTTATCCTCTAATTCGGATAGGGGGAAAGAAAACTAGTTGTCATTGAGAATTAAAAAGTTGCATTCTTTAATTTGACTCATTTAACATTGTAAAACATGTCTTACACTATTCCAGGAAACATTTTTCTTTGGGGGGTTGTAAGAACCCAATTAAAAAATTTGGTTAACATTGGTAAAGCCAACATATCCTGACCCTTTAGTCCCTATTATGGTTCAAGCTACATCCAAAAATGCAAGTGATAACAACTTTCTTTGACCCTTCCTGCCGGGTAAACAACCACATCTTTCAGTGCTTTCTGTCAGAACACTGATAAAAACTCCCTCAAGGGAATCACAAGACATTATCCAGCTGTTCCCACAGCCTGAGTACTCCTGATGAGTACACTGATCCTCTTGTGATGGCGAGAGGCTACCCAGCATGAGGCTACCTAGTGTGAGGCTACCCAGCGTGAGGCTACCCAGTGTGAGGCTACCCAGCATGAGGCTACCCAGTGTGAGGCTACCCAGCATGAGGCTACCCAGTGTGAGGCTACCCAGTGTGAGGCTACCCAGCGCAAGGCTATCCGGCATGAGGATACCCAGTGTGAGGCTACCCAGTGTGAGGCTATCCGGCATGAGGATACCCGGGGCAAGGATACCCAGGGCACTGATACCCAGCACGAGGCTACCCGGCCTGAGGCTATGCTGTGCGAGGCTACGCAGCAAGGTGGCACAACTCATTTTTGTTAAATGACACTTAATGACAGAAGTCATAAACGTTTATGACTTGTCATGACAGTGTCATGTCATAGTCATGACAGTGTCATGTCACGGTTATGTCGATACCGTCAAGTAAAGTGTTACCCAATATTGTCTATTCCAGTATAATATCCTCGTATCTCTGTCCAAAATCAAAGCAAAAACCCAAAGCATAAAGGTCCCATGGCATGGAAATTTCACTTTATGAGTTTTTTTAACATTTGTATGAGTTCCCCCAGCCTGCCTATGGCCCCCCAGTGGCTAGAAATGGTGATAGGTGTAAACCTTGCCCTGGGTATCCTGCTCATCCTTTGAGAAAATGAAAGCTCACATGGGCCAATCTGGAATCTTGGGGAGGGTAACCTTGGCCCTTATGACCTCATAAGGGGCAATGTTACCTCCCCTTTCTCTGCTTTGGCCGCCCAAAGAATTGGGCCCACCCATGAGAGAGAGACATCATGGCTTTCAAAAGAGCAAAGTGGCAGTTGGTCAAGCCCCCCCTTCTCAGATAAAGTGTTAGGGGACCACTAAGGTCTATATAAAAGCATCGAAAGAGCACCATGTCATGGGATCTTTAAGCCCTGTACTTCCATTAGTACACCAGCAGCTATCATAAATCAGGCCATCTGTGTCTAGGTAGGAACAGCAAAATGGTGTGTTTTCCCTGTGTTTTTCCCGGATTTGTGGCGGCCCCCAAAGCAAGCCCCAAAGGAAACCAGCACCAAGTAGCAATTCAAATCCCCTCTAAATGTGTTTAAGAGCAAATGTGTTTACACAACAACCGTTGAACAAGTAGAACATGAACTTAAATAGGAGAGGTAATCTCAGTTTTATCTTCAGAGCCAGGCTGTACCCGACTCCCCCCATGATATATTTAAATAATATATATATATTTTTTTTAACCATTTACCATTTTTAATTATTTTATCATTTATTTATCAAATTGTCAGAATTAACAAGTAAATGTACCCCCCCATAACAACTGCATGCATGCTCGCCAGGATACACTGCTGTCCTATTTATCACATTCACTCTTCAGATCAGTATTTTACAGCTCCAATACTCATCTGGTGTGTGATACTAGTGTCAATCAATGAGTCTATCCGGCATGACAAATCTCAACCAATCAATCTTGCAGAGACGGAGAGCATGAGTAGGAGCTGTCCATGAGCGTAGGAGCAACTTTTGGTAATTATTCTGATTAATTATTTTGTCATTTTGACTGTATGCCTCCACTTCCCCCCGATTGCCTGTGAGCTTCTCCTGACTTTTGTGGGACAGAAAGTCCTGTGGTTATGCCACAATCGTTAGCCTATTCTTATAAAAATGCCTATTAAGGGGCCTATTATACATTGTCTTGTTTCTTTAGAAATAAACAATGGACAAACGCTTTAAACGCTTCAGATGTAGAGTTAGTTGCTGTCAAAGTGACGCCAAAATGAATGGAGGTCAATGGAATGCTAGCAGAAGGTGATGGATGCTTACCCCATGCATATCTCCAGAACATTCTGACACTACCACCACATCGTTGTTTGAGACCTGTTTCAGTCTCAGGACCAAACTCTTACAAGATCTGACCTGAACGCCCTTACAAAACTAATCTCAGTGCTGCTAAATATGTCTTTTAGCTGTGTAAAACATCTAATGTTAGCAAAAGAAAGTATTAATAAATGATACAAATATAACTTTTCATCCATTCCCACGGCCATTCTGCAGACAGGAATTGTTACCGTTTCATATCATTGGCACTATCTTAGTTCTAGAAGATCTTTGGTTTCCCCCCCCCCCTTGTGCTCGTCCCATCCGCATCACTGTTATCTCGCTGGCCACTTGCACATTTACCATCTTACATAAAGTGGTTGGTACAGGTGGTTTGTTTCTACTGTGAACAAATGTTTGGATTGTCTCCCTGCTTCTCTTTATTCCACCGTTGCACTGCCTACTCGCAGATTTACTCTTATGTAAAGTAATCACTAAAGGGCTCCCTTTTAACAATATCTAGACACCCACGCATGAGTCCAGCTTCAGAGGAATAGCAAGTACTAGCAATGGAACACAAAGGAGTGGAGAGGAGGAAGAGGAGGATACGGGACAGATTACAATAGAGAGACATGGGATTGAGTGAGCGAGATGAGGAGCCAGAGATAGAGGAAGAGAGCGCTTGACACTAAGCTGACAGAGAGGAACACTATCATGCTGCTCCAGCACTGAGCCTCCTTTCCTTCTTTAACTCCTTGTCTTCTCTTCCTATTATTCCTACTCTCATTACACATGCTCTGCTTCCTTTCCCAACTTTGACTTATCTATCTATAAATCAGTATCAATATCAATAATAATCAATATCAGTATCAATAATGCATCGTATTTAATTTATTTTGTGACTAGATTCTGAATCTGCAACATCACATTCAATCAATTCAGGTTCACAGATTTTGGCCAGCCTAGTTTTTGCCGCTATTTCCGACATTTTTGGATTTTTTTTTCAACGTTGTTTTTTATTTTTAGATGTTTGTTGTTGTTTTTCTCGAGGAAGGAACCTTTAAACTCCCCCTGCCAAATACGTCCGCTCACTGGCAAAGCTTACTAAGACACTTACTGTATTGGCTGCATAGAAATATGTTCTCCATCTAAATTCACAGAGCACAACATTAATATTTTGACTGTCACGTAACCAACCGGTATACTAATATAAATGTATCCCTTTGGCTTTCTTATTGTTTTCTCAAAGGAGAAGACACTGGCTGACGTACCGGAGAAGGAAAACATGCTATTTTCTTTCGGTTTCACATTTAAATATAAAAAAACCAGCTCTTTACGGTGATGCCACTTTTTTATCTTAAATGTTGTTTCCAAACCAAAAAAACAGTAAGATTTCTACTTTTTCACACACACACACACACGTTTGTATACACGCACACACTCCCTGAATACCATGACAGCTCTGTCAACAGGATCTTTACCGTGTGTGTGTTTGTATGTGTGTCTGTGTGTGTGTGTGTGTGTGTGAGATTATATTCAATATAAACAATAGGCCAGCTCTGCTGCATGCAGATGTCCTGCCAAGCGTGGGCTGAAGCCCTGACACGTCACTTTCATCCTTTCTCTACTGGATGTGTTACAACAGCTTTACTTATACTTAGTGCTTATTTCACCATCCATACATTATTGCACATGTAGCCTCACACGCTTTATGTCCGTGCACATACAAGGCTTTGTGTGGGCAGGGAGGTATGCAGAACACACCGCAAATAGTTCATCATGTTTGATTGTTGGTTGTCTCTGAGACTTTCCAGACTTTGGCTTAGCACACAGTATCTGTCCCATACACCGCTCTCTGAGTTAGCAAAGTTTAGTGCAGGGGTCATCAACTCAATTTTTCCAAGTGCCAGAATTTGTATAAGCAGACACTGTTGGGGCCAGACTTTCATATGTATTTATACCTCATAGTTTTCTTACTAAATGAATGCTATTTTTAATTACTTGTATCAGTGTGAACTGACTATAAAAATCACGGGAAAGCCAAACCGATTACTACACAGGCTACTTAACTAGAACGTTATCTCAGACTGGGTAGCAGTTCACTGAGTGATGGTTAATATTTGTGATTACGCAAATGCTATTGTAGTATGTAGTGTTCTGATTGGCAGAAAATGCCCTCAGGAGGAAAGACATCTGAATGGCGTCCATCTTCCAAAATGCAACGCATGTATCCAAATGAATTATCTTTTATTATAGGTGTTGTTTAGTCTGACGATTCTTTTTATTCTCTAGTACCGGAGATCGCCAGTTGTAGCCAGTCAGAAGCAGAGTATGAGGGCAAGCCCTGATAGTACCTAGGTAAGGACTACTAGCCAGTCAGATGCAGAGTATGAGGGCATGCCCTGACAGTACCTAAATAAGGACTACTAGCCAGTCAGAAGCAGAGGATGAGGGCATGCCACGCTAGCAGCTAGGCGAGCATTATAACATTTGTCTCTGAAGTAAAGGCTGGACTACAATAGAGCTGTTTGGAGCCGTCAGTGAACAGTTTTCTGTTGAAGATGGTAAGTCCCTTTGGGGGGGGGGCTTGGTGCTTTTTCACTTTGTAAACCTATAACGTGCACAAAAAAAGAGAACGCAATAAAGGAAAGGGAAAAAGACAAAAAGCATAATATGAGCACTTTAAGAAGGCCTAAGTGACACATAATAAAAACGGTGCTCTCAAGTGTTGTGCAAGATAATTGCCCTAATTACACAAGGAACAAAAGACAACGTGTGCCTGTTTGTTTTTGCTCTAGGGACCCTCCGGTCTATCTCGGCACAGAGGGAAGAGTGGGCGGTCAGAGAGTAACAAGATTGGTCATATATTCTGCAAAACCTGTCCATCAGAGATCTTTTTGAGAGAGAGCTGCTGTGTGCCAATTATTTTAAAAGCCACTGTGACAATTTTGGACGGACAAGTTTTGTTCTGTATTTTAAGGCTCCATTAGGGTTGGGCATCGTTTGGAGTTTGAACAACTCTGATTCTGATTCCAATTCTTCCTCTCAATTCCGGTTCTTATCGATTCTGATTCTTTGAGGGGTGGAGATGAAACGGGTCAGATGCTTATTTCACAGAGAGATTTTAACTTGCATCCGCTGCTCACTCTGTTCCTACATAGCAAGCTATGGAAACCAAAACTTGCACGTGTTAGATTTGGAACTGATGATCAGATTCTAAAGCAAATTTTCCAAATGATTTAAAAAAAAGATTTTTAAAGATTCCAAAAAGGAACCGGTTCTCGATGCCCAATCCTTATTCCTGTAAATAAACCTATTCATACCTGCAGGTGGAAAACTCACAGTAATCCCCTCCACAACAAGGACAGAGGACTTTCCCCTTCCCAAAGACTTATGGACATTTACCCTGGATGGCCATCAGAAAACCTGTCATCATGCAAAGATGCCATGTTATTCTTGATGCAAAATGTGTGAGCTCATGCATTGGCAAGGTAAATTTATACCTTTTCTCTCTAAGGTTTAGGACCATGGTCCTTAGGAGGATCTTTGTATCCCCTTACAACTGCACTGATGGAGCATGGACTTTTTGTGCATATTAATGCACTGTTTAATTAACTTGGGGATGCTAATGAGTATGGTGCTAAGTAACATTTGTTTTACACCTGGCTGACCGGCAGATCTGTTCTCCCCACGGACTGCAAAACAGAGACAGAGCTACGACAGTACAGCTGCACTGGGTCCAACTTGTTAAAGTTAGCCCAAAGGGAATGTCGGATTTTACTGCGAGGAAAGGAAATGCCCTTATTTCTTTTATATGAAGATGACTCTGACCTTATTAAGCAGGAAAGATTGGAGGGTGAGGGACAACACGGGACAATGGCCCCAGGACGAATGCAGTTCTGTGAGAAAAGCCACAAGGAAGTTCTAATTTATTTCGATGCAGCAAAATGATCTTATCTTTGGGTCTTTGGATCAGAATAAAATCTGTTCAACCATTGTGAGTCCGCTCAGGTTCACAGACACAGTATCACGCATAGCTATTGGACAATTCCAGATACATAACACATATTTGGTCATCTCTATATCTTCTATGTCCAGCATGAGTTTAAATCCTCCTTCAGGAAAACAGGAACCTCTGAGTTGGGATGGCCCTACATGTAACTTCATGGTGGTTAAACTGTACTGCTTAGTCCTAATTCTCCTCTATCGAGAGTTCTTTAACCCTCATGTTGTCCTCGGGTCAAACTACCCCAAATAACATGATTGATTGCACACAACACTCTTTGGCAAGCACAAATCTCTACTTTCATTAATTTTGGGGTGACTTATTCAATTTTATGGCATTTGAAAAAAAATATTGAAGTGGTTTAGAAATAGTATTGAGTAAAAGTTGACATATTCCAGTCTGTGATTATCCATCAACATCCATTCTTTTAATTTTAGTCAAAATAATTCCTAATTTCTGCTTTTCTGGGCGGCTGTGGTTCAGTGGTAGAATGGTTGCCTGTCAATTGGAAGGTTGGTGGTTCAATCCCTGGCCCTGCAGTCCCATGTCGAAGTGTCCTTGGGCAAGACACTGAACCCCGAGTTGCCCCCGATGCTGCGCATCGGAGTGTGAATGTGTGTGAGTGTTTATCTGATGAGCAGGTGGCACCTTGTATGGCAGCCTTGACCACAGTGTATGAATGTGTGTGAATGGTGAATGTATCCTGTATGATGTAAAAGCGCTTTGAGTAGTCGTTAAGACTAGATAAGCGCTATATAAATACAGCACATTTACATTTTCTAACTCAAACATTAGGTATAATTTCCTATAAATGAGATTTATTGATCATAAATTCCAGAAGTTAATAAGTTAATGTGACGTAGTGTTGAACATTGAAAAAAGCATCAAAAGTGTTTAAAAAAGGGACAAATGTAAGAAAAAAGTGAAAAACATTGATTAAAAAGCATCAACAAAAGTGTTGATTTTCAATTTTGACGGGAAGACAACACAAGGGTTAAATGCTTCTGTGTTATTATTCTCTCCAGAACCTTCTAAGTTTTTCCATAACAGTTACTTTCTGGAGAAGCTTTGTTATGATTTGTCCTCTGTGGGGCTTGTTATTACGGACATGTGCTCATGAAATCACAGCGCTTTACCGCTTCAGAATGATTTAAGGGAAAACAAAGACTGGAATGGGTATTTGATGTTATTTTTGGCATTAGAAAAAATACTTGTTTTGGCCTAGTCAGGCTCTTTTTGGCGATCGGGGAAACATTGATATATGAAAATGAGAGTTATTAATTCCCTTAATAATTGACGGTGCCCAAATGCAGTTCCAGATCGTTCTGGGCCACTTTAGCCTCGCATTGCCAGACCTTCCTGAAAGTGCTGTGGTTTATCTGCATTTCTTTAAACCAATCGCAATCGTCTTGGGCGGTGCTAAGCCGCCGGACAGAGCCCCGGTGCCTCTGCTGAATAACCTCAGGAAAGAACTTGTTTTGGTGGAACATGTGTGCGTTCAAAGGTTTTAGTCGTGCAACAGAAAACTCAGATTGGACAGATAGTCTAGCTAGCTGTCTGGATTTACCCTGCAGAGATCTGAGGACCAGGTAACCATAGTCCTCAGAAATCCACCGGAGGTTAGAACGCCAACACAGAGACAGAGGACGGGGACGGACATCCCGCAAAAAATGAAGGAAATCCGGTGAAACCTCCAGTGGGACCGGAACAATCATGTAAATGAATCGTCGTCGATATAGTCTAGGTCCACTTTAACCCCTGGCTACATCCATGCTGACATACTTAAGACAAAACTTCTTTGCCCTTGTTCTCTGTGAAACATGTGCACCAATCTGCACTGACTCATTGGTTAAATCCAGTGTGTGGAACAGAACCTGCAGGTCCTCGCACTCACGTCGTCACTAAGGTTGTCCTTGTTAAAAACTATACAAGGTGACAGAAATCATTTATTCCCTGCGGCGTGGGATGAGCAGAGAAGCCTGGCCTCCATTGTAAATCAGCCTGGAAGTGTCTGAACGCAGTTAATCTGTGCACAGATGAGATATGACAGGATTTGAAAAGCTTGAAGATTATGAATGGATTAGCGTGCCTTACACGTGCAATACTGAATATTATAGCAGGAGACACGATGGGCATCACTGTGTGTACTGAGCCGTCTTTGTCTGCAAAGTGGAATTACAGGCGTGTGTGTGTATGATATGTGTGTGTGTGTGTGTGTGTTACAGCAGCGCCTAAATATTTGAAGAGTGTGCTGTGTGCCACTGGTGTGCTGCGTGTCCAGACTGCAGAATCACTCGCCGCTTGCTTAAACATTCAGTTTAAAACACATCATGAATGTTTCATAAAGAACAAAGACAAAACACACCTAAATCCCAGCATCGTCTGGAAACGCATGGACCACATTCTGTTTCGGAAGATTATTATAAACCCGTAGCAACAGTCGTTCTGATCAATTATGATACAGATCACAAACGTTCGGATTTAGAAACTCACGCAGCTGATAACCAGGCCTCGCTGAAATGACTCTGCGGATATTTCTGATGATTTGTAAGTTTTCAAAGTAGGCCTGGGGGTCGAGACCCAGGCCTGGAGGCACTTAGCTGGGGTTAGGAGAGTGGAGTAATAATATTTTATAAATATTTGTATAGCGCATGTTATACAAGGAGTGCTGTGCAATAACTTGAAGCAGTAGCGCTAAGACTACAACTGCTGGCCCATCCGTCTAGTTTCATTTCTATTTTAGACCCCCCCCCGCCTCACCCACTATCCCTCTGCTCTTCAAGTGGCCTCAGTGTCATGTATGCTGTTACGTAACACCAAGGGCTGAGGGGAAGCGAAGGAGGGGAAGCGCAACAATGAAACGCGGTCACCGACCAACGCCGTTGGTTTTGTTTTGAATGGAATTAGTTAAGAAGAAGAACTGGAATCACCGCCTTGCCTCCGCCAAGCAGTTAAGTGGCAGTTTATATCATGTCTGTCCAGACTCATAATATATGTAGTGAAGACTGGAGGAGAAGTGTGTTTTTGAAAGTCAAATATATAGAATGAAAGTCTGAATATATAGAATGAGAGTTGAATATATACAATGAAAGTCTGAATATAGAATACAAGTCTGAATGTATGGACTGAAAGTCTAAATATATAGAATGAAAGTCTTAATATTTGGAATGGAAGTTAAATATATAGAATGAAAGTCTGAATATACATAATGAAAGTCTGAATATATAGAATTAAATAGTCTAAATATATATAATCAAAGTCTGAAAATATAGAATGAAAATCGAAATATATAGAATGAAAATCGGAATATATGACAAACTTATTTAATGAAATCTGATGTCAGTCGGATGTTGTTGCAAAGTGTGACAGTATGAACGAGTATCGGCAATCCAAAGTAATGAAGAGATCCTGCCAAATGCATGTACAGGCCCAAAATAAAAGACCATGGTAACCATATTCAAAATCGCTCTACAGATGAAGAAAAGTATTCACTGTTTCATCATGGAAGACCGCTGTAGTAAACCTCCCATGCCAGCCAGTTCCTGCTTATCCTTCAAGTGGTAATACAGAAAATAAACCTCCCCCTCCCCCTCACAGGTTCCACCTCCAACAGCCCATACTACAATCTCTGCCCTTTTGAGTGAACCTGGATTTCATGCTGACCTACTCATACTGTCACACTTGTTGAAGTAACATATGTAAGGATTAATCACATCAAAAACACAAGATAGTGCCGGAGTTTTGAGGATTTGAATTCTCCTCCTTATCGGGTCTGCAGCCTTGCAAACTGTTGGCTGGTTGGTTGTGTACAGCAACCATAGCAACGCACAGAGCTGACCATAATGTAAATGTGCTGTATTTATATAGCGCTTTTCTAGTCTTAACGACTACTCAAAGCGCTTTTACATCATACATTCACCATTCACACACATTCATACACTGTGGCTGAGGCTGCCGTACAAGGTGCCACCTGCTCATCAGATAAACACTCACACACATTCACAATCCGATGCGCAGCATCGGGGGCAACTCAGGGTTCAGTGTCTTGCCCAAGGACACTTCGACATGGGACTGCAGGGCCAGGGATTGAACCACCAACCTTCCGATTCGGCAGGCAACCGCTCTACCGCTGAGCCACAGCCGCCCTTAAGCGGCCCATAAGCCGCAAACAGCAGTTAAACCCAATTGGGACAAATATTCCGAATGAGCTGTATACATCCAGTGTATCCAATGTATGTATCCAAAGCATGCATCTAAAACCTGAATAATACCGGAATATCCCACGTCTTAATCGGAAAATGCAATATTGGGAAAAGGCTTTTTTTCGGAATATCCAACCGGAATATGCTGTTAACATTGTCATATTCAAAATAAAAGTGGAATATTGTTGTGCATGTAAACATGCTCAATGTGTCTCACCCCTCTGCAATGTCAGGCTTTTGTCCCCGCCTTCCTATGTTGCTGCCCACAGTAAGCAACCTCCCATCAGGCCGAAACATGACTCATGTGACTCACACCCTGACAGTTCTCCCTCATTTTCAACCTTCCTTTCTTCCCTCTCTCTGTGCCAGGAGCTGTCTGCCAAATAAAGCACAGGGAGCATTAACATCAGTAGTCACTGGGCAGCAGTGGAGGTATTTGTGTTCTCGCCCATGTCCACACTTTGCAACCTGTATCTGCACCAGCACAACACTGCTCGGCTAACTTCATCCAATTTATGGCTTTATTGTGTGGCAGGGGGCCGCACGGTATCGGTGAACACAATGCTACAGGACACCGGCTCCACATCATCCACTTAGGGTGTGTGTGTGTTTGTGTGTTTTCGCAGAGAGTTAAACTGGAAGCCAGAAGACTACTTTGTGGCTGTGTTGCAGCTGCACACTGACCGCCACATCTGAACACACAGAAACGGCAAACTTTTGTGTTTTCACAAGCCTGTCTGTGCTGCCATCTCCTGCTTTTAAATTCATAATCATAAACCAAACATAAGCCTCCACCGACTCCAGAGCAGTGGGCTCACCTCGAAAATCCTATTCCTATTATCCGTTGGTTTGTTTTGCACACACATACACACACACACGCACAATGGAGAGCTCAGCTCCCCAAACCCAGAATGAGAACATTAGTGTTGTGAGGAAGGCCGGGCCGCTGCCAGGATGGATTGAGAGAATTTCAGGAGCTTGGCACACAACGGCTCAGATCCCCTCCATCATTGTAATCTTGGGCACCCTCAGTAATAGATTACCTATTGATCCTGTCTGCAGTATGACAGGCGCTGAGCCTGGCAGCAAAAAGAGAGAGGGCATGGAGCCATCTCCACGGCACAGGGCGAGCCGGGATGTGGATTACAGTGATTTAAGTGAAAAAGTCACACTCACTAACCACAATGTGTAGGCCTATTTGTAGAAGCAGAGAAGGCCCCCATACTGCGGCGTGTAAACACTTTTTAGAGAAGCTGGGTACCACAATAGTGCCTTATAGCAGAACGTTAGATCAATTTCAGACTCTGAAATATAACATCTTTTACTCCTATTAGGAGTCTATTCAATTGCAAAAATTGCAACTGCGCAGCCCTATACTCAAACACACAAACACAAACATAACTTCTAGCAAACACAACAAGCTCGTACGTTGACACAACTGTGTTCTAATTATATAATAATTCTTATAAAAAGCTTTGTGTCATGTCATTAAGTCAAGACTTCTGGTTCATCAAATTGAGACATGATGTTGTTATACAATGACTTTTTCTCATTAAATGCCATTTCTCATCATTTTATGTTTTTTTATGACTGTTTTTTCAGACTTTCTCAAAACAAGAACTACATTCATACAACTATACATATCTTTTAACGTCTCTGGTCACACAAACACTGTTGTTTTTGAAAAGATGCCTGGAAGTCTAGAATATGTCTAGTGGTTGCCCTATGACCATTAATTGCACTTTATCATGTTGTTCTCTGCTCTATTGCACATATCTATTCCACCAACTTCTGGATTTTTGGTATTGTGACGCCTCTAATTAAAAGAGACAACAGTAGAGAATAGTATGAAAGACTTAGAATCTGTGTAAGGTGGCAGGTTTGGGGGCGGGGGGTTGTCAAACAACAACGGACTTTCCCCTAGGAGACTAGGGTTCATGTCCCGTTCTTGTCCCGCGTGTCACTGAAACGTATATTTTGTAACCCCACCCACCATTTTTTCCTAACCCTAATGCCCAATCCATGCTTCTGCAATAAATCTACGCCGTGGCTACGTATGTGGTGGAGATATCGACCCTATGTCGTAGCCTGACGTGCCCCTTTCGAAAAATGTAACTACACGCCTCTTCTCGTCTAGTTCTCCTTCTCCATTAACAACATGAAATCAAGGAGAGGGTTAACTTTTCAAAAAGTGACGCCAAGAGTCCCGACCAAGCACGTCTAAATATGGCGCTAAAGGAGACTTTGGCATCATTAAAAAACGCCAAATGAACCCGGTGGGGAATGAGCGTGTGTTGGCCTCTCTGCTCCTGGGCAGAAACTTGATCTAACCCTCCTGACACACAAAGCGGAACGGCGGCGTAACCCAGCGTTTCATTCCTTATTCTTTAACTTTCCTCCAGCTTCCTGGGCGAGGAAGCTGGAGGGAGAGAGCACGAGCAGATGGCAGCGGAAGCACAGCCACAGAGCCAACGCAGCAGAAACGTCCACCTTTCTCTCCAGGCGGCGGGCGTTAATCACACTGCCTCACACTGACCTGTACTGCTACCACTGAGCCTCACACTGTAACACCGCACAGTGCTAAAAGAGAGAGCCAGATGGGACATTTAGGGAATTACTTCAAGCTAATTTAATGGAGCTTACTCGTTACATGTGTGTGTGTGTGTGTGTGTGTGTGTGTGTGTGTGTGTGTGTGTGTGTGTGTGTGACAACTTTATTGTTTGAATATGCTAATTATGAATCTTGGTGTGTGTGTGTGTGTTGTACAACACAAAACTTAAATGCCTTTCAGTATTTTTTTTATTAAAAGCGGCAAAGAGATCTTTTACTGCGGTTATAGGCCTTTTCTTCTCTCAATGAAGAAGGGGGGGGGGGGGTGGACTGAAGTATAGACGCGATACAAAGATTTTAATCACGAAGCTGATATTGCTGTATAATTCTCTGGTTTATCAGTGAAGTGTATATACTACACTGCAGACTGGATTCTCTGCTCACAGCAGCTGTGTAACCCTGTGTCCCTCATTCACTCACCATTCCCTATATAGTGTTTATTAGACAGTGAACTATGCATTGTGGGTACTTTGGTGGCAGTAGGGTAGGTCAGTCCGTAGGGAGTTTGGTTCAAGTTCCCGTACGGACCGAAGTACAGAGTGTGGACTGGTCGCTGGAGAGGTGCTAGTTCCCCTTCTGGGCACTGCCAAGGTGCTCTTGAGCAAGGCACAGAACCCCCCACTGCTTGGGGCGCTCCTCCAAGGATCAACCCCCTCACTCTGACATCTCTCCATTAGTGTATCTTAACATGTATAGGTCCTGAGAATGTTTGTAATTCAGGCATGTGTTCAATGTGTGTGCAACTGTACTAACAGGGTGAAATCGTGAATTTCCCCTTGCGGGGTAAATAAAGGCATTCTTCTTATTATTATTATTTTATAGTGGACTATATATAGTGAATGAAATCGGCAAACACATCCAGTGCACTATTTCCATGATAGGGAACTGTTTTCTGTAACACAGCTAGTGACAAACAGAATGACGATGAAAGGAGAATTCCGGCCAATTTTTAAGTTAATGTTGATCGTTATAAAAAAAATGCGAATACAGTCAAAAAAAAAAAAAAATCGGTGCGGTCAACATAGAGTAGCTACAGCTATGTCTATAAGCTTCCACTGAGCTAAAACAGCAGTTGTTGGGGCAGGTTTTACAGACTTTGTGCCTCTTAACAGACACAAAATGTCTGTGCAACATGACCAGGGCCCTTACGTGACAAAAATATGCTATATCTATCAACTGTACTCACATATTTGTAGCGATCAACTTAAAAATTGACCGGTATTCTCCTTTAAGTACTAATATATGCATGGTGTATGAAATATCTGGAACCATTGTGCTGCAATTTTATGAACTATGATTATCTGGTCATGCGTTGCTCAGTTTTCTGTGCAGTTCGAGTCCTCAATAAAATAAACTGAAGATACATCTAACTACCCTTTTTCTTGTGTTTCTTCTGTGAGTTTTTAGATTGGATGCAAGAAAACATTGCCAGCAAAACACTGGCCATACTCCAGCACCAGGAACAAAAACTAAAATATTCATGTCCAGATCATAGGTGTTAGGGGCTGCCAAATCCTTGAGTGACAACATATGGATTATAGAAATTCTTTGCAACAATATTTTTTAGAACTGTAATTACTCAAGGAATCAGCCCTAGTACACGCCCTACTGACACACCGACCCCGTAATTGTCCTTTGTGAATCTGAAATGAAGACAGATTCAGCAGCTGCACGGCCTATTTCTCCTTAAAATGCTTTCAAAAACACGTTTGGGTGAGTAAAATATAGTCAAATATGAGATTGTATTCTGAACAAGCCGCCATGAAATTCTGGCTTTGAATTTCCGGAGAAACCAGACACACGTTATGCATTCGTTCTGGATTCATCGGTTGTTAATACTGCGGTTAAAGTGAAGGATGTTACCCCCAATCGGCCCTGTGCTTCCAGACCATAAAACACACTTATAGTAGATAAGGGTGTGAAAAACAAAGAAACTGGGAGCCAAGCTGAACAGGCACACGCCATAGTCCATCCAAACACAGATAATGCAGCTGTTGCATAAGGCTGGCAGAGAAGCAGCCGGTTGGTTGACTTCTTCCCAGTAATGTTAAGTCAGAGCTCAGGACACAGGCCCACTGTCAGACGGCTGATACAGACACTCAGGCACGATGACACACCACTGTGACTGCATCACACTGACACAGCTAAGGCTGCTGACTCCTCATCATCCACACACACCCTTATACTTATCCAAATGTGATTACTGCCAGGACGATGGTTTTGCCGTGAGAGAAGCGTGGGAGTGACTGTGACTGCATGTGTGTGTGCTCTTTGCCAGGTTAACTAAGCAGTACTTGTACATGTATGTGCATGTTTCTGCAGGTCATATTGAAGTGTTTTTAGAACTGTGAAAGACAAAACTCAAAGAGTCAATGTGAGAACTTTTTTATACTTGTTATACTGCACATTAGTCTTAAGGAGCAGGTCAGGGTGGATGTGTCGGTGTACATAGCACAGGTCTCTGCTGAGGCCAGAGTTGTGTTGATAACTTTATGCTACTAAACCCTTTGGTTAAAGGTACAATATGCAACATTTCCCCGGCGCAAAGAGACTTCATTAGGGACGAGATCTGACAACAGGGGACATGTAGCAATGGCTAGTTACCGTTAGCCCCCCACTTTACAGGGTTCACACGCTGCATATGCACCCGCAGCAGTTTGATTATTCCGTTTTTGGGTGGAAAACAGTGAGCAGAGAGCCTGAGAGATGGACCTCTAAAGTTCCACACAGACCTCTCCCCTCCTTGCACAGACACTGTGATGTCTCAAAATCCATTTCCCACAGAAAGGTCTTATCAGTCAGTTGAGAAAAAAATTGTATGGCTGGGGCAAGGAGTGCAGATAAGAAAAGAAAAAGAAATCTGAATTTCATTGTTTCGGCTTTCTATTTGCTTCGTCTTTATCTGCTTATCCAACCCTGCACTCTCCCAGTGTTGGGCTTTTGTTCTCCCCCATGTCTGGCTTTGTTACCATGACCTCCAGTCTGGGACCCTTCCACATGCACAGAGCCCGATAACTCCGGGAGGTGCAGGTACAGGCACAGACATACCTGGACGATGCGCTACACACTATATATTCTACAATGGAAACAATGAAGGATCCCAGGAGAGGTCATGCAAAGTCATCCCTCTCCATCATCCCTGATGTAGGCTGCTTCAGTTGGGACAAATTAATCAGCTCTCTTTAACACTTCCATGTCGCTTTGTAGCAGTGCCGAGGTCAAGCTGTCTAATTGTCCTGATGTTTTACTGCTGATCAGCAGGGATAAAATATTTTAAAAAACAAAACTGAATTTAAAAGAAGCCTCTGCAGACTGCATCCTTACACGGTTAAGATTTTTATTACAATGGCTTCTAAGAACATAAATTCTCAGGCTCTCATTGAGCCCAACCGATATTATCGGCCGATGTATAATGGTATATAATGGTATTAGCATTTATAATGGCTGATTAAATTTAAAAAATATATATTTATACTATATATATATATATATATATATATATATATATATATATATATATATATCGGATATTTTGGAATATCAGATTTCTAAATGACCAAATATTTATTTATTTAATATTTATTTTATTTATCGGTATCTGCCTTTAAAATCCGGTAGCGCTCTAGCTCTCACACACACACACACTAAAATGCTTTATTATACAGTCCATACGGTCCTGAAACCTTACATACATACAAGTGAAATGCTCTGAAATACACTCCTGAAATGCTTTTATACACACTACTACAAACGCTCCGATATACACAACTGAAACTCTAGGATTTCACTTTCATCGGTTGATATGAGAGTGTTTAGCTAGTGTTTGTGACAGTGTTTCACTTGTACTCCCCTCCAACAAACACACAAACACACACAGCCAGATAAATCACATGCACGCACACACAAATGCAAAACACATGTTGCTCATACTGTTTGTATCATGACTGCAGCGTGTCAATGTCAAAATTCTGCAGCAGCTTTTAACAGCGTGTACACACAGACAAGTTCCAGTTGACAACACAGAAAAATACTTTTTTTAAAGTCAGCAGCATCGAGGAGGCTTAGATATATAATATACGCTGTGATTGCAATGTCCTCGGTTCAATTCAGGTTTTGGGACTATTTTGCACGTCATAACACTCTCTCTTACTTATCATTTCCGCTGTAACCTCTCATCTGACGAAAGGCAAAATGCCATAAAAATAAACAACAGCAACGTGTCTTTCCAGATGTAGTGTCCCTGACACGACTTGGCTGCCAACAGTTTTCATTTGACCTACTTCCTCCTTGTGAAACTGCCCCTACAAACTGTTGACAGTGTGTCCGGAATAGTAGTAATAGTATCAGAAACTGCCAAACTCCATTTTGTGTTTTGTCACAAAAGAACTGTGATGTGCCGCTGTTTAACTTCGACGTGTCACAATGTGTGACGTGGATCTAGAAAATATTTCATTTCACAATGAGATTGTCAAAGTAAAACATAATATACCCGTCGCTGCTAAACTTTAGTGAAAGTGCTTCGTGTCAATTTAATTCTGATACAAATCTCAATAAGAAGTCAACAGTGAAAGAATGGAATTATTTGGCACTAACTCACTGAAACTGTTACATTTTGTATATGTGTATCATAAACAGTCCTGGAGGCAACATCAATGTAAAGTGGAAACCATGGCAAAATCAGTCAGAAAGTCACGCGGAAGTGCTTTGAATGACTGCTAAAACGGGATCTAGAGCTCGACCGATATATCGGCGGGCTCATATTATCGGCCGATATTAGGCATTTCCCTATCGATCAGTATCGGCATTTATAATGGCCGATAACTTTTATTTTATTTTATATATTTTATTTTTTAAATATTCCTTTATTCTGATAAATGAATATTTAAAAAAATAAAATAAAAACGGGCGGTCAACCATGTTATGAGCGTTGGTGTTGCATAGTCTGTCCACCAGAGGACGCTCTACAACATCCCTGTTAGTGTTGGTGTTGTATAGTCTGTCCACTAGAGGACGACCTACAACGTCCCTGTTGGCAACACTGATTATTTTTTTGTTATTGTCTTTTTTGTTCAAAGGACTTTAAGTTTCATATCTTAAGTTTGTATTTTTATACATTTTATTTATCAGAACTTTAATATATTTGGATGTTCCTCTGTTCTGTTGTGACAATAAACCAAATTATTAGCATATTATTTTAGTGAGAACTCATAAATAACTACAAATAACTACTGTTAGGGAAATCTGTTCATGTTTTGTTACGCATTTCTGGATTATTTTTTTTTAAATATATATCGGCCGATATATCGTAATATCAGATTTTTAAATAACCAAATATTTGTATTGGTATCAGCTTTAAAAATCCTTTATCGGTCGGGCTCTATTGTCCAGCTTTTTTTGCATGCTTGCTTGCATACTTTTTAAGGGTTATAAAGCAAACATTTAGTAAAGTAAAGGACGTAAAATTTAAAAGTTTAGCGTTTGCCAAACAGAAACCTTTTCTAACATGGTGACACACAAGCTGATAAGTTCACAGCAGAATAAGCAGTAGCAGTGACAATGGTGTAATGGGCTGGTTGGGATTTACTTCTCATCTCTGAGGATAGAAGGATAAGACGAGTAGCCATCGCATGCATGCATACACATAAGTAAAACAAAGTCGTGTATGTTTTTATCCCATGGATTACAAAAGTGTTCATTGAGCTATGGGTGTTGCAGAACTTTCTCATATTTAGGATCTGGATCCTAAATGGTGGGGGCTAAATGACATGTAATGGGGGCTGGTGGTATTTCTGGCCTGACTCCAATCCAACCCACAGTGTAGTGTCACAGCATAGAGTATCAGCCAACATGCACGTATCTTGACTGATCAGAATAACAGGAAGGTCATTTTCAGAGAGCGGCTCAGAGACGGGGAGGACAACCAAGAACACAAACAGTTACATGCAGTTAAAAAAACTAATTATATTCAGGATAAGGCTATACCCAGGTTTCTCAAAGGCCATGTAAATGCCTTACCCTGTTTAGAATCAGAGTTTTCATCCCCTGGTAAACAGACCTAAATGAGTTCTTTAGTAACCGGCGTATTAGTGCATGCGTACACCTTAACCATGGTAAGCTCAGGGTATGTGTCCGCACATTCTCCATAAATTCTTACTACCCCTCCCAACCCCGCTGCAGTGGTTTTTGATCCAGAATTACAAAAAAACACTTTTAAGACCCATTTCTGGACAGGCAAGGAGACATCGCTTTCCAAATTGTTGTGATTTGGACAAAGCTCAACCAGAAGAAAAAGCCTAATTCTGACCAGTTGTACTTCAGCAGAGCATCACCTACTGTATCGGAGGTAGAGTTCCTCCCTTCATTCTTCCCATTCTTCTCCGCTCATGTATAAGAGAACGGGCATAACCCGGTTATTTACATTACCGGGCTAATACCATACCATTAATGCATGTTACTAACTCAACTTCTTCCTTTTACCGGATTCTTCTGCTCTCTCGCCCCTCTCCTCATTCCTCCTATCGCTTCCTGCAGGTGTTTCTGGCTCTGGAGCTTTGGAGTTTGGATCTGTGGTTGGAGTCACCTGCTGCCTCCATGTTCCTGCTTGAAACCCTCTGCTACAATTCTTAATGTCTTTCTTTCTCTCTCTCTCTCTCTGTCTGTCTCTTTATCTCACCCCCAACTGGTCCAGGCAGATGCCCCCCCACCCTGAGTCTTGGTTCTGCTTGAGGTTTCTGCTTCTTAAAGGAAGTTTATCCTTGCCTCTGTCGCCTAGTGCTTGCTCTTGGTGGGAACTGTTGGGTTTCTGTAAATAACATTACAGAGTACGGTCTAGACCTGCTCTTTTATGAAAGTGCAGTGAGATAACTGTTGTTGTGATTTGGCGCTATATAAATTAAATTAAATTGAATTGAATACTGTGGTTACTGCTTTACAAGGAAACACACTGACCAACGAAAGTACAACCATTCATCAACAGCTGCCTGAGGCGGATCTTGAACATCCACCGGCCAGATACCATCAGCAACAATGATCTCTGGCAGAGAACGGGCCAACAACCAGTGGAAGAAGGGTTCAAGAGAAGAAGATGGGGATGGATTGGCCGCACACTCCAGGCACCACCAGGCAGTCCCTGAGATGGAACCCCCAAGGCACAAGAAAGAAAGGCAGGGCCAAGAACCCCTGCTCGAGACAGACATCAGGCAGAGCAGGATGACATGGAAACAGCTGGAAAGAAAAGCCCAGTACAGAAGACTCTGGCAAGCTGTGGTCAGTGGCCTGTGCTCTATGAAAAGGAGCCATAGGCGTAACGGGTGAGGTTGAATAGGGCTAGCATAGCCATTGGGGCTCTAAGGCTCTGAGAGTCAGAGAGATTGCACACAGAATATGTTTCATTTTAAATGAGAACAATTTTCCAATTCACTCTTGCACCCAAACACATCATTCCTGTGGATTCAATTTCAAGTTGGATTCCTTGACTTTGCAAATATCCCCTTAGAAATTAGAATAGAGCTTCTAACTCCTTTAGTTTCACAGTTATCGAGCCAATCAATAACCGTTTAATAGTGGAACTCCCAGATCTGGATCTGGCTGCGGCTCACCACCACCAAAAAAAAGACAATTAGTCCAGCAGATGTATGGTAATGGATTTTTTGAGATATCCTTTTGTTAGACACAGACAAGCTCATTAACAGACATGCTATATCTCCCTCTGAAAAGTATGTTGCTGCTTATATTAAAAAAATATTCCATGTCAGTGATATATATAATATACATAATCCAGATGCCTTACTTTGTAATCAGCATTTCAGTATTATTATAGCTGGTTCAGGTTGAAGTGATTGGAACTACTTTATAGACTGCTGGACAGTCCAATTTACAACAATGTACTGTATAAGTGCTGCATTTTAGAAAATGTTTTATTTATGAAATCTTAATCTGTAGAGTAAAGGTGACTGAAGCTGTCAGATCGATGACATACAGATTGAGCTGAGCTTGAAACTCTCCGTCAGTGTTCAGCACTGAGCTGGCATTGTTCCAGCATTTTCAGAAGTCCCTCCTGTAGCTGTCCTCGCTCAGTGGGAGTTGTACATTTTCTATCAGCTGGTGAATCATATTGTCTCTTTCACGATGAGTGTGCCTGTCTGGTCAGTGGGAGTGCATAACAAACAGTGTGTTTTGGTTTGTCTGAATGCATTCACTGTGTCCAGTAGTGATTTAGTCATTTGGGTTGTGTCCAGAATGCAGATACACATGTTATTTATCTAGCTATGGGGGAGGTGCATTTGAGACAAAAACTCAAGGTTTTTCTAAAATTTCCATTCCCTTTCAGTATTGCAGTAAAAACACACGCATAGCCAAATACAGTTCAGACCCCCGACTGTCCTCACCCTGCCCCACGTTCAGCCTGATGACGGAAACAGTTGCACCTATGCCGACGTCATGGTGCAGGTCTGCTGTGCCACTGGATTTGGATTAGACAAATCAAATACCATCTATAATCTCACACTGTTTGTGTTTCACAGTGTTCTGAATCTACTGATACAACTCAAATGCTTTACACCGTTTCTACACATTCACCAGTATCCTGTGTTGTCGGTTAGCAATCTATTGGTTACAGGTCTGATGTTGTGCTAGGGTGACCACTCGTCCCGCGTAGCGCGTGCGCGCACAGCGTTTGAAGCCCAATTCATACGTCCCGCAAATTGAGACCGTGTCACGCATAATCAATGCTTTCTCAAAAAAGAGTTGGTCGCTCTATATCTTGGAGCCCCAGGCAGCCAAACGAACAATAGGCTCGTTCGAGATGAACTGCGCCTCGCCTGTAAAGTGGACGAGAGCAGGCGGCAGCAGCGGGGGCAGTGGGGGGACAAAATGCTGCGGTAAAGTCGGACAGTTTCCAGCCGATTCCAGGCTGAACAGGAAGTGACAAAAACACTGTGGTGCAATTCCAATTTAATAAAATATAATCAGAGCCACATATCAGCAGGTACACAGTCTCTAGTCTTTAATTATGACAGAGTAGCTCTCAGAATGTTCTACATGCGATCTGTTGCTGATTTTAATTAACAACAGACTGGAGATGATCAGTGATCTGAATGGATTTAGTCTCTCTGACTTCTAAATGTCACTATCAGCCAGAATGTACAGAATATGACTTTAAATCAGACAAATAGTTAAAATCCCTCCGATTCGTTGTCGTCATGACAGCGCACGCACGTGCATACCAGACACTGGGAAATAACTTTCAGAAATGTGCTTTCCAATTCGAAAAATGGAGAAAGAGCCCGAGTCTGAGCAGTCTGAGGCCTCGCCACCAATCAGTTAAGAAGACAAGGTGTGGGTACAAGGAAAACTGGCAGGACTCTTTTGTTTAAACTGTTCCTGTGATGTTGAGCAACTACAATTCCTGTTAGTCCTATAATTTTATATTATAATGTATTTAAAGTGAATAAATTGTAATGAAAAACAAAATTATATAGCTAAAGTAAAACGTAAGTGGAAGTGCATCTGTCAATTCATTGAATGTTCAAAATATTATGAATCTTTATTTAGAAATAAATACACATTGGTTGGCTTGTTCATGAACTTACATCAGCAATTACACATGTTCAGGGGCATAGGGCATAATTAATATATAATGTAAGGTGGTATGTGCTAGAAATGGGTAAACCAGTATCAGTGAGTCTGCCCGTGGGGTGGGGGCCCTGCTGCGCCAGGCAGTGTCCCACGTTGTCCCTCAGAAACCTACCCCTTGTCCCCCCTTGGGCTTATTAGCAGGTGGTCACCCTATGCTGTGCCCACTGATAGCAGTTTCCACCGGATGGACCTATCAGCTTAGAAAGCAGGACCACAAATGGGGTTCATCCTCCAAAAGGAAAAACTGTGTATACTGTTTATTAGGAACTCATTAATAAATTGGCATATTTCTTCCATTATTACATGGTAAGTTAAAGGCTTCACTATATATATTTTTTTTTAAAGTTTAAAATATCCATTAGATTTCGTTCCACTTCACAATTGTGTCCCACTTGTTAGTGATTCTTCACAAAAAATAAAATTTTATATCTTTATGTTTGAAGCCTGAAATGTGTCAAAAGGTTGAAAAGTTCAAGGGGGCCGAATACTTTCGCAAGGCACTGTACTTATTTGCAGCTGTATCATACAAATAAATTAAAAAATCCTACATTGTGATTTCTGGATATTTTATTTTAGATTATCTCTCACAGTGGACATGCACCTACGATGACAATTTCAGACCCCTCCATGATTTCTAAGTGGGAGAACTTGCAAAATAGCAGGGTGTTCAAATACTTATTTTCCTCACTGTACACCTACTGTGGTAGGAAACCAGTTTCAATAAAGTTAAAATTATCCTAATTGTTGATTAATTGACTTTGTTGTTTTAGTACTGTACACAAGTACTGTATTGTTTTAGTACTGTACATGTATGTGTGTGTGTGTGTGTGTGTGTGTGTGTGTGTGTGTGTGTGTGTGTGTGTGTGTGTGTGTGTGTGTATTTTGATTGTACAGGAAACTATACTTGAGTAGATTTGCCCCACCCAGCCAACGACCCACTTAGGAACTCTATTTGTCCCAAGAGCTACACACACACACACGCACACACACACACCCTTGCTGTCACAGCATTGCTTGTTAAGATGGAAACACCTGCAAAATACTGTAAGTAATGAAGTACCATGTCCTTTTTTCTTTCTCTCTCTCTGCTTTGTCATTCTCTTCATTTCCTCTCCTCCTATCTCTCTCTGCATCTTATCATCCATTCACCACTGGAGGATTACACTGACCAGTGGCTGGTACACACACACACACACACACACACACACACACACACAATGCTGGTACTTCCCCTTAAGGCTGATCTTAGTACTACGTAGAACAGAGCCCACGCCGAAACTTCCAATAGTGGTTACGCCGTTGTGAGGGTTTGTAGTAGGTCTTTTTTTTACCACATTTCCGCAGGTTATTTTCTACTGAATTTACCAAAATGTAACATAACAATTTCAGAAAACTGTCAACACGAGTCTCATGGTGATATCTCTTAATACAAATATTAATATAGTGAGAGAGTGACAGTGATTATCTTCAGAGTGAGTAGTGACTCTAGAGTCCTAGTGAGAGAAACAAATTGTCTCCCCTGATCTCTCTGACCCTGGTGAGACATCTGCAGCAGGAGAAGTTAACCCTCTAACATATGTACTATGTACTGTATTTTGTTGCCTTTAAGGACCCCCTCAAAAACAAGATGTTACATCTCAAGGGGTTATTCCTAATAAAAGAATTTCCAGATATCAAGGGCAAAACATCCACATAAAGTGACGTGCTAACGAAGGCAAATCTTACCTACAAACCCAGTTGGAAGTGAACAGTGAAGTCTCCAATAGATTGTGTTTCACTAACTGGGACCTGATCGTCTCAGTAGGTATTTCTCATCATTTTAATTGTCTTTCCTCCACTCAGACATTAGCACAAACCTTTCCCACAATCACACTCAAACTAGGAGAAACACTGCCTGAACACTGTCCTGTTTCTGCTCTGTTTCAACTGTTGAATATTCATTGGCAATATGGCTAAATCACAGCATGTGTCACTTCATGTTGTGACAGCACTAAACAGTATATCATAATATAGTACATGTTCTGGAAATTCAATAGAGAAACTATTCAAAGATCGAATAATGTTAAGGTGAATGTCTGTTTGTGGTTAATCCAGTGAATTAAATACGTGAAAGAAATCTATTTTACCCTATCACACACACAAAAAGGATGTAGATGCAGCATAACTGGAAAGCAGTCCTTACTGATTTGCAAAAGTGCTAATACGTTTTGATTCATAATGGCATATCAGTTTCTGAATAAATCTGAGATAAAACGCAGGCTGTGCAGTTAAAACAGCGGCTCAGCGCGTTGGGGAGTCAGAATATCGTCTGATGTTTGTTCCCATTTGATGTGTTACTGGCTAAAGCAAAATAAAAAGGGTTCCTGTAGCTTTGCACATGCGGTTTGAAATCCCATACTGCCTGCCAACAATGGGAGTATGTAACTCTGAAGAGAGCCGACACAGCCATGCCCCTCAGTACTCTGCACTGTTTGCTCTCCAAACCTGTTCTGTGCTGGTGAATGTGTCGCTGCATGCTGCTGGGCTCGGCCTGCAGGCACACAGGCCACACTGCAACGCAGCGCTGGAATGGAGTTAAGAACATTTACTCCAGTACTCTACTTAAGTCCAAATGTTCAGGTACTTGTACTTTACTTCACTTCAGTCTTTTCTTTTCATGCCACTTTCTACTTCTACTCCGCTACATCTCAGAGAGAAATATTCTACTTTTTATTCCACTAAATTCACCTGACAGCTTTAGTTACTAGTTACTTTAGTTACTAGTTACTTTAGTTACTCGACTACATTCATCTGACAGCTTTAGTTACTAGTTACTTTAGTTACTAGTTACTTTAGTTACTCCACTACATTCATCTGACAGCTTTAGTTACTAGTTACTTTAGTTACTAGTTACTTTAGTTACTCCACTACATTCATCTGACAGCTTTAGTTACTAGTTACTTTAGTTACTCCACTACATTCATCTGACAGCTTTAGTTACTAGTTACTTTAGTTACTAGTTACACATTCATCTGACAGCTTTAGTTACTAGTTACTTTAGTTACTCCACTACATTCATTGACAGCTTTAGTTACTTTAGTTACTCCACTACATTCATCCGACAGCTTTAGTTACTAGTTACTTTAGTTACTAGTTACTTTAGTTACTCCACTACATTCATCTGACAGCTTTAGTTACTACTTACTTTAGTTACTCCACTACATTGATCCGACAGCTTTAGTTACTACTTACTTTAGCTACTCCACTACATTGATTTAGTAACTTGACCTTAACCAGGATGACATTAGCAGAAGATGTATGTATGTATTACATAATATTCATAATAGTGTAATGACAGCCACTTTTGTGAAATATCCTGTCACACACCGATCTGACCATGTGCTAGAATTGGTCTCTAACCTTGACATCTTCAGGTAATGTCATTGACATTATGTCGATATCGTGATATGAGACCAGAGATCGTCTTAGATTTTGGATATCATAATTTGGTGATATGACATAAATGTCTTTTCCTGGTTTTAAAGGCTGCATTACAGTAAAGTGATGTACTTTTCTGAACCTACCAGACTGTTCTGTTCTAGCTGTTCTGTTATTTGCCTTTTCCCCACTTAGACTTTCATTGTGTCCACATCCCTGTTGATTATTTATCTGAAATCTAAGTGTGAACATAAATCAGTGTTAAATCAAATCATCAAACCTAGAATATTGTCGCAATATCGATATTGAGCTATTTGGTCAAGAATATCCGGATATCTGATTTACTCCCAATTGCCCAGCCCTGTACTGTACACAAGTATGTACATATGTACATATGTACACATCACTGTGTGAGCCTCACTTCACAACAGCACAGGTACTTGCTGTATGTCAGATGTTATTTACATCAGGTCTTGTTGTTGATTACTGGAGGGTGACCTTACAGATGGCTTTTTTATGCTTTTGAGTTTCTATATTCTGTTGTTTGGACGGACAATCAATTTGCAATTTGTAAGATCGTATCTTAGAAAATTCATTGTATGCATTACTTAGCTGGCAGTGAATTCCTTTCTGATTAACATTTGACCACACTGCACTGCTGGCATTGAGTTGTGTGTTAAAGTGGGCGGGAAGAAGGGCTGCACGATTATGGCCAAAATGATAATCACAATTATTTTGATCAAAATTTTGATCACGATTATTCTCACGATTATTTGTTGATTTTAACCAAATCTAATTTTATCGTCACATAGGCTATTTATAACTGCAAGAGGGAGTGTGATGGACGCTACTCACAGAGAGACGGCTGACTCATTATGAACGGGTCCAGCACGGGTCGAATGGCGGATACACACGTTGTGTGTATGAAATGTCTGTATTGTCACTGCGCTGCATTTTTATGAACTATGATATTCTGGCCATGGGTCACATCTCTGGTCCAGGTGCAGCAGCCTCCGTCTCAAGGCCCATACACACCGGGACGAATATCGCCGGGCGTTATTCGTCAGCGTTTTTCGACGCGTTTTTTGTGTTCACACACAAGCGATTTTCGCTGACGATGAGCCGAATGAACATGCAAATTCATTATCTGTCACTAGATGGCGCTTAATGTAAAACAGAAATACCCCCGTACATAGGGTGGCGCTGCGCAACTTTGCACTTCTGATACTCGCTTGCAACTCAGAAGAGCAGAGAAGAAGAGAGCAAGTATTTAGAACATTTCTTCTAAATCAGATATAGCTCTTTATGTTCCGAAACCAACGAGACCAGCAGCTCAACATTTATTTTGGACATCGTGCTTTGCCTCTTCCTCGTCTTGTGGCAGTGATGACGGTGGCGTATATATGTCTTCTTCGTTTGTGTGCTCGGTAAGACCGTTTTGTGCTTGAGCGCCCCAAGTTGTGTTTTACTGTAACTTCAGAAGCACAAGACACGTGAGCAAAAGGGCCGATTTCATTGGTCGGATAGTTTTTGACGCGGCTCGTCAAACCAAAAAAACGAACCCGAGGCGTTTTTTAAAAAATGACGCTTTACGGCGTTTTTTTAAAAATGACGCTTTACGCTGCGTGGCGTTTTTTTTTTTTCACGCCGGTGTGCACACTCTCATTGACGCCCTTTGTTTAGTCACGACGCGTTAAACGTCGGCGAATATCGCGTGCGAAATTCGTCCCGGTGTGAACAGGCCTTCACACGCTGAAGTTAGTTGCCTCCAATAACTTTTTCTGTGTTTTTTGGCGTGGCGGCCGCGATAACAGTTACCAGCGGAAACATTGGTACAAATACAGGTTTATACTTAACAATACCCAGCTGTGTTAATAACTATTAAAACTGTAGACAAATGTCTTAAGTGTGGACCGGCTCTGTGTGGCCGGGCTGCGCGAAGAGTAAGAGAGAGTAAGAGAGAGAGAGAGAGATCCAACACAGGTAAATGGGTCATGTAAGCAAAATTAAACCATATCCATATAAACAGCATTGCAGCGGATGCGAGGACATTAGCACCGGTGCTTCCTAGAGGAGCTAACAGCTAAGAGACGCTAACTAGCACCGACTAGCACTGGTCACTGCTGTTGTCTGAAAAACAACACACATGGGACAAAATGTTGCGTTTACTAGTAAACTGGTAAACCTTGAGACCAACGTATAACCGACTGCTATCTGTTGAGTTTTCCTCCCGTTACTCTAGGGTGACCAGACGTCCCCGGTTTCCGGGGACAGTCCCCGATTTTGGTGACCTGTCCCCGGCTGGATCTGTCCCCGGAAATGTCCCCGGTTTTCACTGTGACTGACAGACCCAAAATTGGAATGAAAGAAAGAAAACTCTGACCAAACGGAGCCGATAGAGCAGCGCTGCTCAGAGCTCGGAGATGTTTTAGAAAGCCGTATTTTACGATGCTAAAATTAGTGATTATTTACATGGAGTCTGGTGGGTTTAGCCAACACAATTTCGTGGACTTTTATGTTTTAAAAAATGATCTTAATCTTTAACAGAAAGGTCAGCCTCCTTAGAAATCCTTTCCATAATTTTATCAGACACTTATTATATCTTATATATTATTAATCTGAGTCTGTCAGCGGCAAAACGAGCACTTTATGAACGTAACTACAAGCTGGACAATTATCTTATTAACTTCCATTGTAGCTTGTTTCTCTGCTGCCGACTGCAGCGATCTCGTTGAATACTGATTCACTGTCAAAGGAAAATCCTTCCTCAATAGTTTATATTGTATCCGATACTCGGCTCTAGGTCTAGTCCCCGTTTTAAGTTTTACAAAAATTAAAAACATGACGTGTTTTGTAGGTATATACGCTTCTGAGCTGAAAATGTCCCCGGATTTTGTCTGAGAAATCTGGTCACCTTACGTCTACATCTAGAAATTAAGCTGCGCGGTGCAGGGAACAACTCTGACTGGCACATGATCAGACAGCGGTTAACGGAGCGGTAGATGGAGTATGCAAAAAATCCGGCGCGTTCTATGAAATGACGCTTTAAAAAAAATAATTGCTTGATCACGCAAATTTGATCGTGGGAAATCAAAATCGTGATTAAAATTCGATTAATTGTGCAGCCCTAGCGGGAAGCAACAAGGCTACGTTCTTGTTACTCTAACTGTTTATGTTGTGGTGTTCCCAAAGCACAGAACACACACACACACACACACACACACACACACACACAAAATGGAAGAGAAATAGGGAGACATAGCCGTGGTGGCCTGACATGACCACAACCCCTTGTCTTTTCTCACTCTCTGATTCTCTTTCTCTTCCATTCCTCCGTCCTCTCTGTTCATCTGTCTGTGTGTTAGCTGAGGCAATCACGTTGTTCTGCAGCATAGCCAGCCTTCGAAAACCTCTCCTCGTCTTCACATGCTTCAGGCTGAATGACATCTTCACAAAGCAGACCCCGCTTGTTAAATGTCCTTCTGGAGAGGTCAAAGGTCAGCTGCATGCCAGGGGAAGTCAGATTCCAAACAGCCAGTGTGCGGTGTTGACCTCTCCAACTCCCTCCCAGTACGCCTCTTCTACTCTTGTTGCAGCTCATTGGTCATAGCTCATTGGAGTTATATTGAGCTCGCACAGTGAAATATTCATTCATATCATTGGTACATTAAAGAGGCCTTGTGCGTCACGTCACCCACCTATTCCTATAATTCAATCTCACATACAGTTACCGTTACCAACACCTTACTCTCGCCAAATTTGACAACTTCTACCATCTTCTATCATTCTATTCATCACGTTGACCAATCAGAGCACAGACTTCCACTTAAAACATAGAAAAGAAGAAGGGGAAATGTTTCATTCACTGAAAGTGAATCTATGAGTGAATGAGTTTCCAGCGGGTGTCGCTGTGTGGTCAGCTTGCGTGTATGTGTGTGTGTCTGTGTGTGTGTGTGGAGCCACTCGGCCAGCCATGCCAAAACAGTTATTTATGAAGTTCAACATCCAATGGAATCTCAAAAATAGCACAACGTGGTGTAAACATAAAACACAGCGCTTTCAAGCCAGAGAGCGGAGTTCACTTAGCTGCGAAAACAAAATCCTTTCACCCAGGAAACACTCGGCCGTTCCTCAAGAGGGTTTAAATCCAAACCACCATCTTCTTCCTAAACTTAACGAGTCGTTTTGGTGCCTAAACTTAACGATCAGCGCTGCCTGATCTAAACTGCACCGGCCCCTGAAAGGAGCGCCATCTGGCGGAGACCAGTTACCAACAGGTGACTGTGAGCCGGCTGTGACTAATTTGTTACTAATGACTAATTTTCATTTAAATGTGTTGTAGCTATATGTCTTCAACATAAGACGAATGTAGCATAATATGGATGTGAAAGCAGTTATAAATAGCCTTGGTGACAATAAAAGATGTTTGGTTAAAATCAACAAATAATCCTGATAATAATCGTGATCACAATATTGATCAAAATAATCGTGATTATCATTTTGGCCATAATCGTGCAGCCCTACCGCAGGCCCACCAGCTGATGACCGGGAGGTGTGCATGTGAGAAGGTGTGTGTCCAGTTGGGCCAGTGTAAAGATTTCAAAGCAGTTTGATATAGGGCTGCACAATTATGGCCAAAATGATAATCACGATTATTTTGATCAATATTGTGATCACGATTATTCTCACAATTATTTGTCGATTTTAACACAAAACTAATTTTATTGTCACATAGGCTCAGAGAGACGGCTGACTCATTATGAACGGGTCCGGCACGGGTTGAATGGCGGATACACACGTCGTATGAAATGTCTGTATCGTCACTGCGCTGCATTTTTATGAACTATGATATTCTGGCAATGGGTCACGTCTCTGGAAGTTAGTTGCATTCAATAACTTCTTATTGGACGTGGCGGCCGCGATAGCAGTTACCCGCGGAAACACTGGTACAAATACAGCTTTACCCCTCATATTTAACAATATACAGCTGTGTTAATAAGAATTAACACTGTAGACAAATGTCAGAAGTGTGGATCGGCGCTGTGTGGCCGGGCTGCGCGGAGAGTAAGAGGAGAGAGAGTAGAGGAGAGATCCAACACAGGCACGGCTTTACAGAAGAAATGGGTCATGAAACGCAAAATTAAACCATATCCATATAAACAGCACTGCAGCGGATGTGAGGACATTAGGTGCACCAGTGGGTCCTAGAGGAAAAATATTACTCGCGCCCTAGAGCCTGTGAGCTAACAGAAGCTAACTAGCACCGCCACCGACTAGCACTGCTCACTGCTGTTGTCTGAATAACACAGACGGGACAAAATGTTGCGTTTACTGGTAAACTGGTAAACCTTGAGACCGACGTATAACCGACTGCTATCTGTTGAATTTTCCTCCCGTTACTCTGTCCTCTGTGATTGTCCACATCTAGAAAATAAGATGCGCGATGCAGGGAACAACTGACTGGCACATGAACAGACAGTGGTTTACGGAGCAGTAGATTGGCATATTAACAAATCCCTTATAAAATAACACCAGTTTTACCTCGTACCCCTGACCCAACAAACCGGAAATCAACCCAACTCTACTTATTTGTTGCATAGCTCATGTAATCATATTTCAATCGGAATAGATCTGGATCAGTAAGCATGCATGCACGTGCACACACACACACACACACACACACACACACACACACACACACACACCTAGGTCACTTCTGATAAGGTCATACACCTTCACATTCAAAGATGAGGTCAAGCTGAAGTGTGCAAAAAAACACACACATTCAGATTTAGACAATAGATTGTTATAGTGCTATAGCGTGCCCACACACACACACACACACACACACACACACACACGATGGAGCTGGTAAAGGCTTTAGGGAGTGCTCAGTGAAGCAGGGAGCAAACATCAAACAGCTCCAGCCAGGAAAGAGAGAGTGATACAAAGACAGAGAGAGAGAGAAAGAGAGAGAGGCAGCAGAGAGATTTCTCCTGGGATTTAAGACTTGAGAAGTGCAGGCTGACCACCAATGAGCAGAAAGGGTCCACCACACACACACACACACACACACACACACACACACACTTCAAAAAAGTGCTGTGACCGCAATCCGCTAACTTGTTGCTCTTGCTACCATTATTAGCTATTCTGTTTCAACAATGTTAGGCTGGGATTCACTGTAGTGTTCTGTCAGGATTAAGCTATGACCTGAGGGAAAAAAAGCCTGCTAGCCGCTAGGCTAATTTATACCCTCCCTGGCGTGTCAAATTCAAGGCCCGCAGGCCAAATACTGCCCCTTGCCACCCTTGTGGCCCTTATATCAATCACAGGGTCACAATACATTTTGGCCTGCCTAGTTGTAATTATGCGACACAAGTGACAAGGCTATATGAGACATGCAATAATACAGTCTAAGATATGTGACTTTTACGATGAAATAAACCATACTGTACACGTCTGGCCCTCCATGTGATTCTCATTTTCCAGTGTGGTCCTTAGTGAAGTTGAGTTGGACACCCCTTCCCTACCAGGTCTCATTAGGCAACAGGACATAATCCATATAGGTCATAATTCAGGGTGTTTGAATAGTCTCCATCCAGCATGGCATTGTCCTTCACAGAATCTGTTATCCTGCACCGGGCCTGACTATACAATGGGATGTGTCTGCATCTTCTGACAGAGCTACGAATATGTAGTAGCAGTTGTGTCAATATTTCTACCAGAAATAGCAACACAACTGCCATAGTAACACAACAAATCAAAATATGATTCAGCAGATATATCATATTAAAAGCGAATTCATATGCACATTCATAAAACCCATACACACTGTTAAGTGTGTGTGAGAATGTAGTGGGAAACACATTTTCCAGAGTCCTACTAGTAGCACCCACTGGGACTGTATCACAGGGACAAAGAGAGAACTGCTCAGAGAGACTGAAAGAAGAAACCACAACAGAGAAGTCAACGAGGAATACAGCTGCTCGTGTATGCAGACTGGTGGCCGATTAAAGGGCAAGCCTGAATTAATGAATGGAGAAGCAAATGAATGTAAATAACAAATGCTAAAGCTTGTATACAGATCACTGGGACTCACTGGGGATTTATTCGGCCATGTTTTCCTCCAACTTGACAGCAACATCACCAGTATTTACTATTGTAGGAGCCAAAGCTAACTAAAAGTATGTTTGAGTTTGCTCATGTGTAAGTTTCTATACTAATATAGTTATTTGATGTTGACGTACATTGTATTCAACTAGGTGTGTGTTACAGCTCTAATGTACTGTAGTTGTATGTTTGAGCTACTGCACAGATCCCCTGTGTTTTTGGTGGAGAAAACCTGTTGCTTTGGGCCAGCGGTAGCTGCGTAACATAACGTTTTAATAAATAAGGTCGGAGAGTTGGAACAGCAAGTTGGAGCAGCATGCAACAGCCCAAAGCTAAAGTGCACTATACTACTAATACAACATACAAGTATCAGATTACTCTCCTGTTCCAACAAAGTCAGATGATCTGTGGCAGTCACATGTTGATCATTTCCATATTTTGAAGACATTTACAGACAATTCTTGGTTGTGGAGCTGATGTAGACTGCTCATGAAGCAACCACAACAGCTGACTGGTGAAATCAACGTGGAAGTGACAGTTCCTCTAATAGCCTCATACATGGGCGTAATTTACAATAACCAAATCTGGGCTTTTTCATTGCTTTGCCACATTTGTTGCTTTTGTCTGAGGTTTTGTTGCCTTTTTTAAGGTTCTTTTGGACACTTTTCTCTACGTTTTTGTCGGCTTTTTTCAAAAAGTTTTGCCTTTTGATGTGTTTTATCGCTTTTTCAATGCATGACCTCCCTAGATAGACCCCCCCCATAATGTGAACCCAAAGTTACACCCTTGGACTCATAGATGTTCCACAATAATCTGACTACAAAATCAAAGAGGAAAAAATCCCATTGTGGAATCTCGGATCCTTCAGGGTCCAATCTGCACCATGGAAAGTTGTGTTGCTACAGGTTAATATTGCCCCTGCCTAGCTCACTGGCCAAAAGCATGAGCATGCAATATATTCTGTTATGACACATGAGCAGCTGCCATGTTTCATTTAAAGCCTTTGCCATGCCATGGGTTAGTGCAGGAGCCATCAGTTAGCCGGGCAGAGCAGAACACCTTGGCAGGACTTCAAAATCTAGACAAATCAAAGAAAACAATGTTTAGAGAGGCATTGGGAAGACATTGCAGTGGCCCGGGACACTGACAATCATGCACAACAAACCAACTGAAAATGTGGCCCGGCCCTCCGTGTTTCAGTTCTCCCTGAGACAACAGCAGTTTGGAGTGAAGACACAGAAGTCACGAAGCAGAAACAAAAGGCCTCTTCCTCACATTCCACTGGTGCGTCGCACTCACTGGAATCAGGATTGCGTCAATGTTTTTTTGTGGAATCAGTGTGGTTTCACCCAAATGCTTAGTCTAAAGTGTTGCTATGTGATGACATTGCAGCTGAGTCAGTCGTCCCCCCCCCCTTACAGCGACTCATGATGAGGAATCCCAACAGGCTTTACAATGCAACTGAGGACATCACTATTAAGGGTGGAACACAACACCGATCTGGATCAATATATTGATTCAATGATCCATCATTGAATATTACTGATGGAAAGTGAAAATATTGATACATATCATCTCTAAGATGCCACTTTATATTTCTTCTTTTTAATAATAAAAAATAGTTTGTGTTATACAGTACGTAATGGCATTGTCAAATTATGTTTTAGTTGCTTTTTGTGTATATACAGTACATACAAATGTAAGTGAATATGTTGAGCGGGTGTATCGTTTCGTATCGGTCGCATGCTGCTGACTTAAATCAAATCCAAATCGTATCGAGACAGACTTTAAGATAACGGCAAATTATCAAACTGTTGTCCAAGGAATCGATATAATAATATCGTATCGTGATAAAAACCAGGGTCCCTACAGGTTTCCCCAAGTCAAATTTAAGACTTTTTAAAATCTTTTTAAAACCATTATGAATAACATTTAAAGGTCCCATGTACCCTAATACTGTATCTGAAGTCTCTTTTATATAGACCTTAGTGGTCCACTAATATTGTATCTGAAGTCTCTTTTATATAGACCTTAGTGGTCCCCTAATATTGTATATGAAGTCTCTTTTATATAGACCTTAGTTGTCCTCTAATACTGTATCTGAAGTCTCTTTTATATAGACCTTAGTGGTCCCCTAATACTGTATCTGAAGTCTCTTTTATATAGACCTTAGTTGTCCCTTAATACTGTATCTGAAGTCTCTTTTATATAGACCTTAGTGGTCCCCTAATACTGTATCTGAAGTCTCTTTTATATAGACCATAGTGGTCCCCTAATACTGTGTCTGAAGTCTCTTTTATATAGGCCTTAGTGGTCCCCTAATACTGTGTCTGAAGTCTCTTTTATATAGGCCTTAGTGGTCCCATAATACGTACAGCACATAGTTGCACAGCAAATTATATTTGGACTGGAGACAGAAAAAACTACAACACCACAGAATAAAAAAAACAAAAAAACATTGTAAAGCATTGCAGGAACATTTCAATGAGCATTAGAAGTAGCGATACAAGGCCTCCAATTTAGATTTTGAAATTTTAGACTTTTTTTTTACTTTTAAGACAACCCTTTAAAACATGTGATTCACGCCCTAATACATGTATTCAAAATGCTAACTTGAAGATCCAAAAAAAAGGCAGGAGCAGATTGACCCCCATGCTGAAGGGCTGAGCCTGGGCAGAGAGTGTCTGATCGACAGACAATCAGAAGGCAGCAGTGTCCTCTGACACCATGGGTGCACAGGGAGCAGCCAGGCCAGGGTTCCAATAATGGGCTGATAGAAAAGTGACTGGGCAGGATGGGGAGGAATTTGAAGGATGTGGTGATGATGCCGTGTTGTTCAGTCAATATAAGACTGGGCCTAATTGTTCAGTCCAATGCTGGCCATTGTATTCAAGACTGTGAATGTGGCAGCATGACTCTTTTAGCCTGCAGTCCAGTCTGAGTCAGCCAATACCAGAGAAAAACACCAGTGGCTGTCTGTTCAGGCCTCTAGCAATGGCTATCCTCTCTGTCACGAAATGCAGACGCTGGTACAAAAATGTCTAACAAATGGCCGTTTCTGACCAGCTTCACCCGCAATCCCAAGTCAGGATGTCTGCCAACGTTCACAGAATAAAAGCACATTTGTCTTCCACCAAACAACTAGAAAGGAAGCTTGTGGTAGTTTTCTCATAACTCGCCTTGGCTTTGAATGAGGTGGTCCATCAATTCAGTCCAGGGTCCCCCCCTCAGTGTATTGCAGGCTGGGCCTAAGATGCCCTTAACTCACCATAATAATATTCCCATTAAACATTTTTTCGAATCTTTCTATAGTACACTTTAATCAAAATGTAAATTATTGTATGGAAATAGCAAAATTTTTCAATCTAAACGTTCATATTTACTTTAAATACTTCAAACTACACGCAGAGTCAATACATTTCCTATGTAATATCAGGCAGGCACTAGGGTTGGGTACAGAGATCCGGTGCTAGTAACGACTGGTATCTACCGGACCGAATAGCAACGCGGATTTTGGTGCACTTAAAACCTAAGTTGTGCCAAAATGCAACCTCAGGTCATTTTGTGAATGTACAAGTCAAATTTCGTTTAAAAGGACAATTACGATGGAAGCGCCACTTTTAAGGTTGACCGTATTATTGTTTTGGGTTAAACGTCCTTTTGAATGGGAGAGCTAGGGGTACTGCTATGATAGCATCAAAACCACTATTTTTAAAACACTACAAACAGTGAAAACACTGAAACTTTACTCGAAGTATCACCAGGGTCTGTCGAGCATTGAGTACAAAGTTTCAGTGTGATTTTGATGCTATCATAGTAGTGCCCCTAGCTCTCCCATTCAAAAGGCCATTTGACCCAAAACGACAATACAGTAAATCTTAAAAGTGGCATTTCCGTCCTAATTATGCTTTTTTTAAACGAAAGTTTGACTCAGGTACATTCACAAAAATGACCTGAGGTTGCATTTTGGCACGACTTAGGTTTTAAGTGCACCAAAATCCGCGTTGCTATTCGGTCCGGTAGATACCAGTCGTTACTAGCACCGGATCTCGGTACCCAACCCTAGTGCCTGCCTGATATTACATAGGAAATGTATTAACTCTGCCTGTAGTTAGAAGTATTTAAAGTAAATATGAATATTTAGAGATTGAAAAATGTTGCTATTTCCATACAATAATTTACATTTTGATTAAAGTGTACAATAAAATTAGAAAAATTCAAACTGTTTCAAGACTCTGTTTGTCCGTTGTTTATTTCTAAAGAAACACGACATTGTATAAAAGGCTCCATTACCTTGTACCTCACGTTATGGCTCCGTAGCAGACGTTTTGTAAAAATAGGCCAACGATTGCGTCATAACCACACAACTTACCGTTGCATAGTCGACAAATCACCGTATTGTCAGGAGAAGCACGCAGACAGTTTGGATTTCCATTAGCTGTTTAGGTTTAATTACTAATGTTAACTAGCATGTTAGTTAACTAGTAATAATTAGACTGTGCCTATGTTATATCCTTACATATACCTACGCTCTCCATCTCTGCTGATTGGGAATGATTGAGATTTCACTTGGCACAGCTACCAGAAGACTTACAACTATTATAGACACGTTGTCCACGTCACAACCACGTTGTCAAGCTCAGTTAGAGACTGCACAGTAACGCCTAGCCATCACCGGAAAAGTGCTTCTATTTTCCTTTACTGGTCTCCATCCAGAACAGAAGCATTGCTGCGCGTCACGTTAGCCTACCACTAGCCTGCTGCCGGATTAAACACGGGTAAAATTCTGAGAGTTAACGGAGTACAGTGTGACTGCACTTCCATGTAGAGGATTTCCAACACCAGGACATACAACAGTCTGCAGCTGCTGTTGGAAAAACAACAGACTGTCGTTTTGTGCTCCTTTTGTTTTTCAATTCAGGCACCATTTAAGTCAATTTAAAAGTATTGCTTTAGAACCGGCATTGGAAAAACTCCGAACGATACCCAACCCTACTAAATATTCATATTACTTCAAATACTTCAAACTACAAGGCTGAGCCAATACATTTTCTTTGTATTATCAGGCTGGCACTGGCTTTTAAGTATGAGGGGCAACAGAGCCAATTGTATTATCAGGGTATTAATTATGCTGGACACAATGTCATGCCTCCCTGCACCCCCCCTGAATGTGTCCTGTTCTGATCCCAACTTGCCCCCTAAATGCCTTCTGGCTGCATTCACACCTGCATTCACAGCTGACTGCCAGTGACCCATCCAACTGACTGACTGGGTTTGCATGCAAGCTCTTCATATGTGCAACTGTGCTTGTATATTTGCATGTCCCGTATGCACGCATGCATGCATGCACGCAGGGTGTGCATGTGCACATTCTGCATGCATTCATACATACCAATGAGCAGCGGTTGTGGTCTATTTATAGAGCAGCTATATTAGCTCCCCATATGTGTCAGCTGTTGCGCTCAAAATGGCCACAGAAACACGAGCAACAGCAGGAAAACTAGGTGGGAAAGTAGGTAGAACAAATGAAAGCGCCTGCTCACAACCTCAGTGTGTGTGTGTGTGTGTGTGTGTGTGTGTGTGTGTTTGTGGGTGTGTGTGTCAGCTTTGGGAGTATAGGCTGCAGGGCATTTTTGTCGTCAAACAGGTCCACAAAATATACATTTACGCAAATGTATGCACAAAACTGGAGAGGTTACACACACACACACACACACACACTCAGACAGACAGACACGTGCACACATGCAGAACACCAACAAGTAGAGCCTGTTCAGCACAGCAGAGAAGCCTTTGAGTCACACTAGCTTGTCAAACTTGCATCCCACTGACAGCAAAGGCTTGATCTCAAGCAAATCCGTCCATTGGAGTGTGTGTGTGTGTGTGGGGACAAGGTGAGACAGACTTAGAGAGAGAGGTGAAGGGCAAAAGCACAACTGATAGGAGAAAGCATCAACAGCGGCTAGAGAAAGTCAATACCATGTCGCTATCCATTCACACTGATTGTCTGTGTGTGTGTGTGTGTGTGTGTGTGTGTGTGTGTGTGTGTGTGTGTGTGTGTGTGTGTGTGTGTGTGTGTGTGTTTGTGTGTGTAACAGGATGGGCAAACAGAGATATTTATGCATTCCTCCAGCAGGGCAGAGAGTTAGAGAGGTGGGCGTTGATGAGAGCTGAGGGAAATCTCCGTGCCCACCGACCAAACAAAGACGGCTACACTCAAACTGCATCCATTAGTCTCTTCCCTATCTCTCCTCCTACATTCCAACTCACTTGATGAAGCAGCGAGCTCCCTCGAATGTGTATCCTTCCTCCCATCCTGTTGGTAAATCTGTTGAGGACAGGGGAGGGGGGGGGAGAGAACACAAGACACAGAGACATAAGCAGCTGTGCAGAGATGTGTAGCCGATTACACACACACACACACACACAGCAATGCAGTGTCTAGGACCATAAATAGCTAATTTGGCTTTTGCCCTTTTAACTCACTCCCCCCCCCCCCCCCATAACCAGAGCAGACATTGCACGATTACTCAATCATTCTGTCTCGTTATGTGCACTGCTCTGCCTCCAGCTGTGTGAACACACTGATCTGCACGTATCGATGCCTCCCCACCCGTCATCCCCTTTTCCCCGTCGCGGCAGATGTGTGATTTTATTTCGGGGTCTGGGCTTTGCACTGAGGCACTGCATTGTTCTACGGAGCAGCCTGTACTGCACTGTACAGCCTGTACGTGTGCAGAGAAACACTGGGTTTCTGCCGCACACGGCGGCTTGCACTGGGAAATGTGTCAAATGTCACTGCAGGGAATCGGTTCACGCCTACGTGACGGAACTTTTAAAAAGTGTGTCGCAAAGTGTCCAGGTGGAGCGCGCGGGGTTGGGGGGGGAGGGTGGGAGGAGAGGGGAGGGTCCCCCACCGCCACCGCCAGAGGAGAGCGGAGCGGAGCGGAGCGGAGGAGGCTGTTGCTCTGCCGCAGAGAGAACCCATCTCCCCTCATCGTCTCCCGCGGCTCTCTCCGCCAACTTGTCGACAATTTTTTTTTTCTCTCCACCGTGACGTTCCCAGGTGCCGCGTGCGGGCGTGTGTGTGTGTGCGCGTGTTTTCGCAAAAGATTGAAGACAAAACACATAGTCAAAGATTGTTTACCTGGAGTTTTTCTGTGGCCCGTGATTACAGCTTCTCCAGTAACGGGATGCAGCCAGGTTGTGCTCTTCGCTTCTTCGCTGTTGGTGGAAGAAAAACGGGGGGGAAAGGTGAACACAGAACCCGAAAAAAGACAAACAGGGGAAAATGCGTCGGAGAAATAAGCAGTGCGTATATCCATAAATCCATGTGTCCGCGTGATATTTACTTGATAAAGAATATGCGTCCATCCCGAGTCACCCCGTAACTCCAGGCAGAGGGAAGGCAGGAGAGCCAGTCCGGCTTAGGATCCGCCGCCATGTCTAGCTTAAAGCTCCACTGCTCTGGTTCCTACACACAGGGGCTGGAGTGCGCGGCGCGGCGCCGGGCCAAGCGCGCGCACGCACAATCCCTCGCGCGCGCTTCCAAGACATTGGAGCGCGCCTAGACGATGAAGACGCAAGTAATGATTTTGTGCCCAGTGAGAGCAGGCTATGCCACTGGCTGTGTGAATCAGTAAATAAATCAATAAATGAATCGATAGATACATAGGCTACATACATAGATTGATTTTATAATTAGTTTATTAATCCCAAATTAGGAATTTGTTTCTGTTACAAGCAGCAAGTAACAAGAACATACACGCATATACACCACACACACGAAATATACTAGAAATTATAAATAAGATTACATTAAATAAAATAGGAAAGATAAAAATGCCAGAACAACTACTGAAAAAATATACTTAGAGGGTTATAACATGTGTATACAAGTGTAAATACAACTTACAACCTACATGCATAGTATATATAACAAAATAAAATAAGTATAACATTAAATATGAAGTAGTAGTATTTAGTAGAATTTGCCTGTGTGTGTCAGTGTGACTCCTGCTCTTGCTGCCAGAGTTATTCAGGGCTCAGTTGTGAGTTTATAGTCAATAATCAATCAATAATCATGTTGCAACAAATCAATTCGAATGTAATTGAGAAAACAACTCAATACTGAATAATTACAAAACATGAACAAATCAAATGAAGAGAATGGAAGCATGTTTATGACAAAATGCTCAACTAATAAAAACTAAGAGGAATATTATATCTAGGGCTGGGTAACAAATTCAATACTTTTTAGGCACCGACCAAATTGCCTCTCAAGTAAGTATCAAGTATGGAAAAATGCATCGTTATTCAATACCCAATTGCAAAAAGGAGTGAAGCTCGTCAGAGTCAGTGAGCCAATCAGCACGCAGGATGCTTCTACACAGATCTAATGTCTGTGATTGGCTGTCTAAAGTTACACGTCGTAGAGACACGTAGGAAAAACTCTACATTACACGGCAACGGGGCTCACACAGGAGCTGAGAAATAAATCTAAAAATTTGTGCAGTAATGTGTAATGTTGTAATTTCTTTTTGTTTTATAAAATTGGTATCGGTATATATATCAACAACAACAAAATAAACAATAAAATCAATAGAGTAACATGTAAAGTGCTAACATGATATTTAAGAAGTAATATTGCTCATGATGTAATTTCGCTCGGAGGATTGATAAAGTATACAAAAAAAGAAGAAATATTATACCACATGATGTTGATTTTTTTGTCCTCAGTGTTGTTTCAGACTTCTATCACATTTTTTGGTTCAACAATACAATATTATTATTGTTCCAGGAGTCACCATCTTTTTCCTCTTGCCGTTCTGATCCAAAAGCTAAGTCCCCTGCTCCTGTTGAAACCCGTCACAGAGCCTAGCTGTGTGATTGGAAGCATCCAGCATTCATTTATGTGGAACGGCGCCGCATGCTAAATAGCCTCGGGAAAGAACTTTCTTTTTTTTTTGTTATCAAATGTTTTTTTTATTTTCATTCTACAAATTAAGAAAAATCACAAACAAACCACAGACATAACAATGGAACATAAAAACATGTCCCAGGGCCAAAACATACAGAGAGGAAAGACAAGAGGGGTGGGGGGCGGGACACACACGCACACACACAAATAAACATAAAAAGAACGCAATTGAAAGAGTTACAAATAATACATGCAGAAACAGACAGACATAAACAGACACACACACACACACACAGACACAAGGCAGGGGAGCAATCACACATGCAAACAGAAGTAAAGACTAACACAAATTCACTGCATGGATTTCAAAGACTCCAAGTGCCAAGTGTCCAAAGTCCATCTTAGAGCTCCAGTAATACGAGCCGTAGATAGTTCCATGTCTACAGCATCCAAAAAAAAAGAGGATCCATGTATGAACAGATAAGTCATGAGGTGGCTTCCAAAGGGTTGCAATCATCTTCGCAGCAGCAGTAAGTCACACAGCACGCTTCGCAGTCCCAGAGAGCTGGAAAGTCATTCACAATCAAAAGATTTACAGTAACGGGTACAGTTCCTACCCTCACCCATGGTCAAGAAGGGTGGGTCATGACACAAAGAACCAGATCCGGGGTACAAGCGGCTGAAATGGGTTTCCTCAGGAGGGGGGGCTGGCGTCTTCCATAGAGATAGGGTGAGAAGCTCAGTCATTCGCGTTGAAAGGAGCCAGTTGAGGTGGTTCGGGCATCTGGTAAGGATGCCTCTAAGAACACCTCCCTAGGGAGGTGTTCCAGGCACGTCCAGCTGGGAGGAGGCCTCGGGGAAGACCTAGGACTAGGCAGAGGGATGTCCTGCGGGGAGGAGGCCTCGTGGAGGACCCAAGACTAGGTGGAGGGATTATAGCTCCAACCTGGCCTGCGAATGCCTCAGGATCCCCCAGTCGGAGCTGGTTAATGTGGCTCGGGAAAGGGAAGGTAGGGGTCCCCTGCTGGAGCTGCTGCCCCCGCGACCCGATACCGGATTTGCAGGCGAAGATAGATGGGTTCAGTAACATTAATCAAGGCGGACATTTTGGATGAAATATTGTTCCAGAACTGAGAAACAGGAGAGCACTCCCAGAACATGTGAAGAAATGTACCATGAGCTTTTATTGGGCAGAAAGTGCACAAAGGGCTGGGAAGGAACTTGTTTTGGCGAAAACGTGCACGTAGGAGATAGGGGGAACTCTGGAAAATAAAATGGCTGTTGAGTGTAGTGTGTGCATCGGTACATGGGACTGCAGGGCCAGGGATTAAACCACCAACCTTCCAATTGGCACGCAACCTCTCTACCACTGAGCCACAGCCACCCCACAAGTTTTTGATGGAAATTTGACTCAGAATCGGTCTCTTCTATAGCTCAAAAGGATGTTTACAAGGAACAATCCCGTCAATGAAATGTCGTCGATGTCATTAACATATGATAAGTGATAAGTGAATTATTGATCTTCTTGATGTACGAAATACAACATCCTCCATTTCCAACTCATCAAAATCCATCTACTCTATGTCAGATTAAGCATATCCTTAGACATTGGCATAGCTGTCTAATTGCATAACCACTTCTCAGCTGTCACTCAGCAATATCCTTTAAAAGCACTGATGATTTAATCCTAAATCCCACTTTTCTGCAGCAAAAAAAACTGAGTGCTCAGGACAGCGCTAATGTTCAGTAATGAGGGGCTCCTTGGAGATAGACAGCTTCTTTTGGATTGTTTGCTCAAAAATTAATCTGCGTCATGGGAGGTCGAACCTAAAGCTCAAATGGCTGGAAATCCCCCCGCCACTCAAACAAGCTACCTACCGCCCCTCACATAACCCCCCACCCACCCCCACAACATACGCCTCCTAATGAGACTGCACAAAGCACACACACGTGTTATTAAGTCTATCCCCGAGGTCAGAAATAGCTCACGCACTGATCACACACACAGACACACCCTGTTAACCCTCCCCCCACCTAAAACACACACACACACACACACACACAGAGGTCAAATGGCCTTCCTCCCACTGTTAAGTCCTGTCCAAATACTGAGAAGGTTGCACAATCTGTCACCTCCACCCCTCTGTCCCCCCACCCTGCCACAGTTAAAGCAATAAAACTCCATCTTATAAGCAACTGAAGCTACATCCACACCGCTACGTTTGCATTTCTAAAGCTTTACATTCAAGCCCTGGCCAAGTAAGTTGATACAAAGTTAATTACGGGAATCAGCTCCACAAAACGACCTTCACTGCTTCCCAGAGAAGGAGTTATAGCTGCTGACACCTTAATAAACATGCTTACGACAATGTTATAGTCTGTTATAAACCACTTTAAAAAAGTGTGAACCTAAAAACACCCTGGCAAAAGTTGTAAGTTTGCCATGGAAATGTCAACAAGGAGAATACTATACATTTAGACGGGGTTCAGTGTCTTGCTCAGGGACACTTTGACATGTGGCCGGAAGAGCATGGGATTATACCGCCAATCTTGTGGTTATGCATCCTACACATATATTTATAATTATTATTTCACTCTCTGAATGCACAAATTAAAAGGAACTGATTAGATTGCATTTCACTGTAAATGTATGATTTCATGTGCCAAAAAAATGTATTCATTGAATGCCTTATACAGTTAATATGAGAAAAGTGTATGCAAACTTTACTTATTTAGACATTCAGCAGACATTCAGTCTCCATCCAAATTAAGAGCTGTAATGTTAAACAGATGTCCTGTATATTGGCAAAAGAAAAAAATGTTACTTTTAATTTCCACAGTGTTATGCCATTTTTGGGTTTTTAGCACAGCCAGCTGCTGGTGCTACTGCACTTGTCCAGGTGGTGCCTTTAAATCTCTGCAGAAGAAAAACATAATACAACAACATGAGATCAGATCCAGTCAATGCTGAAACTATGGAAAACCAAGTGGAAAACATAATGAAAATATGAGATTTCTTGTGCTAATGTGAGTAGGTTACAATCTCCTCATAATTTTCTTTCGGAGATATTTCATGTGACAAAGCCACATTATCATTCCAATATAAATCCAATATTCACACTCCTTTCAGCCCATTCTCGAGCCCAACTTGTAAAACACTGACTCTTGGTCATTGTCTCTCAGCGACAGATAGTGATGCATAAATCCCCCTTTACCCTCGGTATCCCAGCTTCGCTTTTTGACACGACAGGATGGAGAATGTGTTGTTTATTTTGGCTCTTTTTTGGTCTCCACCAACTACTGAGAAGAATACCCTACTTGTTATGCGCCACGTTTAGCAGCTGGTTGGAACATAAAAAACCTACCACATACAAAGAGATCATTTCATGCATTTTTAGTAAATAATAGATCAATATTAGCAGCTTTAAAATAAACATAGTATTCAGTTATTTCACAATAAGGTATTTTATACATTCAAATTATCACAGTTTTCTTTGCTTTCATACTTGTTACATTTATTAGCAACTAATTGATACAATAAAACAGGACGGCAAACAAAGTCCATTCAATGGATGATAATACACTAAAACATATGCAGTATAGAATAGTATATTTTAGTCTATATGGTTCTATCCAATGGTAATTGCTCTTTTTGAGCTTGTACTTTGAAAGGTTGCTCACAAGAAAATGATTTACACCGTATTAAGTGTGTGTGTGTGTGTGTGTGTGTGTGTGTGTGTGTGTGTGTGCGCGCCCCCCTCCCCCATGGGAGCCCTCCATAAAGCCAGCTAATTACTATTCCCCTGTGTTAAAGGAAGCCAATTAGAGCGCTTGCAGCACTACAGACAGACGGACAGGCGCATTATACCCTTGTTCGGGCTGTGAAGGTCAAGCAGGGACAAACCGAATTAGAGTTTTAATGTATTAACTGTAGTAGTATTGTAGTATTGTCAGGCTATTAACCATACCTTGGCCGGAAAGCCATGGATGACAATAAGAAATAACAGTAACTGTTTGTGTGGGTTTCTCATAGAACTTAACAGATGACACTCTTGGCAAAAATCTGCACTATGCATTTTTATTTATTTATTAGTGTAACCTCCCACTGTGCTATATGTCATTTCTAAAACAAAAAATGGTTAAATTCAATTCAATTTCAATTCAATTTTATTTATATAGCGCCAAATCACAACAACAGTTATCTCACTGCGCTTTTCATAAAAGAGCAGGTCTAGACCGTTTACAGAAACCCAACAATTACCAATTGTTAAATGGCAACATGTTCTTGTCTAAGTATTATCGTGATTTACATGCTAGCAAAAACCTTTACAGTGGCAACGGCAATGTAAAGTAAGCCGCTCTCTCTTTCCCTCCTTCCCTCTGAAACACGTCCCTATCCCATAAATGTAAGTAGTAGTAACGGCCAGTAGCTAAGAAAGTGTCAGCAATCCAGACAGGACATTTTGAGCTTCATATATTAGACTAAAGTATATTAATACGTATAGCACTGAGAGTCCTAAAACCTTTACATAGTAACTCAATATAGCTCTGACATCGGATTGATATAGGGTTGCCTATGCTGGGCTCCATTGAGATGACGGGTGGTTGTCATGTAGAGACGGCGCCTCAGAGCGGGTAGGCAACGTACACATGCAGACTTAAGTATGTTTTGCGAACGTCCACGTTATTTTTTTTTACAATTTGGTTAAAAGAAACCAACATTTCTGATATAGAAACTTTTTGAAAATGGCTCAAATTTGACACGAGGACAACAGGAGGGTTAAAGTTGACTTCAGTGGACTGAAAAAACAACAAAAACAAATGAAATACACCAAATAACACAAAATACTGAAAAACTAAACACATCAACTTAACACTCCTGTTGTCCTCGGGTCAAATTTGACCCCTTTAAAAAAATGTCTATATCTGAAATATGGGTTTCTTTTTAATCAAATGACCACAAAAAAATGATTGAATTCCTTACAAAGCTCTTTGCAAAGACAATTAATCACTTTCATTCCTCTGATCTTAACTATTAGTAAAAATAATTCATAATTTCTTCTTTTTTAACTCAAATATTAGGTATAATTCTATATAAATGAGGGTTATTAACCACGAATTCCAAAAAGTAATGTAAAACTAGTGGTAGTAAGGTGGTGTTAGTGAAAACTAAAACAAATTTTTTTGACCCAGGAGGACAACACAAGGGGTTAAAGTGCTATTATGATGCTGTTTGGCTTTTCCCCTTTACTTTATTGTGTTATATATCTTTTTTGTGCACATAATAGGTTTACAAAGTGAAAAAGCCCAAAGTCCCCCCCCCCCTCCCCAAGGGACTTACCATCTCTGACAGAAAACACTGTTCACCAACTGCTCCAAACAGCTCTACTGTAGTCCAGACTTTACATCAGAGACCCTTTGTAACACACGTTATAATGCTGGCCTATCTGTCTGCTAGCTTGTCACTTAACACAGAACGTTATACGTTAAGGCCATAAAGTACATTACGGACCTATGAAGGAGTGTCTTTGAGGTCCTTCAGCTTGTTGTTTAGCTGTTTTTCTACAGCCTCCAGACTTTTAAGTTTTTCTTTTGCAGCTCTGCAAAGACCATTTGATTTGGAGATGAAGCTGAGTTTTCCAACCGATTCAGCTTTCTCTGCATTACTATTTGCAGATTTCAGGAGGACCCTTATGTCCTCCTCCATCCTCTTCTTTTTGGCCTTGATCTCAGCTATCTCCTCCATTACTCCCTTCCTCTTCTGAGCAGTCTGCTCATCTTGTTCTTTGACGTTTTTGGTCATCCAGATAGTTGTGATATTACAGCCTGGCAGCAGCTGCAGAGAGCAGTAACTCCTTTGTGTAGACTTTGTTGAGCAGCCCTCCAATATGGTTCACATGGTCATGAATGAGTCGCTGAGCAATCAGAGAATGCTCTTTCTGGTTCTCCACCATCACCTCTGTGTTAACTGAAAACCCTCTCTCAACAGGTTTACTATCTCCCAGAGATGGCAGAACTCTTGTTTGATAAATGTTCATGGTAGAATTCATCCAACCTTGGATCAAGGACAGACAGGCCTCTAACAATTGGATATTTAAGTAGTGCCTTTTCAAACAGTTTGGACCCCATCTTCAGTAAAAACAGCTTACAGTTCTGTCTAAACCCCAGCCTCAGCTTCTCAGAAGAGTTTTTTTCATGTGCTCCTCTAGGGCTTGCTGTGTGACAAATCTGACTCTCAGTTTGGTGACATCTATGTGGTTGACTGAGTTAGCATAGTCAACTTGAAGAAGTTTTACAGGGGAAGTTGCATCTTCCATGACACTGGGCTTGACAAACTCCATTAGACTCCTCAACGTATTTGTGAGACGGCACATAAACGGCAGCATGGGTTTGTCCGTCTGGTATGACTTCAAAAATTATTTCCCTAGCTACCATTAGAAAGAAGTTCAGTTTTGGCATCTTGCACAATCATCTCAGCCGTCTTGAAAGACTTTGTAAGTGGCTCTGTTACAGTTTTCATTTTAGCAGCACTGATGTACATTTTCAAAGAGGGCCAAATCTGAAGGGCACGCTCAGCCACATCCACATTTTCCAGCCACCGATGACAGAACAGAAGTCAAGAGTTAAGGATGTGCAACCAGTGACTTCTGTGTCGTCCTCCCTACAAGCTGGAACATTCTTAAATAGCCATTTAAAGCTTGACAGATCATTTCCCAGCTCCCAGTCTGTGGATGCACACCCTGCTCATAAGGGGTTGTGTAGTATATTCAATCCACAACTTCCAACATTTAACATTGTCTTGCATGTTTGTTTGTCAATGTTCTGCTGGGCCAGTGAAAGGAGCTTCAAATTCACATTTGGGCCGGAATCAGGTTCTGGAAGCCTATCTCTGAACACACTTTTTCAACTTTCTCATGCATTTGTTCTGCAGTGTGATGACCCATGAAAAATGGTGTTAGGTACCTTGAGTTTACTTTGTTATCCAAAATTGTATGTGCATGTCAAGCTGGCTTTTCTTAATTTCCCTATTTAGACTTTCATCAAGTACACACTGTACAAGTACATCAAGTACGTATTCAGACTCTTTCTTGGCTTTGGCCTTCATTAGGGAAGAGAAATGAGGAGCAATCCTAAATGTGGTGAGGTATGCTGCTTTTCTTTCCCCACAAGTAAACTGCGTTGCAATGTCACTTTCAGCAAACATGATTCTGACAATATCTGCTGCATTCTTACATTATTTGTAGGAATAGTGGCTGGTTACAACTTTTGTTGCCCAGCAAATTTGTACTTTATGTGTTGGATTGGAGCTAACAAATGATTTTATGCTGCTTGTTGCCTGATGTGGATTAGAAGGTCCAGTCTTCTAATCCACATCAGGCAACAAGCAGCATAAAATCATTTGTTAGCTCCAGGAGGAGTGGATGTGGATGGTAGAGGGGCTACTCCACTGGCTGCTTCCACTGTACTGTCACTGCTGGTTGTATGGATGGATGTAGCTGTTCTTTTCTTACCAAAAAAAAAATCACTTACTACTGGACCTGGATTCAGATGACTTTGCATCAGGTCTTGATGCTTTTTTCCTAAATAATAATAATAATAATAATAATAATAATAATAATAATAATAATAATAATAATAATACTAATAATAATAATAAATAGGAGGGAAATGTTATTTTTTGTATTAATTATGTTTATTCTCCATACAATTATCAGTAAGATGCTGACAATGAGAGTTGTAAGTTAGCTATGTTTCTGTAAAAATCCTGAACTTCAAAAATGTTTAATCTCTTCATGGTTCATAACATACAATACAGTAAGACAGCTATGGAGAGTAGCACTGAGTGGGAGGATTTGATCCAAATGACATGCAGCTGGGTCATTCTGTGTCCAATCAGACTAAATCCAGGAAAACAACTGCACCCTATTTTATAAGTGGATGCAAACCTTAATGTCAGTCTTTTCACACTTTTTTCCCAAATCTAAGGCATGCTGTACAAACTTGTAATGGCCCAGTCATTTTGACATGTTTGTCTTCCACTCTACAACGTTTGGGCTGCCTGTCTCTCTCTCTCTAACCTGAATAATACCGTCCAATATATTAATGTCCAGCTATTGCTTCCCAGATAATATGATTTCCAGACTGGAAGTAATTTCAAGGGCTGAAAATATGAAGACGTAGGATTTGAACAGAAATATTTTACAGGCCTAGGTTTTGGGACCCCTTTTTATTCATATATGAGGTTGGATCAACATCTAAGACAGTAACAACAACCTGTAAATCCATTTTAACCCAGAAGCGCACAGGCACCTGCCTGAAAAATAGCCTATATTAATTGAAAAAATGTATTTCATTGCACAGACATATACATAAATCTACTGGAATAGAGCAGTGTAAATACTATATAAGACCATCCTCAACTTTACAGCTGGCTACTAGCTACGTAGCTAGTAATGTTCACTCAGCGTTTTGTTACTGTGTGTAAAAAGAGCGGTGCCGTTAAATCACCGGTTTCAGGTACGTACGGTACCATCTGGATGGTTTCAAGGTAACGGTAGGTAACATTAACAGTTGACAAAAAAAAAATCGAGAGGAAGCACTGCAATACTAACTTTATATTACCACACCTGCAAATTTCTACCTAGCAGTTACTTTAGAAAAACAAATAGGCGCTAACGCGTACAGTCGGCTACTTTAGTTGCCTTACTTGAAAAGTCTGTCTCACACTTCATGTGACTTCAAAGCACAGACTCGCCCATTGTGAAAAGCAGCACTGTTTTTTGCAGACTTTACAATAGGTAATTTGTTGGGTTTGTACCCGTTTAATCCACGATTTGTATTTTCCAGCCAACGTTCATTAAAAAGACAGCCTCCAGGCATGGCGCTGTAATGGTTTTATGGGGGAGGGGGGGGGTGGACCCAGCAGACTCACACATGACTGGCAGATCGCAGTAACGCTATAGCAGGTTTCATTTTAGGCTCTCCGACATTTTATTTTTCCATTTAATAAACAAACTATTCAGTCAGCTATTTCGGCTAACCGTTAGCTGACAGCTTGATTCAGTCAAAAATAACGTTACTTAAACTAAACACTGGGAAAAGCAGGCTACAGCTAAATTAAAAAAGACTTTACAGTAATAATAAAGACAAGTATTGAGTGATTGTATTTTAAATGAGCACAAGTCATTTTTTTAAGTTTTGAGGGTCTTTTACATGCTGTCTCAGCTAGTGGTTAGCCGAATTAGCTGTTAGCTAAACGTTAGCTTTCCGGTGGAGGCTAACGGCAGGCCGCTACTGTGGAACTGACTTTCTTTAACTGTCTATGGGAAAAGTGTTGTAAATCCTTGTTCATCAGGATTATCATCTGCGCAGGACGGATCGTGCAGGCAGAAAGGATCGTGTACCAACAATACCTACGCAAGTAATACAGCTTTTATCTCGTATGTTTGCCATTTTGGACATAATGTGCAAAAATAGGTATTCTAATTGCTTGAGCCTATGTGTTTTTAGAAGGAACATTCAAACGTCATTTTTGGCCAGTTTTGACCGCTCTTATGTGTAATCGATTGATCAGATGAGATGAAAAATGAAAGGAGATTCCTTCTTTGTTCTTGCTTTTCTGGCTATTTTTTTCAAGCTGATTGACGATGGCCGACAGCTGCCGACGCCAATTTCATCAAAAAAAAAAGGACGACAAAGGACAACGCGTGGCAACAGTATGAGACACGCCGCACAAACTAGGGCAACAATCGCTTTCGGCCGACAGTGGCCTTGGTGAGTCAGGGGAACAGCAGGTAGGATGCAGGGCAATAACCCGTTTCTGTACTTTGACTGGCCAAACATCCGCCACGGTTTTTGTGCAGAATATGAATGTCAGGATGAAAAAATAGGTAACACTTTACAATAAGTTACACAAAAAAGGGTAGTTAATGTTTTTGAAAGAGTAACAAATGATTAGTTACCCTTTTACTACATTTCTGAAAAAGGGTAACTAATCATTCGTTACCCTTCTGAAAAAGTTTAACTATCCTTCTGAAAAAGGGTAACAAATCAAAAGCGTAGTTACCCTTTTTTAATTTCTATTTGGACTCTACTAAAATCTCTCCTGCCTGCCTTCCCTGAACCATAACAAGATTTTGTAAGAGACAGGTTGGTGTGTGCCTTGTCAGCCTCTTGCCCAATGCATGCTGGGAATGGCTCTCGCCCCCTGTGACCAAAACAGGATAAGCAGTTTAGAGGAAATGGAAGGACACTCTTTAAACAGTTATTGTTTTCAAGCAGATAGCTCTATAGAAAATATATTCAGGTCAATTTGTTAGAGTATAGTATCACAGTTTTCCAATGACGGATATCTGGCTTCACAGTGAACTCGTCAAATAATTTCCCCATCCGTTTCCTTTCCGCAACAACCATCTCAGCAAGTCTTTCTTCTTCAAATAAACTAAATAAATAAATAAATAAATAAATAAATAAATAACATTACCCAATGGGCTGAAAGCCTCTCAAAACCACTGGGTGCTAATTATTCCAGTTAAGTAGCCACATTACAGGGATACTAGCCAATGGCCAGAGGCCACCTACAACCTTTTTCACATGCTTAGATCCAACAAAGACCAGATTACACAGATGCATGAACTCAAACGCTTAAATGAAGCGTAAAGAGCACACACAAACATTTACAACTATACAGACTAACTATACAGAACAGGTGATCTCTGCCTGATATGTAGTTGCAGTTTTAATCCAATTCATTCCATTGGACAGAATAACTATTACAGTACAATTGTCCTGCAGGTGAGACCAGTTGTTAAAGCTCATAATGTTTTCTAAGGCTGTTAAAGGTCTTATTTTAGCTCAGTGGCCATTGTTGCACAAAACATTGCAGACATCTCTTTTTGACATCTTGTCTGGTTCTGTGTGATTTGGACAACTTCAAGTCGTCCAAATCAACGCCCCTTTCTTGCAGTCCCAAGACACACAGTTAGGATCTGCAGCTTTCACTGTGTTTTTCCCTTTGCTGTCGCCAATCCTATTGTTCTGTTACCTGTCTTCCCTGGCTGTGGCTGCATCTCACCCCCCTTATTTGATAGCTCCTTGACTCCTCGGCTAAAGGAGTTGCTAACTCCGCCCATACAGCCTAGAAATTCATGTGGCGCTTCAGAGGAAAGGATGCCTCATCCCTCTAAAACACATTCGCTCATAGCCTTTCTTCTTTGATGATTTCCTTGAGTCTTTCCCGTGCATAATCAGTGGGAGAGACTAAGACTCAAGGAAGGGATGCAAGTGGGGGACTCGAGGAGGCAATTTAAGGGCTGAGATGTGGTGGGTGTATGGAAATGTAGGACCCAAAACACAGAGAGGCAGGCAAAGTTCAGCTTAGAAGGCGAAGGTTTAATGACAAAACAAAAAATGAAGTACAACCAACAAAAGGTGTCTAGCAAAAAAGGCAGGCAAACAGGAATCACAGGAATAGGGGAGGGCTAACCACACAGATACACCAAAACAGAAAAAAGGATCTGACACAGGAAAAAGAAAGCACAAAGACTAAATACAGTGGGTAACGAGGAAACAAGAGGCAGGTGACAAGAGGGCTGGGAAACATCAGGTAATTACAGAGGCGGGAAAGCACAGGAAGTACAACTAAATACAAGACAAGACAGAAAACAGAACATATACTAGACCAGACCAAAAAACCTTACAAAAAATGCACGACAAGAAAGAACCAGGCTAAGAAACATATACATGAAAACAGACTAACTAATAACACAGGAGATAAACACCAAATCATAACAGAGGAGGGATCATCAAGGAGGGATCATTGAGGTGAGGTTGCTAACTCTGCCCATACAGCTAATAAATTCATGTGGCGCTTTAGAGAAAAGGACATCTCATCCCTCTAAAACATATTTGCTTGTTGCCTCTCTCCTCCCATGATTTCCTCGAGTCTGTCTCCGTGCCTCCTCGGTGGGAGACGCTGGGAAGGGAGGCAAGTGAAGGAGGGAAGAGGCCCTTTAAGGGTTATGAACTGCAACCTGTGTCTCTCTGAGCTGCTGTCAATCACCTGCCAGTTCAATCCACCATCTGCAAGCCTAGTCAGTTCTGTTCTTGAAGGTAAGCTTAACACCCTCACTGTAAAAATCCCAGTCTATCGTGATTATAAGCCAATATTTTATGTTGTGAGGGAGAACTCCCTCCCGTTTTCCCTCTGTGTTGTTTGGCCCTGGGACACATTCCTTTGTCCCAGTGTATTGTTTGTAACTGTCTGTAAATGTTTATCGTTATTAAAAGGAAAACAAAAATCAAATATCTGTCCCAAACTGCTGTACTGACAGGTTGACTGACATCATCTCCATGGCGTGTTCAGATTGGATGCCTTGGGTTGTTCATATGAAAATGGCTGCTGGAGGGTTCTTGCAGTGCATGTTTTTTTATTTTTTTTATCCCCAAACAGCCAATTTACCACCAGTACAGACATTAGATGTAGTGTGGCAGCTCAGATTCAATATCACCAGCAACTCCAGTCTTTAGTTATATTTTCCATTCAGTAGCTTTTTCCTATTGTCCTTTTACATTTATTATATGGTCATACAGTACAGTTTCAGGACTTATAGTAGTTGTACAGTAACATGCTAAGCTCAATTTTTGAAGTCTTTTCAACTTGTCAACAGTCGCATCTCTGCCTCCTTTTGCATTGCCTGAAGTAAATTAAATAGTAAATAAAGAATTAACGAGGCTCAGACCCAAATGTAGTTAAAATGAGTTGGGTTCAAAGATTTAATAAATAAAAGATACACAATAAGGTTTCCTGAAGTCACAGGCAAAATATACCTCCAAAAATATAGAGGGGTACAAAAAGACCAGTAACATGGAAACTAACTAAAACAAGACAAGAGCCCCACAACACAACAGAACCCGACATACAGTAACACACTAACAGGAAAAATTATCCAACAAAAGGGAAACACAGAGACTAAATACAAGGGTAACAAGGACTAACAAGGGACAGGTGATACAACAGGTGGAAAACATCAGGGCAGGGCAGAACAATCAAACCCGCGGGAAAACACAAGATAGGAAGTAAAACAACGCCTATCCTCTGCGTTCAATTTCAGCAAAGTCAGTGGTTAAAGCTTTGCAATTTATGTCAATTTTTGGCATCCCATGTGTTGTTCAAAGTGACCAAGGCTCTAACCTTACTTCCAAAGTGTTTTCACAGGTGCTGAAGCAGTTGAAGGTGCAGCATAATCAAGCATCAGCATATCATGCGCAGAGTCAGGGGGCGCTCGAACGAACTTGGAGGTGGCCCAGTCAAAAATGAAATTGCTTCATGACCGCAGAGCGGAGCGTCGTGAGTTTAGTCCTGGAGACGAGGTTTTGATGCTGTCTCCTGTTGTTGGGTCGCCGTTTCAGGCTAGATATGCAGGCCCATATACAGTGGAGCAGAAAGTCTCTGCATAAAACTATGTTATCGCCACTCCTGAGCGGAGAAAGTCGTCCCGTCTCTGTCATGTGAATTTGTTGAGGCCATATTACATACAGTCGTGTTTGTTCTGTCTTACCTTAATCCAGTTTTGAAGGTATTAGTGCCAGTCCCTCACTCACTGTTGCTTCTGTGTCCTCAGGTTTGGTGGTTCCTGATGGGAAAGTTGATGGGGGGGCCGATGTCAGGGAGCCTGATGACCCGGTGATTTGTGGTAGACTAAAAAACTCAGAGACTCTACGGAACGTGGGGAGTTTGTTTGTGCATTTGCTTAAGTCGCAAGGTGCTGTGCTCAAGGGGTTAATTCAAGATTATCCAGCTCTGTTTGGTGACATACCATCGCATACTCACCTAATAGAACATGATATTGATGTCGAGAATAGTAATCCAATTAAACAGCGTTTCTATAGATGTGCGCCACACAAGCGTAGAGAAATGGAGTCTGAGATAAAGTACATGTTGGACAATGACATTGCGGTTCCGTCCACTTCAAGTTGGGCATCGCCTTGTTTGTTGGTTGATAAGTCTGACAGTCTGACAGATAAGTCTTGTACAGATTACGAAAAGTGAACAAGGTTACTAAGCCAGATTGTTATCCATTACCACAAATGGAGGACTGCATTGATCAGGTCGGTTCAGTGCAGTTTGTGAGTAAATTTGACTTAAAGGGTTATTGGCAAGTCCCTCTGTCGCCTCGGGCCAGAGAGATTTCAGCTTTTGTTACTCCGACTGGTTTGTATGAGTATACGGTGATGAGTTTTGGTCTACGTAACGCGCCTGCAACTTTCCAGCGCCTTATGAATATGGTGGTGGCGGGTCTTGAAGGTTGTGCGGTGTATTTAGACGACGTAGTGGTGTTTAGTGATACTTGGGAAGAGCATGTCCTGCGCATCCGTGCCCTGTTTGACCGCTTGGCTGATGCGTGCCTCACGGTCAACTTGGCAAAGTTTGAGTTTGCCAGGGCAACCGTGACTTACCTCGGGTGTGTGGTTGGGCAGGGGCAGGTTAAACCTGTGGACGTTAAGGTCCGTTCTGTTTTGCAGTTTCCTGTTCCAGCAACTAAAAAAGAACTGATGCGTTTTTTGGGCTTGGTGGGGTACTACTGTAGTTTTTGTAAAAACATTTCTACTGTAGTTGTACCCTTGACGGACCTGTTAAAAGGTAGAACTAAATTTGTGTGGTCTTTTAGTTGTCAGAGTGCATTTGATAATGTTAAGTCTCTGGTGTGTTCGGCTCCGGTCCTGGCTGCACCACGGCTGGATGAGTCCTTTAAGCTCCAGGTGGATGCTAGTCGGGTGGGTGGTGGCGGTGTGTTGTTGCAGGAGCACGAGGGAATAGAAAGACCTGTCTGCTACTTCTCAAAGAAGTTTAATTCTTATCAAATGAATTATTCAAACAATAGAGAAAGAAGCATTGGCTCTCATCTGGGCACTTCAACATTTTGAAGTTTATGTTAGTTGTGGGAGCGGTCCGGTGGTATTATTCACTGATCATAACCCCCAAATCCTCGCTTCGTTGCGGTGTACAAATCAACGTCTTATGAGGTGGACTTTGTTTTTACAAGTCCACAGTTTAGATATTAGGCACATTAGGCAGATATGGCACGATTTAATATATCTGGAAATCCCTCTGGCCCTCAGGTGTTCACGATTAACCTAATGAAGCAAGCACATGAAAGTTACACATGACAGCCCCACAGGGGTCGTCACACCCCCCCTCCCCTTAAGATGGGTTCCCCCAAAAGGATCAACAAATCACCCAACCCATTAACATCACATTCAACCAAACTATCCCCATTTTGTTTATACCAACTCTGTCCCCGCACCCCACCTCGTCAACCTGCAAAAGATGCATAGTAAGAAGACAGGAGAGACAGCAAAGATAAAAATTGGACAGGGTAACATTTGTTTTAATCAACTGGGGCACGCGACAGAGCATCTGCCATGACGTTATCACCGCCTTTAATGTGCCTAAACACCTGAGGGCCCCAGTGTGTGCCGATTACTTAAGCCTGGTGCTAGTGCAGTATTGGAAGTTTCTTCTTCTCTCCGTCAGCGGAGGCGTCCCCCTTCAAGGATGTGGCTACGGTCGTTTTGAGTTCTTCGTTGCCTTATTTTTCTGACATGCTTTGTTTTGCGTTGTGAATTATTGTTTGCTAAATTAAATTACTTTCGTTATACCTTTACATGTGGTATGTCTCCATACTTGTCACGGTCCAAGAGCCAGATCGTGACAACATCTTAAGTTGCGGCTGTTTTCCTTTCCAGATAAATTTAGATACCGCTGATTGTAATTTATGCCAATAACCATGTGGAGGAAAAAGTTTATTTTGCATTATGATCCTTGACAACAGCTAAGTGGGTCACTTGTATAACTTGTTGATACACTGCTGCTTTGCTGTATTCATTGTTTTGTGTTTCATTTATCAGTTGTATAACCTATTTACTCCATGTTTTGAGAGCCACCGAGCTCGGGTGTTGGGAACGGTTTCGAGTTGAGCTCTATGTTTTGAGAGCGGCCCTCCTGTTTCGAAAACATGCTTTCGGAGCAGGACACCTGCTCACAGAGGATGGGCTGAGAGTAAGGAATTGGCCGTCCTTGCTCGCACCCGATCCTTTGTTTACTAAAGAATAAAAAGACGGGGAGTCCCTCGGTCTGGCAGAGTCTGCTGCGGGTCGCGTTACGGATGCCCAGCCACGTTGATGCTGCTCTGCTCGGACTGTCGGCTCTCCAGTCCGGTGTCAAGGTAAGAGCTCTAAAAGTAGTGTTTACTTTGCATCACGTATTGAGTGCCTGTTGCACGTTGATTGCCTGTCGCAATGCTTGTTGCCCTGTTGTATACTGTGGGGAATAAAAAGACACATTTATTCTAGCAGTGACAGCGTTTGTGTTTTTGTTTGCAAAGTAGTGTTCACTTTGCATCACCTGTTGATAGTGTGAGCGTGTGCTCGGAGCTATATGGTGTTCTGCGGGGGGTAAAGGGGCAAATTATCCTAGCAGAAACAGTATTTGAGACTGTGTTTGCAAAGTAGCGTTTACTTAGCAGAAACAGTATTTGAGTGCCTGTTGCACGCTTGATGCCTGTTGCATGTCTGTTGCATGCCTGTGGCATTGCTGTGACCTGTGGGGAGTAAAAAGGACAGTTTATTCTAGCAGGAACAGTATTTTAGGAGTTTTATTTGTTAGCAGCCGACCACCCCCCGATCCTGTATAAAGATGTCACAAAACAAACCAACATTCATTTTAACCACAGAGATACAATCACTTATTATTGTAGGGCAGCCTTGGCCACATGTACGTGAATTTGGCAAATGGTGCCTATATTATGTAAAAGATTTAAGATTTATTAAATGGGACTATGCACATTAATCAACATTTTTGTAAATGTGCCAGACATTTTCAACTGTAGTCCCAGTTACCTTGAATGCATGTCTTTATGGTGGGAGGAAACCGGATCACCTGGAGGAAACCCATGCAAACTCCACACAGAAAGGCCCTGCCCGGACCAGGGATCTAACTTTGCCCAGATCTGCAGTGCCTACTTGCTGTGAAACAGCAGTGCTAACCACAGATCCACCGGGCCATCCACGTAGCGCTTTGCATAGTCGTTAAAACTAGAAAAGTGCTATAGAAATGCAGTCAATTTACATTTACATACATCACACTTCATCCTTCTCCTCTCACTCCAGTTTATCTTTCTAACCTCCATTATGTCATTCAGTGTATTCTTTTCCTCCATCTTAAGCTGACCTCCCTTTAATTTGTATGCCAACAATATGCTTACAATTGACGTACATGTGACATTTTGCTTTAAAAACACTAACTATGTGGTGTACGTAAGTGCATTTGTATGGATGGATCATTACAGCAGATTCTCTTCCTTTTTTGAAGCTCAGTGTACTGTCACTACCTTACTTACTTACAGTGAGTTAAGAAAGTACCATAGCAGTTACCGTGCATTTGCAAGCCATTGAATCCACATTACTTATTTCAGATTATTTTTCAGTGAGAAAATGTGGTATAAGTGCTGCTTTTTTGAGTAGTCATGACGTAATGCTAGATAAGAGAACAGCAGCGTATTCTGACATGCTGACTTACATCAAAATATAATTTCAGTGCAGTACTTTCAACTGCCAGCTTTAGACTGACATTATCTGCTGTCAGATTGCGTGACCAAAAGGGACTGCTGGCACATGTGGTAGTAGTTTTACACTGCATTTCACAATTTGTCATAATGGTGAATTACTGTGTTTTATTTACTGTGTTTGAGTCATTTTAGACTGGAGGATTATGTTCCCAGCAACAGGAGTAGATGGAGTTTGTGTCATATTTAAAGGCTGAAAAGAGAGGATGGAGAAGGAAACAATGCAGTAATGAAGTCAAGTAAGAAATCGGAAAGGAAAGGAAAACGGAAGGAAAAAAGTGCGGTGGTCTCATTAATAGTTGGTCCATTTAAATCTGAGCATGCTCAGCTAACATCTGCACTCGACCAGAGCCGGTCTGACCAGTGTTGCCAGATCTTGCGAGACAAATAAGCAACCAGGCCTGTGAAAACAAGCCCAAAACAAGTGACTTTTTCTACGGAGCCCCCCTAAAATCCTGGAAGAGATAAATAAATAAACTGTGTGCACGGTGTTACAATCTGTGGGGACGGATTGTCAATTTCCATCCATGTGGACAGATTGGTAAACTGTACATACGTTAGAGTTTTATTTTCTCCCCCTGAGCTTCAGGACAATGACCACAGGAGGGAGTTAAACTACCTTTTAACATTATTTAACATTAGAAAACTGATGGGATATCAAATATACACGTTTTCGCAGTGATTTTGAGTTGTTCCCCACGACAGTTTGGATCCATTCTTTTCCTCCTTTCTCTTTCTCCAAGTCTTTGTTATATTTCTTCCTGTTTTTGTCCTCCAAAAACTCTCCTATAGTCCAGTCACCATCACTTGCTACTTGCGCATTTTCCTAGCCAGAACAAACCCAACTACCCTGCTCTGCCTCTGATTGGCTGGTACTCGTTGCCATCTGGGTCAGAGCCAATAAGAAGCAGGAAGTGGGCGGGAAATAACTGTCTCTGTCTGTCTCTGTCTGCTGTCTCCAGTGTGTGGGGAAAGGCGCGGGACCGAGGGAACAGGCAAGACAAACTCCTACGTTTAAATAACATATAGAAAATACCTGCTTGACAACTTATTATGGAGCTGGGAACAAGCCCAAATAAGCAACTACACGCGACCCGCGACTACCAATATTTGTAAGCGACTTTACAGAAAAACAAGCCCAAAGTCGCATATAATAAGCGGACTTGGCAACACTGGGTCTGACTCGACTCATCAGGTATGACACTTTAAGCTGTAAACTGTTTACATTTGAGCATGCGCAACTCAAATCTGCACTCGCCTCACATGGGGCTGTGACACCATCCTTGATAAAATGGTTCTTGCATGCTTCTTAAAAGAAATGTGTTTGAGCAAAACAAAAGCCTTTGCCGCAGAATACTTTAAAGTTATAGTGTTTAGTTGCCCCCATGAGGAATTCTAAGGAATGACAACAACATGACGCTAGCCTTCGGTGATCAAATCCCCACCCAGCAATCTCCACGCAGTTGCTAGCTAACTTGTCAAATCAAAGAGGATCAAAAAAACATGGGCTCTTCAGAAGCGGTAATTATCTTGTAGTTTTTAAGTCCTCTTTGTCTCCAAAGCTAACTGTTAGCTGTTGTTCATTCTCAACATCACTCAAGCTTCAGCGCTCGAAAGTCGCCAGACCACACCTATTTGTCGACATAGCGATACTGAGAAATCCAGAGAGAGTTGTGTGGAGCTGACAGTCTTAATTAGCTTTGTAGCAACTCATTTGGCAACGGCTTGAATGTAACAGATGTTCATTAATATAAACTAGTTGCGCACTATAGCTGTAAAAGGATGCTATATTCATATACAAACTAAATCAAAACAAAAAACAAATAATATAATGCCTTTGAAGGCAGGAGGTTTAGGGAGAAATAAACTGAATAACTTTTGCATGCCTGATAGATTTTCACAATCAGAGAGTCCAAACTAAAGTTGAAAACAATTTAAGCTGTAAGTAAGTAATGGGCATGAGTAGTATTGAGTGTAAATGAATCACAGTCTTACGCCCTGATTGGGTGGGTTTGGTTTTGCTCAAGGTGGTTAGGTAATATCATTTGCAAAAGGTAATTCAGTTCACTGCGACACATTATCTTGGATAATTACAGGGCTTGTGTGCTCTTGGCTGTAATACTTTCAATAACCTCAGCTTTGTGAATTACCTCTTACTTTACTTCTATTTTTCAGCTACTATCCAAATTAAAGTCATATTGTTTTATAATAAACAAATAATATTTTTAACCTCTTTGACTTTGTGTCTTTAGTAATCCGACTGTAACAGAATAGCACACAATCATTAAATGCAGGTGTAAATGCAGATTATTTCATCCAATTCACTTAAAGAGAGGGATTCAAGGACCCATTTGGCTGCTCTGACATTAGCCACTATGAATTCAATCCAGCCATCTGCTTATCCGGGGTCAGATCAGGGGAGGGGGGGCTTGCAGATCCAGCAGGGGACCCCAAACTTCCCTTTGCCGAGCCACTTTAGCAAGCTCTGACTGGGGGATCCCAGGCCAGGGTGGATCAATCCCTCCACCTAGTCCTGGGTCTTCCCTGAATCCTCCTCTCAGCTAGACGGGCCTGGAACACTGGACCATCCTTACCAGATGCCTGAACCACCTCACCTGGTTCCTTTCGAAGCAAAGGAGCAGTGGCTCTAGTCTGAGCTCCTCATGGATGACTGAACTTCTGGGTAGAAAAATCTAACCAAAATTGACCAGTAGATTGAAACTTTGCCTTCTGGCTCAGCTCTCTATTCATCACAACTGTTCGATAAAGTGAATGTAATACCGCCCTGCTGTGCCGATTCTACGACTTATTCCCTACTTGGAGTAGGCACTCCATTGGTGTCCTGCTGAGAAGTTTCCTGCTATGAAATCCCACTTTACATATCAACTAAATAATAAGATTCCCATGATACTACAGGAGACAGCAATCCAGGAGACAGCAGGCAGCTGACATCATCACCAACTATTGCTGATGAGCCAGTGTTCACCAGTTTAAGACCATATGGCAAGAGGAAAATATTTGAGTGGATTCACCACTGGACACATGGCAGATGACATAAACACACATCCTAAAGTTCGAGTATAACTCTAATTTGACAAAAACTACAAATGATACAACCCTTTTGCAATAACAAATAAATTAAGATTGATTAAAGGGTAAATTCACAATTGTACATGTATGTCTTAAAACAATAGTGAGGCGAACATAGAAGCAGGATTTGCCTGCTGTACATATTCCTCCTGTACATATCAGCCGTTAAGAGATTTCTTCCAAATCCACTTTCAATGAAAGCAATGGGGGTCAAAATCCACAACGTGGCTGTGCCAGTCCCTCAATCCTCTTGTTTCCTGTCCTCCCTGCTGTTTCTGTCTGTCGATGGTTGTGTTTAAGATGAGCCAGGTGTGAATCGATCACCAGCGATCGTTGCCCAATGAATGCTGGGTAGACTTGTGTCCGACTTGATCCTGACTTGCTCTGACGTCATGCACATGTGGGCAAAGATACCCTCATGAGATCAAGGCAGCAGCAGGTTTAAGAGGCAGGCGCTGCAGTTGCTCTCCACCGATTGCAAGACAGAGGGCATGATGGGAAACGCTTGGCTCTTAGCTGATCTAAAAGCTGATTGGTTCAGAATTGACCAAACATGATGGCATTTTAAATAACTATTGTTTTTGAATTGGAGGGATTAAAATAACTATTTGTCTGAGTTTAAGGCTTTTAAGGTTTATTCGGAATAGAACACGTATGGATGATCTACACTGTTGTTAATTAACATCAGCAAAAGATCGCATGTAGAACATTTTAACAGCTACTCCGTCATAATAAATACAACTGGAGACTCTGTACAAGCTGATATATTGGTCTGATAACATTTGAATTAATCTGACCTAACAGGATATGAGTGTTTCCGTGATATCCTCGAACTGAAGGAAACTGCTGTAAACCGTCCGAGTGCATATTCCCTAAAGTTGTTTGGAAAATCAAAGTAGCAGCATACTTTTTTCAACATTTTTTGTATAAGATGGGATTGGATTTTAAGGTTACTCAAGAGTGTCACAGTGCATACTAGTTAAGGTCACCAGTGAAGCGTGAATAGATGGACTTCAAGTCTGCAAATTTAAATTATTCAGATCTTTGAATCAGACAAGACTGAAGTTGAACGAGGATCACCCCTCAGTGATCTCTGGAGTATACATAAAAGTAGAATGAGAAAATTAAGTAATGAGTATGAAGAAGGCACAACCCATTTATGACCCCATCTTTCTGTGGTTTTATGTCACATTCCTTTGCCCATGCAGGTTGAGATACGCCACAAACATTATACATATTGATTAAGATATTGATTTTGTAGCAGGAATAAAATTTAAAGCTACAGTGTGTAAGAATGTCTCCAATCTAGCGTTGAGATCAAATGTCACCATCAACTTTCTCTCGCCATGCAGTTCAAAGTACGTATCGCAGCTACGGTAGCCGTCACGCTTCAAAGAGCAAAAGTGTACCAAAGGCCGTCTATCAGCTGTGGACGGAAAAGAGAGAGAAAGACAAAGAGACTGCAGCGGTCTTGAGGATAATTATCTAGTTGGGATTTGGTGTGTGCGTCCAAAGCTCCAATGTTCACTCCTTTTCTGATGATGCCGGCCTCTTGCTCTTTTCAATATCTATTTTCTTTTTTGGGCGAAGAATAACACTCCTGTTCCTGAAATTTGGATTTTGAATACGTGTGGTCCCCCGTGTTTCCTTCTTCAAACTTGCCGGGAAGCAACGATACCCATTAGCAGCCGCTGTGAGTCAAACGCAAAAAGCGGAGCAGTACGTCCTGTATGTCCCTTACCAGCTAATGTATTTCAAGATGGCGCATGACTATGTAGAGTTCATGCAAGTGTAAAATTTCAAGCCAATAGGAATACCTGAAATTGATGGTGCGGTCAATATTCATAAAAAGGACAAGTTTATGTACGGGAAACACAGATTTTGATAATGAACAACTACAAATGTTGCACAATGTAGCTTTAACTAACGTGTCTGTCTGGGGCCTCCTCCTTCTTCTGATCATCACACAATCTTCCTCCTGATCAATTACATTGATTTGATCTATTTACTCTGCATATAGGGACCCATACGCTATATCCACGTAGGCTTTATAGGCTGCATGTCCATTGAAATCATATTTGAATGATTGGCTCACAAGTGGACAGCTCTAAACACATGAGTTTGCACCTGGAATTAGAATGCATCTTTAAATGCGTCTTGAGAGATTAGCCCTAAATTAAACCCAAATAAAACATCCTATAAAAAGACAAACTTAATTAGACATAGACTTAGTGGCCATAAAATCGCCAATGAAACTAAGTGCTATACATAAGAATGGCTACAGCAAAGAACATTTGAGACAGACGTTAATTTTCTCACAAGTTGTCCAAGATATAAAGAAATTAGAGAAGATTTAATCGACATGACTTCTGGTTATGGTGGCGTGGTGAGCAGACGTGGCTCCTTGGGCTCCATTGCTGATCCTGGAAAAAATACTACTTAAATTATCCAAATTGGAGTAAAAGTATCACAGCTTACCATGCAATACGCCAAGAAAATAGACCAATATAAAACAGCTGGAGCAATCGTAAATGAAGCCAGCGGGGCCGAATTCCGGCGAGGAAGGGGTACGTTGTGAACAACCCCGCCACTATAGACATCAGGAAGGCTATACAGTCTTTAAAACAAGATTTCATCCTCAAATTCAACCAGACAACCCCAGACTTTCTTACCCTCCCAAATACCGACTAATTTAAACCCTTCTGGGAGAAGACACACTTCAGAACTGGCAGGAGAATATGTTCCAGCCTGTCACAAAACAAGAAATATTTCATTGTAGAACGACTTTTAATTTAATTTCCTCTTCTTTTGTTTACTAGTCATCTAGCATACTGGGGTAAATCCTGATGGGCCACCGCATCGGTGGGCTGGTGGAACGTCAAAATATTGACTATGATTTGTACTGTCTGTCTCTTGCTACAGCCCTCTGTATGTCTGTTATTTGGGGTGTACATGAGAGCGTGCTGTCTGCATGTTTCGGGACTGGGATCAAAGGCCAATCACAACAAAGTTGGTTAAACTTACAGTGAGGAAAATAAGTATTTGAACACCCTGCTATTTTGCAAGTTCTCCCACTTAGAAATTATGGAGGGGTCTGAAATTATAATCGTCGGTGCATGTCCACTGGGAGAGACATAATCTAAAAAAAAAAATCCAGAAATCACAATGTATGATTTTTTAACTATTTATTTGTATGATACAGCTGCAAATAAGTATTTGAACACCTGTCTATCAGCTAGAATTCTGACCCTCAAAGACCTGTTAGTCTGCCTTCAAAATGTCCACCTCCACTCGATTTATTATCCTAAATTAGATTTTAGTTTGAGGTCGTTAGCTGCATAAAGACACCTGTCCACCCCATACAATCAGTAAGAATCCAACTACTAACATGGCCAAGACCAAAGGGCTGTCCAAACACACTAGAGACAAAATTGTACACCTCCACAAGGCTGGAAAGGGCTACGGGGAAATTGCCAAGCAGCTTGGTGAAAAAAGGTCCACTGTTGGAGCAATCATTAGAAAATGGAAGAAGCTAAACATGACTGTCAATCTCCCTCTGACTGGGGCTCCATGCAAGATCTCACCTCGTGGGGTCTCAATGATCCTAAGAAAGGTGAGAAATCAGCCCAGAACTACACGGGAGGATCTGGTCAATGACCTGAAAAGAGCTGGGACCACCGTTTCCAAGGATACTGTTGGTAATACACTAAGACGTCATGGTTTGAAATCATGCATGGCACGGAAGGTTCCCCTGCTTAAACCAGCACATGTCAAGGCCCGTCTTAAGTTTGCCAATGACCATTTGGATGATCCAGAGGAGTCATGGGAGAAAGTCATGTAGTCAGATGAGACCAAAATAGAACTTTTTGGTCATAATTCCACTAACAGTGTTTGGAGGAAGAAGAATGATGAGTACCATCCCAAGAACACCATCCCTACTGTGAAACATGGGGGTGGTAGCATCATGCTTTGGGGGTGTTTTTCTGCACATGGGACAGGGCGACTGCACTGTATTAAGGAGAGGATGACCGGGGCCATGTATTGTGAGATTTTGCGAACAACCTCCTTCCCTCAGTTACAGCATTGAAGATGGGTCGAGGCTGGGTCTTCCAACATGACAATGACCCGAAGCACACAGCCAGGATAACCAAGGAGTGGCTCTGGAAGAAGCATATCAAGGTTCTGGCGTGGCCTAGCCAGTCTCCAGACCTAAACCCAATAAAGAATCTTTGGAGGGAGTTCAAACTCTGTTTCTCAGCGACAGCCCAGAAACCTGACTGATCTAGAGAAGATCTGTGTGGAAGAGTGGGCCAAAATGCCTTCTGCAGTGTGTCAAATCTGGTGAAAAACTACAGGAAACGTTTTAACCTCTGTAATTGCAAACAAAGGCTACTGTATCAAATATTAACATTGATTTTCTCAGGTGTTCAAATACTTATTTGCAGCTGTATCATACTAATAAATAGTTAAAAAATCATACATTGTGATTTCTGGATTTTTTTTTTTTTGATTATGTCTCTCACAGTGGACATGCACCTACGATGACAATTTCAGACCCCTCCATGATTAGTGGGAGAACTTGCAAAATAGAGGGTGTTCAAATACTTATTTTCCTCACTGTATGTCACAGGCTCCGCTGTAGCCAACCCCATGGCTGCTGTTACTGCTGTAAAACGTTGGATAGACTGTTTTTAGTGTCACAACCCCCACAAAAATTCAATCAATTCAAGAATGTTACAAAAAAAAGTAAAGCAAGCATTAGAGACACAAGCTTCCAAATACTGAAAAACGACCTACATTAGCATCCTTAAGTGGCCGGCAGCAGCAACACGATTTTGAAGAGCAGACAAGCGGTAAGATGGATGTTAAATTGTTTCGTGACATTGTTTAATCACATTTTGTATTCCCAGTGGATAAATCAAGAGATGATTTTCTTTCCCAGTACACCGCTTGATGGCGCTAAGGCTTAGAGGGTTAAGATGTCCACCATAAACCTTTGTGTTCTTGAGAGAATCACCAAGGAGGATTAAATACACACTGAACATGCACACACACACATAAACACACGCACAAATACAATCAGCTCCCCAGCAGGGTTCCATTATAATCCCACAGCTGTGTGGTTAGTCAGCGCATGTGTGTGTGTGTGTGTGTTAGAGAGATCCATATGTGTGATTAACGCTGCAGCTCTGTGGGGAAAGATAACTGCTACCAGCTGGGATACCCACAGAGAATTTAGCCTGGATGTTGAACTTTCTGTGTGTATGTGTGTTCTTGTCCCTGTATACACTGCTGTGTATGTGTGTATTTGTGTCCTTGTTTGTGTAATGAACAGTATGACTCTTACCGGGACATCTTGTTATCCAGCTCTTTAGTTTCATCTCAGCAATAACTGAGATCGTGAGCTGGCTAAGGTGAATCGTCAGATCCCTGAAGAACTTATTTATTCAAAGTGCAAAAGAAGAAAATGTGTCTCCCTGCTGTTCCTTCTCTCTGAGTCATGAGTGTTTTTAATACAGAGAGCAAATATAAGCTTTTATTCCCAAATCATGGTTGTTTAGTGTCATTGCTAACTATGAAAGCAGCAGCTGTACACTCCAGTCTGTGAAATATGTATTTGTTAAGGTAAAACCTTCTTCTAGGGCAGGGGTTCCCAAAACTTACAGCCCACGACCCCCAAAGTAACGGTGCAAGTGACTTGCGACCCCCCCCCGTAAATAAACATTGCGCGCAACCGCGCACGCACTATAGGATTCAATTCAATTCAATTCAATTTTATTTATAGTATCAATTCATAACAAGAGTTATCTCAAGACACTTTAGAAGGACCCAACAGTTCTAGTAGTTTCTTCCAGAGCAAGCAACAGTGCGACAGTGGCAAGGAAAAACTCCCCTTTGGGAAGAAACCTCGGACAGACCCAGGCTCTTGGTAGGCGGTGTCTGACGACCGGTTGGGGTTAGAATGAAGAGTGGCAATAACAGTCCCTAAAAAATAAATCAAAATAATAGTAGTTTGTAGTAGTTCTTTGTAGTAGTTCATGGCATTGCAAGGCACTGTGCAGCATTACAAGGCACAGCAGGACGTAGCTGGGCACCTCAGATCGTGGCAGGGAAGGGAACGTGTAGCGGGACCATGACGACAGCGGCAACCATGATTTTGGAGCCTCCCTGATCCGAGGAAACATGCTGGGAGAAAAAGAACAAAAGGACTCCGGGGGAATGACTCCCCAGAGCTAGGTTAGTAACAAGCATTTCTGGGACATAGATGCACACAAAATAGAAAGATAGGAGAGAGGAGCTCAGTGTGTCGAAGGAAGTTCCCCAGCTGTCTAAAACTACTACAGCATAACCAAGAGAGACAGGGTAAAGAGAGGAGCCTGGACAGGCTAGAACTCTCCCCACCCGGATCGGGCTGTATGCCAAGTCTCCCTTTAGTTTTATTATATGACAGATAAATCTGACAACTATGACGAGTAGCAGGTGGGCCGGGATAGGCGGACGCTGCGACTCCTCACTCCCTAACAATATTCAATTCTATGCCCTAACTATAAGCTTTATCAAAGCATAACCAAGAGAGACAGGGTAAAGAGAGGGGCCTGGACAGGCCAGAACTTCTCCCCAACCGGATCGAGCTGTATGCCAAGTCTCCCTTTAGTTTTATTATATTCTTGATTATATAATCAAGAATACCCTATGCCCTAACTATAACCTTTATCAAAAAGGAAAGTCTTAAGCCTACTCTTAAATGTGGAGACGGTGTCTGCCTCCCGAACCCAAACTGGAACCTGGTTCCACAGGAGAGGAGCCTGATAGCTAAACGCTCTGGCTCCCGTTCTACTTTTAGAGACTCTAGGAACCACAAGGAGTATCCAAACACGAGCATATTGACAACACAAAATAACACAACAGCTATAACATTACTCTACAGTAATTCACTCATTACTTTAATCTGAACTTAACCTCTCTTAGTGAGATGGCTGTGCAACATGTTTGGAGCACAGCAAGTCCAATCTTGGTTTAATGTTGGAGACCGCTACTCGGAGATCATCCTCCACATCCAATCGCCATCTGTATTTATTTTTAAGGTACATCAGTGCCGAGAAAGTCTTGTCGCACAAGTAGGTAGTGCCAAACGGCACCAGGACAGCCGTGGGTGTTCCCTCTCAACCGAAATCCAAAACTCAGCCAGCGTCTTAGAACTAAACACCGTCTTCAAGGTTCGGTCGCTGGACAGTTCGACCGATGCGTCCTCCAGCTCGGATGTCAGATGGTTTGTCCTCGTTTCAAATCCAAAGAGCTGTTCCCTTTTTATTTATTTATTTGCTTGGTTTTATTTTAAATTTAGCCACTAGTTTTATCTTGTGTTAAAATCATGGCTAACATATGCTATTTCTAATCGTTTTTAAATTTTTATTTTATTTCTGGAAATCAACTTGTGGCCCCCCCACCTCTGGCTCGCGACCCCCCTGTGGGTCCCGACCCCCACTTTGGGAATCACTGTTCTAGGGAACTTTTTCATGCATTATCAAATAATACACCTCCAGCAAGTCCCTATATGTTGCAGTAATTTTACATTAATACATGATTACTTCCTTAAATCGGCTTTCATTTCTATTTTTATAATAGCTATGTGTTAAGTTAAAGGGGCACTATGCAGTTTTGGCAATTTCTTCGCTGTTTTCTTGCTTTCTGCTTGCAGGTTTCTCTATAGAGCTCCCCCTACAGGTTTGTCTTTAGAGCCCCCCCTACAGGTTTGTCTTTAGAGCCCTCCTACAGGTTTCCCTAGAGCCCCCCCTACAGGTTTATCTATAGAGCCCCCCCTACAGGTTTATCTATAGAGCCCCCCCTACAGGTTTTTCTATAGAGCTCCCCTTACAGGTTTGTCTTTAGAGCTCCCCCTACAGGTTTCTCTATGGAGCTCCCCTACAGGTTTCTCTATAAACTGCCCCACAGCTCCTATGTTTCCTTGTGTCTGACCCCTCCCTTGGTCAGTCTGCAGTTTCCTCTTTCTCTGTTCCTCTGACAATGCTTTCCTAGCTTTCTGCGTCTTTTTTGCCGGCTCAGCCATGACGATAGTGTGAAAAACTCCATTGCTACCTTGTCAGCTGGTTCCTGAATAGGTGTATGTGTGCAGTGCTGTGAAGCAATTTGTTACATGTTGAGACCTAATATCACATCATATTTCCTGACGCGTTGGCCAAAAGTTGCAAGGTTGTTTTTTTCCCACTCACAGGCGCTAGGGGGGAGCGAGATGACCACCATTCAACCCCAAAAAAGTCATAGAGCCCTTTAACAGACTTGCGCAGGCTTAACTTGACGTGAAAATATAAGCGGAGCGTCTGTTCCATATACTGTAGTTATTTATTCCATACATGTGCACGGCTCTGTTCATCCGTCCTCACCATTGCATACAAGTGAACTAGACTGGCATACACGCAGGTATGAGAAACCTTAATACCTCAAACATAACAACCAACACTATTACCATAATGTATGGATAAGAGCGTTATCCAAAAATGATATGTAACACCCCCACTCACTCTTATCTCATTGGGTTACATGAAAACAGAATGAGGCTTTCTCATTATCTTAAAGTAACAAACACTCTTTGCACCCTTAAGTGCCAAATCTTTTCAACTTCAGCTTAGTACAGTTGTGTTCAAAATAATATTAGTCCAACATCACTAACCTCATGAATCATATTTTTTGGTAGATGAGATATTTCTAAATAATAATTTCCTATTAAGTGTTATAGAGTCATAGAAAACCAACAGACTCAACAGTCATGACGTGCATGCTGCTCATTCTGTGTAACTGAATGTGTAATCAAGGGTCTTATGTGCCGTGTTGTATTTGTTGTCTAATGGTGTGTGATTCTCTGCAGGTGTGTGCTGCTAACGTCAGGCCCGCAGTTGAGGCTGATCAGCTAATCAGCTGGTCAGAGGGCAGCATGGCTGTGTGCTGGGGGGTGAAACTTCAGTGGAAGCCAGCAAAAAGTGAGCAGAGTGGGCAGAGAAGTGCTGGGAGCTGCCGTAAGGAGCTGTGAGATCGAAACTGAATCAAACCAGTGGAAAAGCCTGTATTCGTCTTCCTTTTGGAGATTGTTTTTGCCTTGTGTTGTGCAGACACAATAAATTTGCCGTTTGTTTATTGTTTTAAACTGTTTTCGTGCTCTACCCCTAGACTACTTTGGGACCTAACAAAGGGACATGTTCAAAATAATAGCAGTGTTGTGTTCAATTAGTGAAGTGATTAATTCTGTGAAGAAACAGGTGTCAATTATGGCCAATAGTTAAGGAAGGAAGGAAGGAAATGTGCATGCTGGTTATAGTGCATTTCACACTGAAATATTCAGCAAAATGGGTTCCAGGGTCGTTCCAGACATTGCTTTGAAGAACAGCGGACTTTGATTAAAAAGTTGATTGGAGAGGGGAAAACATAAAGAAGTGAATAAAGTTATAGGCTACTTAGCCAAAATGATTACAAATGCCTAGAAATGGCATCCAAAGCCTGAACAACGTGGGGGAAAAACAGTCAACTACCATTCGAATGGATGGAAGAATAGCCAAAATGGCAAAGTCTCAACCAATGATCAGCTCCAGGAAAATCAAAGAAGACTTAAAGTCACCTGTGAGTACTGTTACGATCAGAAGAAGGCAATGTGAAGCAAAGCTATCAGCTAGAAGCCCCCAAGAAGTCAGACGATGCATATGTTACATCTACGGTTTCTGTCTTCCATGTCTGCTGCTAGCTTCACCTCCAGCTCTTATAAAGCGTGGCCATGACTGTCAAGAGTACCTGAGTTGCTTTCCACAGTGGTTTTTAGATTGTCCACATCACATCCACATCAGCTTGTTGTCGTTGTCGATCCCCACCTGTTGAATCTGAGCAAAACGTGGTTCAAGCTAGCGTTTCTGTTTATCCAGTAATGCCTCTGCAATAGCATCCTTATTGACACATTGCGTTTTGTTCTTGTTTGTCATTCTGCTTTAAATGACTCTAAAGTGATAGAATACTGGAGTTGTAATTATACAACACTATTTGTCAAAATTGGACCAGGAGCTAAACTGTAGCCGATCACATGACTCCTAACATTAAATTATCCTTGAGTGAAAACCACATTCTGACTCAGACACAGACTGACTCTTTGTCTTGGCTAGGTAGGATGTGGAGCTTGTTCTGGCAGAACCTCTCATGTGGTGAGAAAAGTGAGAGCTTCTTATATAGTCCAATTTCAGTGTCTATTACAAGGTTCCAGATGAGATCAATTCATCCCCAAAAAGCAATTGGATCCCATTTAAATGGAACTCTGTTGTGCTGTCTGGGGAGGGTAGGGAGCAGGGATGCCGCAGTCTCTTATCAGTCTGTATGTGGGTACAGTGTGTATGCATAATCAGTGCTGTAATGAGTAGCCAGATTATGTCATACACACACATTTGCATTTTGGGGATATCATCATACATCATTTGCATAAAGATCTGTGTGGACTACCTTCTAAACTGCTCGTAGCATAAGAGGAGAGCGTGAAAGAGCCAGACAGAAGAGCTGTGGACTGGGATTTCTCTGAGCAGCAAGCATGAAATAAATTACAATATAACTTGTTTTTTTTCCTAAAGCTAAAACAAAAGCTGTCTCTTCAGTGGCGGATCTAGAAAATTTTACATGGGGTGGCAAAGGGGGGGCAGGGCGGCATGGGTAAACTGTACATGGGTAACCCTATATGTAAATAGCTGCAACAAAAAAAACACAATACTGTTAAGTGTTCTTAAATTCACAACAGGAATAAAACAAAACTGTGCATCTTTTAAAAAGTAAGGTAAAAGTAACTATATAAAGCTAAATGAAAATATTAAATAAAAAGTATAGTAAATGTGTCCAAGTGGACTACAAGTATAAAACAGCATATAATACTCAAGTACTTATTATAATTAAAATCTTGTAATTACAGCCAAAAAATAACCCTGATTACTCATCTTTTTTAGGAAAGCTTATGGCGATGGTTGTTTCTCAACAATGCTGCATCACCTTTGCATTTTGATACACACTCACCTAAACGATTATTAGGAACACCTGTTCAATTTCTCATTAATGCATTTATCTAATCAACCAATCACATGGCAGTTGCTTCAATGCATTTAGGGGTGTGGTCCTGGTCAAGACAATCTCCTGAACTCCAAACTGAATGTCAGAATGAGAAAGAAAGGTGATTTAAGTAATTTTAAGCGTGGCATGGTTGTTGGTACCAGACTGGCCGGTCTGAGTATTTTAACAATCTACTCAGTTACTGGGATTTTCACGCACAACCATTTCTAGGGTTTACAAAGAATGGTGAGAACAGGGAAAAACATCCAGTATGCGGCAGTCCTGTGGGCGAAAATGCCTTGTTGATGCTAGAGGTCAGAGGAGAATGGGCCGACAGATTCAAGCTGATAGAAGAGCAACTTTGATTGAAATAACAAACGTATCGACCAATAAATCGACTAGTCAACTGGGACTACAACAGCAGAAGATCCCACCGGGTACCACTCATCTTCACTACAAATAGGAAAAAGAGGCTACAATTTGCAAGAGCTCACCAAAATTGGACAGTTGAAGACTGGAAAAATGTTGCCTGGTCTGATGAGTCTCGATTTCTGTTGAGACATTCAGATGGTAGAGTCAGAATTTGGCGTAAACAGAATGAGAACATGGATTCATCATGCCTTGTTACCACTGTGCAGGCTGGTGGTGGTGGTGGTGTAATGGTGTGGGGGCTGTTTTTCTTGGCACACTTTAGGCCCCTTAGTGCCAATTGGGCATCGTTTAAATGCCATGGCCTACCTGAGCATTGTTTCTGACCATGTCCATCCCTTTATGGCCACCATGTACCCATCCTCTGATGGCTACTTCCAGCAGGATAATGCACCATGTCACAAAGCTGGAATCATTTCAAATTGGTTTCTTGAACATGGCAATGAATTCACTGTACTAAAATGGCCCCCACAGTCACCAGATCTCAACCCAATAGAGCATCTTTGGGATGTGGTGGAACGGGAGCTTCGTGCCCTGGATGTGCATCCCACAAATCTCCATCAACTGTAAGATGCTATCCTATCAATATGGGCCAACATTTCTAAAGAATGCTTTCAGCACCTTGTTGAATCAATGCCACGTAGAATTAAGGCAGTTCTGAAGGCGAAAGGGGGTCAAATACAGTATTAGTATGGTGTTCCTAATAATCTTATATGTGTGAGTAGTCTTAAAAAAGAAAGAGGAGAGTGGCAAATATAATTATCTAAAGCAATTTCACAGTACATGGATATAGCCAATGCATGTAAGTGACATTACATATTATCCTTCTGTTTGCCAATTTATGTGGAAGAAGAATAAAAACATACCATGTGGTCTAGGGGGAACTGCAGGTCTACCCTCTTCCTCTCTGTCATCTTCCTCCTCCTGATCAATCCCTGGCTCTGTCCTTCTGTGTCTGGAGCTTCCTCTTCATCCCTCACTGACTCTTCTTTTTCTTCTTTCCTCGTCTCTTTCTGTGGTCTTCTCCTTCTGACTCTACAGGGGCCTCATGCATAAAAGACTGCGCAGCTTTCGTACCACAAGATGGCGTACAGCCAAAACTTGAAAAGTACCTATGCACAAAAATATTCACATGTATAAAACCACAAGTATACGCCAAGTCCTGCACACCTTAACCTTTATACATCACAATCAACGTGTAATCGAGCGCATGTGAACAAGCCACCGACCCCCACTTGCCTCTTCCATAAATAATTTGCAGATTGCCCATAAATGGACCGCTAAGATTATTGATCACTGTGACTGAATTACAACGGTTAAACACGGAAAAAAATTTAATAGGCTGTGAGATCGAGGTTCTAATTACAGAGGTGGAGGCAAGGAAATGTGTCCTGTTTCGCAGCTTGTCATCAGGTGTTAGGAACAAAAAAAGTCAGTGGAGTGGAATAGTGTTACTAGGGCCATGAATGCTATAGGTTCAAAGAACCGGTCTATGGCCGAAGGGAAGAAAAAATGTTCTCTCTCCCATCTTTCCTGTCTATCCACTATCACCTCAAATAAAGGGGGAAAACCCCCAAAAGAAAAATATCACAATTTAATGTGACTTTTCCAAGTATAGCATTGTACATAATGTCCTTTGAGATACCAGCTAACATAATCTACTTTTGCCAATTTTCCTGGCATCAGCCTGCAGCTCCACCCCTCCTCCGCCCGAACAAGCTAAATTAGCTACTGTTAGTCTGTTACTGTGTTTTGCACACGCTCTGGAGGGTGTGCTAACCCCAAATTCACAGAGGCTCCATGATAAGTAATGTTAGCCACGCAGTTTCATGTCTCAATTCACAGCAACATACAATGAGGGACACAACGGGAGATGGCATAAACATTTTCAGTTTTTCTTTTTCGGAGTATGCCTTCAAACCAGTTTCAGCACGTGCTGACAGATTACATCAGCAACCTGCAGTAAATTAGAGCATGGTGCGGATTTTGCACTGCCAGAGAGAAGCTTCGTTCGTCTGTTTGCAACAGCAGATTTAACACTATGACTATGTTAGCAGGTCATGGATGTCCAAATTCTGTCAAAAACGTGTCTCCACAAAACAGAGTCAATCACTAATTTAAGCGATGGATCTCTTGTACTAATAAGACCAAAATAAATACCAGAAAGACAAAACATATTCAAACGAAAAAAAAGGATCAGAATACCTTTTTTTTAAATGATTTGCCTGATCATTTTTCAACCACTTATAGGTGGAAGTGAAGGATTCTCTTATAGGCTTAACCCTTGTGTTGTCCTTGGGGTAAAACTTGACCCGTTGTCAATGTTTTTTATATCAACCAAAATGCCCAAAATCTCTGTTTGGCAAATTTTGATTATTTTCACTGAATTTGGGCTGTTTTTATGCAGTTTCAAAAAAATGGGGAAAAAAGTGTAAATGGTTTCAAAACAGAATCCTGACTATACATCCTCTGATCTTAACTACCAGGCAAAATAATTCATCATTTCTGCTTTATTTTTTCAAACAAAAAAATAAGAATAATGTCATAAATTAGGTTTCAAATGTTTGACAAAAACGTTTTAAAGTGTCAAAAGCATAGAAAAAAAAAGCCAAAACCGCTGGAAATTTGGAAGGACAAGTTCATGGTGGACAGAAAGACAACACAAGGGTTAAAAGACAAATGATAAAAACGTAACATCACTGGATATTAGGAATTTTCTTTGTCAGGTTCACTCTTCATTCTTATTCGCATACTACATGTTTCAGTTCATTGTATAGGTAGGTGTTATCAAGGTGTGGTGGTCTGTCACAGACTAACTACTCTTTACCCGAGAAAGATCACCTGTGGTTGAAACAGTTGGTACTATGAATGCACATAAAGTACAAGAAGGTAAACGTTTTGTGTTTGTTTAGTTACTCCTTATGTTACCTCGTATGTATGTGTAAAATACAAACTTTTCTATTTCAATTTAAGCTCATTTGAATTTCTTTGCAGGTGCATGAAGACTCTTTGACTGAAATCTATCAACCGGTGTGTATTTGATTAGAATGCTATGATACCACATTTCACATAGAGTACATGTTGTGTAAAGCTTTATGCTCTGTTTGTTTTGCAATACAATATTTGATTATTACTATTTTGTGTATTGTTTGCTGGTTACAAAGCAGATTTTCTGCAGTTTTGATTTTCAGTGATGTTCAAAACCTGTAGTTCCAACTTAAATTGAAAATGTAAACAGCATTGCAAACAATTATGAAGTTATTGTGATGTTTGAGTTTCTGCTTGCTATTGAACCTTTTTGTCCTTTCACATTCTTGTCAGTCTGGCAGAAATGAAGGCAAAGCTTCGAGTAATTTAATGACCGAGTTGAGAAGTTGGTTCTTCCATCAGGAACCCCACTCACTGTGGAGCAGCTACTGAGTTCAGTCTTCAGTATTTGGACTCAGAATTTGAAGATTACTTCACTCTTCATACAAGTGACCAAATTAAACAAAGACACCATAAAGATTGTTCACGTTGCCCTGATTGTTCTTAAGTTGCTTCCACTTGATGAAAGTTTGGGCATTTTCTTTTTTCAACTGTTAAGTAACTGAAAAATATAGATTTTTAGTGCAACATGTGGTTGTTTGGAAATATCAAACCAACATACTCATTTTACGGAAGTGGAATAGTGTTTTTGAATTTATATTACCTCAGGCAGCTGGTATTGTACCTTGTGATTCCTCTATGTACACCGGGGATGCAAATTAAGGAATTTGAACAAATTATTGTCATTGTTTGAGTGAGTCCGATTTAGTCCGAGGTAAAGAAGTAAGGCTAATGGAATTACTTGACCTTATCTCAGACTCCATGTGATATTAATCAATTACTTTTAGCCTTTAAAAAACATAATGGCCCTGATGATTTCAATCGGCCCATGAATGCAAATGTAAAACATTTGCAGACTGCAAATTTTGTCTTAAATTAAATGCACTTACAGGTCACACATTACAAATCACTGTGGACAATTTATGCCAATGATGTAGAAGAAATTAAACACCATTAAATTACTTTATTTAATGGTGTTTTTTTTTTTTTTTTTTTACAAGAATCCCAAATGCAATTATATTGTGTCCCTGTTGTACCCATACATGGTTTCTGCCCGTGTTGTCCTATAGCCTCTCTCTGTGTTTTGTTATTGTATTTTGGCATTTTGCAATAAAAAACTTGAAAAATGTTAGATAAACATGTTTATAAAAAAAAATATTCTTTTGTTAAATAAATCCCTTTTTTTATCATTTATGCTGCCTCGTTCCCTCTTTTGTCATAGCCCTTGAGCCAGGTTGTGACATAACCTAACAACCATAACAACAATAAAGTCACCTAGATAGACCACGGAGTGAGTTTTAGTTTGGAATTCTGGTTTGTACTGACTCTTGTTTTCCAGTTGTTGTGGGGACATTTCAGTTATTCCACTAGGTCTTCACAATTCTCAGATGATAGTACAAATAGTTTTGTGTTGGTTCTTGCAGCCACAACCGAACAAGTAGTGTGCTTTGCTCAATACCTTCTACTTTTTTTTTCATCTTACCCTATCCCTACACTAAGTTGTTTGACACATTTTATGATAGAAAGAGGAGACAGAGGATGTTTTTTTCTTTCTGTTAAACAGCCAATACTCCAAACTAATAGCTAACTAATAATTTTTTTTGATTGCTAAATGAGTACAACTGAAGACACGTGCAAAAACTCAAACTACAGTGTGCACTACCAACACGCTCCTGAACCAAACAGTTGTCATCTCCTGCAAAACTCATTCCTACAAACAACTCTTCACACACACGTCTCAGAACAACCTCACTGAGGTAACACACACTGTCACTCAGAACACACAGAGTAAAAACACTAGCATCAAACACCAAGACAGAAACTAACTTTTTATTTTTGCAGTTTTAATAATTTGAGTGACTTCATACAAAGCAATATTTTCTTCAAAGAAAAGAGTGACATTATTTTAATTTTAGAACATAACTCTTTGAGGTAAATGAAAATTAGCAGTTTGCTTCAGAAGACATTAGAGATGGAACAGTTCATGTATTTGTATTGAACAGAAACTGTTCAGGCGTCTCGGTTTGGTGCATAAATTCACACTGAGAAAACAGTATACAAATAAATAAAACTTGCGTGCAAATTAATTAATGTAATTAATTCATTAATCATACTGTATAATACGCAGGTTCTTCAGGGACACCTAATCTGTAGCCCCGCCTTAGCTCTGGTTGGTATGTAGCCAAGCTCCGCCTAAGTATGTATTTTTATTGAGTCAGAGATAGTAGCACTAAGGATGAGAGTTGAAGGACCCGCCGGCCTCTTTAAGATTGCAAGTTTGGGAAAACTTGGGTTTCCCAGTCAGTTCCAGTAGTACAGACATGAGAGTGGTGGATAAGACTGATGTTGTAGATTAGTGTTACGTTTCCAGCGCTGCGGCTCCGAACCGTAACGTTAGTTGGGACAGACGCCTTGTTTCTTCAGGCTAACAATATCAGCTTTACCAGGCAGGGAGCAGCTTTCTGCTGTGAAAAATGGCCGGGAGATGTTGTGATAATGTGGCATTAAACAGCTGATTTAATTTGTCTTTGCACAGAACAGAGATGCTGCATTTTCAGTTTTACAGCTGATTGTCTACAATTGTTTACAAGTTCCAGATGGAGTCTGGAGTTTATGTGGGTACTTATTGTTCACTGTTTACATCTTACTTTACACACTCCGGAGAGAGACTGTATGACACTAGGTGGTACAGCTTGAGACATAAACAATACAAAAAATGCTTTCTGCATTTTTGTTTTGCTTCTCCCTCCATTGTACTGAACTCGTACCGAACCGTGATGTCTGAACCGAGAAATGAACCCAACCGTGACCTCTGTGTACCTTTCCACCCCTAATAGATACAGTATCTATATTTTTATTTGTCTGTAGTAATTTAGAGAATTACAATAATGAGAAAAAAGGACAAAACTAAAAGTACATACTGTAATTCTAGGAAGGACTTGAGGGGCTAATCCTGCCTCTCTCTCTAGCATCAGGCCATAGGTTTTCATCAACATCACATGTAATGTTCTTTCTTGCCATGCACCTGAGGAAGAACCTTCTGGAGTGCCTTATCCATCCTTGGCAGTCCTCTGGACTCATGTCCTCCGCACTCATGGCTTCTAAAAGAGACATTTGGTCATGTGGTGACCAAATACTTTCCACCCCCAGGTTGAGAAAACTCCTAGTGGGTTAAGGAAGGGTGAATATGGAGGCAGGTACAAAACCATAAATCTGCAATGTGCTGCAAACCAATCTGGAAGTAAAAAGCAACATTATCGCAAACTATGACCCCCGTTCTGCTGCCACTAGCTGAGCATAGCGCTGTTCTAGGAAAGCTATAAGCCTTCATGTGTTATACGGGCCAATGAGTGGTGTGTTGAGAAGCAAACCAACATTGGCCATTGCAGCACACATGGTGATATCCTCCCCCCTTTGGCCTGGAACCTCCACAGTGGCCGTTTGACCCATAACATTCCTTCCTCTGTGCCGTGTTTTGGCAAGGTTAAATCCAGCTTCATTGATAAACACAAATGAATGTGGTGTTTCCCGTGCTTCCACCTCCATTACTCTCTGAAAACCGGAAGTGCACAGTTTTACTGTAGTAAGGCTAGTTTTTTTTATATATTTTTTAAAGCTGTGTATGTAACCTCAGACGTCTTACCTGGACATATTGGTATCTTTGCTCTTTTACCCGGTTACCTTAAACAGTGGGGGAGTTAATTAATTAATTAGTTAATTAATTAATTAAAATTAATTAACAAAGCGGTCGTATTGCACTGAAAGCTAATATGTTATCACTAGCAACCTACACCTGTCATCTGCCAAATACAGTTGCATTTTCAGCAAAAGTGGGAAGTGCATAATGTTTCATCTGTCCCTCCTGGACAGAACCAAGGAAACAGCATGGGGGACGAATGAAACATACAGTTTAAGCCATATAAACGTCCCAAAACTTCCATATTTTACTATATATCATGAATAGTATTTCCAAGAGGTGTTATTTTAGATAGATTGTTGTAGGGCTATCCTTTTTTTGTGAATGTCTGTTAACAACTCATTGGCGTCATTGTGAAGCGTGTATGAAGCAGTTAATGAAATATTCAATTTTGCCTGGAAACACTTCCAACACGCTCACTTGAGAAATAGCCGTCGGTTGTCATGCAAGCAGTGTGTAAGCTCTAACCTGTTACCATGGGAGCCAAAATAAAAATGGACGCATCCAGTGTGTAGGCCTAAGTCTTGCCGATTGTAATGACCTTAGTCACATGTCTTTACACTCACTGGTAAAGGTAGACATTTTTTTTTTCTCTTTCCTTTAATTCAACTTTTCTACCCCCCCCCCCCACCCCCCTTTTCACCTATTAAATGATGTTGGGATAGAGGGTTAAAGGGTCTTCTCCAATGACCCTCTGAGCCGATCCCAAAAAGTCTCCTCACCCTGAGGTGTCTTTGGGAAACACCTGGGCAAAAGAAAGACTTGTATTTATAAATTATCATAGAGGTAGATTTATTTATTTGATTAGGACAATGCACATTAATCAACATTTCTGTCAATGCGTCAGTCAGCTAATTTTCAGCTGTAGTCCTAGTACCTAGCATGCATGTCTTTATGATGGGAAGAAACCCATGGAAACTAAGGGAAAACCTGCAAACTCCACACAAAAAGGGCCGGGGGCGACCTGGATTAGAACTAGGGATGAGCGAGTACAGCATTATCTGTATCTGTTTACCACATGAATTATCTGTATATGTAAATGTGCTGTATTTATATAGCGCTTTTCTAGTCTTAGTATCCGTAGTTGTACTTGGACTGGGCGGGGCCTAACCAGGAAGTGGGCAGATTTAACCTGGAAGTGAGTCGGGTTGTCTTGAAATGGGCGGGGCTTTAACCAGTATGTTATTTTAAGCATGCAATTGATATGGGTTGATCAGACATTGTTATATTTATTGCTGATTAGAAAACTATTGATCAGTGGTGTTGTCATGGTAACAAACAAACTATATACAAAACAAGTTTTGCAACAATAAATACAACAATGCGTTGCAATTATTAAGTAAAATATAATGAACAAGAGTTTTCATACTCAATAATATAACTTTCTTTTTTAACTTTTAATTTTTCTTTGATCAGTGTGATACATTTTTTTTTTTTTTTTCACACCAGGTATGTGTGAGTGTGTGTGTCTGTGAGTGAGTAAGAGATACAGAGAGAGAAACAAAGAGAGAGAGGGGGGCGGAGGGTTGGAATGTGTTTGTGTGTGTATCTTAATTTGTAATATTATTTATTTATACTGCAACTGCCTTTTATTTTTTTTATAAAACACAAGCAAGAAAGTTTCAGACACTCAAAAAAAACTGGTTAGAGCCAGCAGGCAGTTTAAAAATAAAAACTCCGACGGCAGTGATGCAACGCCAGTCGCATTCTACCAAGCACTATGTCTGAACAAACCCCACGGTTACCAGAAGTCTCCTGGTTACTAGGTACTAGTTTGAACCGAAGTATAAAACAAACCTGAAGCTGAAGAAACCCTTAATGTTAAAGGAAAAGCCCCGCGGAGCTGAGGGAGAGAGCTGTTCACTTCCCCGTGTTCTGTGTGTGTGTGCGTGAGTACAGCAGGTCGGACAGAACAACAGAAGGAATCTGTGTGTGTAGGGAGGGGCGCTGGGACTAGCCTATCACAGAATAGTGTAGGGGAGGGGCACTGTGACTAGCACTGTGACTAGCCTATCACAGAACGCAGATACAGTTAATAGAGACTTTTATTCAATCCGAGTACAGATATTGACTCGCATTACTCGTATAATACTTGTACTCGGCAAAAGTGCTTTATCCGTACCGGATACTCTTTTCAGCCGAGTATCCGGCTCATCCCTAATTAGAACCTTCTTGCTGGGAGGTAGAAGTGCTACCCACTGAGCCCCGTGCAGCTATGACTTTTTTCTAGAAGTCTATTGTGCTGGTATTTTCTCCAGATCTGCTTAATTCATCTGGGAAATAACTATTTTATTTTCCTGTTCCCGCCGCAAAAGTTCCTCCTCAAAAACACACTCGAGGAAATTGTTCTTCGGTTGAAATGTGCTTTTCAGAGGAAGACTGACTGATGTGACTTTGCCTTTGAGGATCAAACTTCAAGAGACTGTAGATGTAAGCGCAGGAAGTTTTGAGATAGAAGAGGCTCTGGCGCATCCTCTGATAAAACATTTAAGTGTCGACGTTCAGGGAAAGGCCTTTGGAAACATTCTTTTCCACTTCATCTATTAAAGAGAATCAACTCTTACTGTCCATGGAAATGTCTTACTCTACAATCTTCATTATCCAACAAGGTTTGAGGTTGTTTCTTGCTTGCAGAGTGCCAGATTTTTTTTGTATTTGGCAGAAGTTGGCAGTAGTCAATGGGACAACTTACTGAGACTCCTTGCTCTTTTCCAATTACATTTACATGGACCTTAGCAAAGGTCAGATGTATTCCCTCTCTCAGTACACTGGTCTCAGATGCAAAGCCTGCTAAAATCTCCAAGTTTGATTTTATTGAAAATTCACGGCCATTTCATATTTCACATGGCTTTTAATTGGTGCTGCCTTACAATACTTTGTTTCTTTCTCTCTTCTGATGGTTTCTTCTTACGGTTTCTCCCTGCTTCTTTTTTATGTCTGAGGCTTTCTTTGGCATTTCTCCTCCTGTAGCCAAAGCAAGAAAGAAGTGTGATAGAGCTGGAAAAACTCCTTTCTATCCAGCATTCCCCCTGTTATTGCCCCCAAACCCTCCGGCTGCCTGGGCAGAGGTGGTGATTAGTGGCTTAAAAGGGAGGAAAACAGAAACCACTTATCGTTACAAATTGCTTTCCAATCTGTTCAGCTGATTTACAGATAGCTGCTCATGACAACACTCCCATTCCTACAAGGGCATTACCCTCTGTTGGTCCAACATAGCCAGCAGAGGGCTACACTCACTCTTCAACCCATGTGGTACAACATGCATCTGTTGCCAGGAACAGCGGTGGGTCTCGCCAGAAAGGTCTCACAAAGTCACTCAACCAGTGTCCATCCCCTGGTAGAGTTGACAGTTCCATTGATTGATTGAGTTGTTCTGCTTTTTACCTGTTATCAATGCTAGATGCTGCTCCAAGTCCATAGTGATGATGTTTAATTTCTGGGATTGTTTACATCGGGAGCAGTTGATGAAGTCAAGTCAATTTTAGATAAGTCCAGACCATTCTACTCATAATAATAGTTAACAGGAACACAACATTCCCCTGAGAGCAACACTGGACAACATTTTGAGGCGGCCTTCTAATCTACACACACACACACAAGGGAAGGAAGAGGAAAAGTGCTTTGGTGCCTACTGTAAAGGTGCTGGTTGACAAGTAGTTAATGCTAATGCTAATGTAATTCTTGGTGGGTAACGTAAGATTACGACACCGTTTAAAAGTTAAATTATTTTTAGCATGAATGTTTTGACCACAATTAACAACTCTGGGCTAACCCACAAATTCATCAGTAACGTTAACTGTATAGATAGAAGATTAAGCTAATGGCAATTTAGCTAGCTAGCTGTCTTTTGTCTTAGTCTCCCAGTGCTGTGAGGCTTCAGTCGGGATAAGAGCTGACAACAACCCCGGGGAAACATCCACAGTCAGCCCCAGCCAACTAGCAACCATCCACTATCATTACAGCCCTGGCCCAGGGACACATCCACAGTCAGCCCCCAGCCAGCTAGCAACCATCCACTATCATTACGGCCCAGGGACACATCCACAGTCAGCCCCAGCCAACTAGCAACCATCCACTATCATTACAGCCCCGGCCCAGGGACACATCCACAGTCAGCCCCCAGCCAGCTAGCAACATCCACTATTATTACAGCCCCAGGGACACATCCACAGTCAGCAACCAGCCAGCTAGCAGCCATCCACTATCATTACAGCCCCGGGGACACATCCACGGTCAGCCCCCAGCCAGCTAGCAGCCAGCCCGGTCAGCACTTGCTAAGGACGGTGCTAAGGACGCTAACGGCAGTTTACTGAACCGTTGGGAAACCGACCCAGGCACCTGAGTCAGAAAAGCGGCCACTCGTAACGTTACACCTCTGTTAGCGTTACCGGTAAAGAGGAAGGTGGTGGACAGGCCAAAAACAAGTGACATCCTGCCAAACCTCCCATGACAACGGAACAATCCTGTACACAAAACTACGTCGATATAGACTAGGTAATAGTAAGGAAGGAACATTTTATTTATATAGCACTTTTGAAAACACACAGTTACAAAGTGCCTCACACACATACATATGAATAAATAAATAAAAAGAAACTATTCTAGGTCAGCAGAAGGATTGTAAAAGAAAAAAGACAGTCTTTGGATTTCAATGGAGCATGTGACTTTTACGTGAGAGACCATTTGCTGTTTTTTACTGACAGTCAGCCTTCTTTTCCTAATCTCAGCCATGTAGTTTTTGGTCTAAGTGGTCATATATAACACTTTTTGAAGATGCTGATAAAATGTGTCGTCTTGCCAATACTGCCTGATAGAATACGGGGCACCAATAATCAGAGCAGTATTATATTCCACAAAAAATTTAAATGTGTATGAGAAGCAGTTGCATATATAACAGAGCCACTGAGAGCAGCAGCACCAGCTTAAATGAGTTTATGAGATGTCAACTGAAAGTTTGAGACATTTGAACTGAACTTCTTAGTCTTCAAGTAGCTCATTTCAGATCATAAAAGAAGGCAGCTGCTCTGCTCAAATTTCATAATTATTTAATGGGTTATGGGGCTAATGATGCCTTCTTAACTGGATGAACGATTGCATTTTTAAAATGAAAGGCCAAATCCAGTTCATAATAACCTATTATAGAACAAACAGAATAAAATACTGCATTGCATAATCAAGTTGAAAGTATGTCAAGTGAACTGGAAGAGGCGTCATGTTGGAAATAAGTCCTTTTTACTTTTCAGTGTTATTTTGGGGTACAGCATTAACAAAATTAAGCTGTGGACTGATGCAGGCTTTCTATATATATATATATATATATATATATATATATATATATATATATATATATATATATATATATATATATATATATATTATAATTATATTATATGGTCAACATGTGATCCAAACAAGCAACATTCTGTCCTGACTAACCTCACATTGTCATTTATCATCCTAATTTGTACCATCAGCAAACAGAATCACTATTACATTACTGATACCAAATTACTAATTTGTTCTCTCTAATCACTTCTCCCTCATTTAAAGGAGAATTCCAGACAATTTTTATGTTAATCTTGATCGCTCTAAATATGCGAGTACTTTCGATTAAAATCTTGATCTTACCGGTGGGTATCTTGCTTACCTGGTTAGCTGTTAGAGCTAGCTGTTGGCTGCTAACTGTTAGCTGCTATTGATAAGTGATATTTGTGTTTTTTTATATATATTAGAAATATAATATATGATTTTGTGATCCGTTGCACCCCAATTTGAGAGGGATGGGAAACTATATCACAAGCCATTCTCTCATTGTTTCATTATTAAAATGTGTGGTATATTTACATAAGAAAGGAATTGCTCCAAATATAGGTAGTTTAAAACATGGAAACCGTATTGTCAATTTCAGCAATCAAAAATTGATGCCTTGTTGCCAAGCCGGCAACCACTGGCAGAAAGAGCCACATGAGTTTTAACTAGAGATATCCCGATGCTTGGCCGATACCGATTAACTATACAATGTGTTAAAAAATACATATTTTATTATGTTTTAACAGCAGTATACTACTATACCTCTATGGATGTGATATCAATACTGCCATTTTAGGCATCAGAAGCTTTTTCGATATTGGGATCAATATCGGAATATCTCTACTATTTACTACATTTATAGAGGCAGGCCGTTCTGATATTTTCCGCCTGACTGAATGAGCTACCCCACTTAAATTAACATTACGACGGTAACAAAACATTCACGCAACTGAATAATATCTGAGTAATATCCAGCTGCTCATTTTAAACTATCCCCAATACAGGATAAACTAAATATTTTCCTGTCATTCAACAGCGACGGTCATAGAAACAAGAAAACTCATTCATTTCAGATCACCAAATGACAATTTTTACCCAGGCAGGAGTAACACTGTCACGAAGGTCTGGGAGTGAGTTCAATGTCCAGGTCTGTCCAATGCATAATCAATGCAATGTCACACTATAACCAGTGTCCAGGTATTGCTAATAAATGTAGTTAGTGTGTACAGTAATTATGTATCTTGCTTATTGGAAATTAGGGCTCTTCCTTCTACCTTGTACATGGGATGGTCATGAGTCAAATGCCATATGTGAGGGTTAGCCCAGTCTCATGGCAGTTCTTGAAATGGTGACGTTACTTAATCTATTAATCTGTCTACAGGGACACAATTTTCAAATTTGTTTTTTTTTGTGGTTGTGAACACTAATTTTAAACTCATGTATTTAAATAGGAAGCATCTTTTGTGAGAACAGCATGATTACGGTTATTGAAAAGCCGAAGAAGGAAATTGTGGTTGGGGTGGTGGATGCGTCAAACAACAAAGGACTCTCATGTTAAGTGTCTCGAGATAACTCATGATTTCATACATACAGATAAATAAAATTGAATTGAACCACATCAGATTGAATCTTGACAAGACAAAATGGATTATGTTCTTCAAGTCCCCAAGGCGGGCAAATTGAAATTGTAGATTTATATAAATACCTTGGCATTTGGCTTGACAATGAACTCTCATTCATGAAAGACACATGTGGAACATCTAACCAAAAAACTGAGAAAAATTGGTTTTCTATACAAAAAAATGTCTTGTTCAATGTTTCTAAAACTGTTGTGCAATCACTCATAATGCCTGTTTTTGATTATCTGTCACGTTAAAGCCGCTTGATGCGGTATATCACAGCGCTTTGCGTTTTATTACTGGTGATGGGTTTCTCACCAATCATTGTATTTTGTAGCAAAAAATGGGCTGGCCCTCTCTCGTAGTAATTTGTAATTTGGGTATTGTTTTATGATCAATTATTTATTTGAACTGTAATTTTGAATATTGTTTTTATTATCTTTTTTTTGTGCTGTAATCAGGGCATCATTGGAAAAGAGAGCGTGGTCTCAATGGCCCTCTCTGAGTTAAGGTTATGTACTGTAGGTGTCCTCAAAAGGGACCATGAGGGCATGGTCTGCCAGGAAGTACTGGAGGGCTTTGGGAGTAAAATGTGGTTCAAAGTAAGGGAATTTGTGCCGTAAGTAAGACTTAACCTTGAGATGGCGTGGTAGAAGTTGTGGAGGTGTGACAACCCACATGTCACAATCACTCTACTACAATCACTAGATTTGGGCATGTGGGCAGTCAACATAGAGCTGGAAAATGTCAGCTTCCCCTCCTTTTGCAGCACATCCAGCAGGGCTTGGCTGACATCCAGGCGGTTGAGGTTTGTGTGTTGTAAGTTGGTGGCTTCAAGCAACCTTGAGGTTGGAAAATAATCTGCCCCTGACACCCACTAAGTCTTCCAACTCATGGGCTGCAGGGTCATGGGCAGACATGTTGCATGCCAGGTGAATGGAAAAACCTGATGGATCAATGATATTTGTCAACTCCAGAGAATTGCTATAACTCTGGCCAAACTAGTTGAGGTAGACCCCTACCTTCACAAAATTATATTCACTCTATAATCCCCAGATATCCCATACCTATTTTTTTTCAATTTACATAATGATCCATCCATCTTCATCCGCTTATCCGATATCGGGTCGCGGGGGCAGCAGCTCCAGCAGGGGACCCCAAAATTCCCTTTCCCGAACCACATGAACTAGCTGCAACTGGGGGATCCCGAGGCGTTCCCAGGCCTCTCCACCTAGTCCTGGGTCGTCCCCGGGGCCTCTTTCCAGCTGGAGGCGCCCAGGAGGCCAGATGCCCGGACCACCTCAACTGGCTCCTTTTGACGCGAAGGAGCAGTGGCTCTACTCCAAACTCCTCTTGGATGACAGATTTTCTCACCCTATCGCTAAGGGATGATGCATTATCTTAATATGGGTAAGTAGCTTTCTCACAATCTAAGCTAACACAAACAAAGCAACTTAAAGCATGACAGCTGAAGACATGAAAGAGGAAAGAGCTGATATGCAGAAAAGGAGTGCAGGAATTGAAGCTTGACTGGATGCAACCCATTTAGATATAAAAGTGACTGATATATGGGTGGATGTAGCAAAACATGCAGTCACAAGCAGTCATAAAGCAGGGTTTGCCAGTTTCCCACAAATTGTATACTTCAAAAAACAGTTTTCCTGCAAACATTCTTGCTCTCTGCTTTCATTTCTGACATTATGTCTCCATGACCTTCATCAGCTATATGAACAAGCATCACCAGTGGTTTCCAAAGTGGGTTCCACTGTGTGCATGTGTGTTGTTTTAACCCTTAGGCACGTTCAGCTTCTCTCTGACACGCTTGTCGCCCATTCAGATGTGCAGATATAGAATGATGACTGCATTTATCCTTAATCCTGACTCAAACTAAAATTGTTCTTACAAGGATACCAGAGATCACACACACACACACACACACACACACACACACACACACACACACACACACACACACACACACACACACACACACACACACACACACACACACACACACACACACACACACAGGAGTTACATTCTCTACAAACCATGTGGATTGTGTACTACTACGATAGCTGGAGCAAAAGTAGTTAGGACCAAATTGGCCTGGTTGTATGAACTGGATCCATATCTAAATCTCTCACTAAAGATTATACACTACATTTGTATTTTGATGGCTTATTGAAATCCTTTAAAGCTGAGGTGCAGCAATTTGTAATCCTCAGCACTTAATTTTCAAGATAGTTGCAAGTTCACCATCTGTTAGTTGGATTTTTTTGGAACCAGTTCTTCAGTGGTGATCATCAAATCCAATAAAATACAGGACGAAGGCAGCACTCTACAATAACCTAACCATGATTATTCCCTAGTATCATCAGTTCTCTTATGGTGTTTCTTATGTTCTTGGACAAGCAGGGGACAATGTAATGCTGTTATTGCAACCCAACCAGTCCCTACTATCACTTACAAAAAGAAAAGGTGGGAGTGTGCGTGCATGTGTGCTACTACTTGTCCTCAATCGCCCCAGAGCACAGTGTCTCTGTTTTAAAACAGAGAGGGCTGTAGCCTGCTGATTAAGAACCATGTTTGGACAAACTGCAGTTTCCCCTCTCTGGCTGTCAGCACAGTGGTTCATCCACTCTGTCTGTGTCGCCAGGAGGAGATAAATCCAGCTATCAGGTAGTAAACAATCCACAAGAAAGAAAAGAATTGCTTTAGTTGTGCTAGTGAGACATGCAGTTTATAAATGTAAATCCTGGGTTAAGAGATGCCGTACTGGCTCCCATATCTGCACCTCTGAATGTGTGACAGGCGTGTCAGAGATTAGCTGAACCTGCCTAAAAGGTCAAAACAATGCACACACAAAGTTTAGGTAAATTCCATCTTGTTTTTTTTGTGGTACCCGCTTTGTGAACCACGGGTATAAGAAACCGGTGAGCTGATGAAGGCACCCCTCATAATCACTGTTTGCTCAGGCAAGTATTCTTAGTGTTTACCAACGAAATCAACTTCAAATTGCTTTATTCACTTATAGCTTATATTTCACCCAGCACTGTAATATTTTTACTTCTAACCATTGTATGGTATTTGGGTCAAATTAACCCATTTAAAAAATTTTCAAGAAGAAAAATGGTACATGTACATTTTTTCTACTTGAAAATCAACCTTATTTTCTGTGATTAGATTAGATTAGATTAGAATCAACTTTATTGTCATTACACAAGTACAGGTACAAGGCAACGAAATGCAGTTTAGGTCTAACCAGAAGTGCAATAGCAGTAAGTGCAGGATATACAATGGTTCTATAACCAGAGATGGCAAAAGTACTAACTTCCCGTACTCAAGTAGAAATACAGATAATTGTGTTAAAAATATTCTGGTAGAAGTAGAAGTACTGATTTAACTTCTTTACTCAAGTAAAAGTAACAAAGTACAGGCTTGGAAATTTACTTAAAGTATAAAAGTAAAAGTAACCTTGCAGACAGATGTTACTAGAGAGCACGCTGGAAAAACTACAGTGGACATGGAAAACAGGCTCTTTATATGCCATTGCCTACATTTTAAATGGCTGTCTGCCAATAGGCCTAAAACATACAGCTTATTTATTGTGACAGAGACTCAAGGTTAATAAGATTCTGACTGAGTAGCAAGATATGAATTCAAGTGGGATTTTGATTGAATCTAATTGGATGGGAATATACACAGACTTTAATTTGGTATTGATGATGCAGAATTAATAACTAACTCCAGTGAAATTATTTTAAACTTAGTGAGGACTAGATTAGAACTGGATTTAAAGCTGATTCTGGTTTCCAACTTTGGCCCATATTTTAACACCCCCACTTGTACTCAGGTTACCATATTCTAAACAAAAGCAGAAAAACAGAATGAATGTGGATCTGTCATACACATATCAATCTCCAAAAAGTGCATCTGCAAACCTATTCAGTTTCAACTTGCTTACAGGTTTGGTCATTACATCAATAATCATATTATCAGTAGAACAATACATCAAAGTCACTCTTCCCTCATTCACAGTAGACCTGATAAAGTGGTACTTTATGTCTTGTGTTTACACCTCCGTCTGTTTACAGGGTTTTTGGCGAGAGTGATTCTTCCCCGATTGTCCTCGTGTACTATAGTTTGTGTGTACTTGTAGTTATCTATACCTTCCAGTAACTGCTCTAGGTATAGACACTCCTGTATGGTTGAGGACAGTGCCATATATTCCGCCTCGCATGTGGATAGCGCAACGGTAGGTTGCTTTCTAGTCTTCCACGAGATCAGGGAGCTTTTCTGACTAAGCCTCACACAGTATCCCGTGGTACTGCGTCTGTCACTGGTATCAGCCGCCCAGTCGGCATCACTGTAGGCTTGTATACCTAAGTTCTCACTGTCGTTTCTCCTAAAACTTAACCCTTTCTCTGCGGTGCCTTTGAGATACCTTAGGACGTGCTTCACAGTGACTCACTGCTCCTCTGTAGGCTCAGCGAAATACTGTGATAATCTACTCACTACAAAACTTAAATCTGATCTGGTACAAGTAGTCAAGTATATGAGACTTCCTACAGCCTCCCTGTAAAGTCTGAAATCTTCCATCTTTACAGCATCCTCAGTATACTCTAGCTTTTGCTCACAGGGTGTTTCCCTGGTCCTGCAGTCTTGCATATTAAAACGCTGCAGTATCTTGTTAGTGTACCTTTCCTGTGACATCTTTATACACCCATCTGACTGACTGAAATCAATACCCAGAAAATGTTTGAGTTTACCCAAATCTTTCATTTTAAACTTTTCTGCAAGCATCTCTTTCACATTTTTCAGTCTCTCTTCATTGCGTGCTGCAAAGATCAAGTCATCGACCCATATGATTATGATCACCTTCCCTTCTTTTGACTCTTTGGCATAAACACAGTGGTCGGCTGGGTTCTGTGTGAAACCATGCATCCTCTGTTAGACAATCGTGTAAAACTCTATTCCAGTTTCGCCCGGATTGTTAAAGACCATAAAGTGATTTCTCTAGCTTATAAACTATGCCATCTTTCTCTTGGTAACCCTCTGGTGGATTGATGTAGATCTCATAGTCTAAAGGAGCGGGCAAGTACGCTGTTTTCACGTCCATTTGGTGCAGGAGTAAATTCTCCTGTGCTGCTTTCTGTAGCACCACCCTTACACTCGTCAGGTCTGCCGTGGGTGAGAACGTTTCCCCATAGTCTACTCCCATTCTCTGGCTGTAACCCTTGGCCACAAACCGTGCTTTGTATTTGTCTTTTCCATCTACATCAGTCTTGATGGAATAAACCCATCTAACCCCCACTGTTTTCTTGCCTATTGGCAGTGCTGTCGGGGTAAAGGTCTTGTTCTCATTTAAAGACTGGATTTCCTCATCCATGGCTTTAACCCATTCTTTTGAGTTAGCTGACCCCATTGCTCCCCCAAATGTCTGTGGGATGCCACACACTGCTCTGCAGCAGTAGTCTACCGTGATATGGGCCCCATCACTAGTACTGTCTTCAGTTATGAAGTCATCCCGGTAACTTGGTGTTCTTCTTTCTCTAGTTGGATACCTTCTACTTTCGGGTTCACCACTTGTTACACTCTGTTGTGTTTTATTATGGTCTCTAGACCTTGTTACTGCATCTGGACTATCACTGTGTGCCCTTCTACTCAGTACACTTGGCTCTAAAGCACTTTCTGTACTTCTACTGACCCCCTGTGTGATCTCACTAGTCTCGGTTCTCAAACTGTCATAGCCATCGCCTGGATCTTTCTCACCTGTCTGTGTCTGTTTTTCCTCATCTGTCTTGCTTACAAACTTCACTAGCCTGTGTTTTTGTACTCATGTATCTGGATGATACACCAAATTTTTATCGTAACCTACAAAACGCCCCATGTCACATCTGGAATCAAGTTTTCCCTTGTCCTGTTTTTGTCCTATGAATAAAATATATAGATAACTAGTATTGTGAACAAAATTTACAGCTGGATATGTACTGAATATAATATACAGGTGGGTATTACTATGAATAGAATTTTTACAGATATGTACAATGAAAATAATATACAGATGGTTGTTACTATAATAGTTTACAGGTGAATATGTACTATGAATATACAGTGGGTACGGAAAGTATTCAGACCCCTTTAAATTTTTCACTCTTTGTTTCATTGCAGCCTTTTTCCAAAAATCAAAAAAGTTCATTTTATTTCTCAGTAATGTACACTCAGCAACCCATCTTGACAGAAAAAAACAGAAATTTAGAAATTTTGCATATTTATTAAAAAACAAAAACTGAAATATCACATGGTCATAAGTATTCAGACCCTTTGTTCAGTATTTAGTAGAAGCACCCTTTTGATCTAATACAGCCATGAGTCGTTTTGGGAAAGATGCAACAAGTTTCTCACATCTGGATTTGGGTATCCTCTGCCATTCCTCCTTGCAGATCCTCTCCAGTTCTGTCAGGTTGGATGGTAAACGTTGGTGGACAGTCATTTTCAGGTCTCTCCAGAGATGCTCAATTGGGTTTAAGTCAGGGCTCTGGCTGGGCCATTCAAGAACAGCCACAGAGTTGTTGTGAAGCCACTCCTTCGTTATTTTAGCGGTGTGCTTAGGGTCATTGTCTTGTTGGAAGGTAAACCTTCGGCCCAGTCTGAGGTCCAGAGCACTCTGGAAAAGGTTTTCGTCCAGGATATCCCTGTACTTGGCCGCATTCATCTTTCCCTCGATTGCAACCAGTCGCCCTGTCCCTGCAGCTGAAAAACACCCCCACAGCATGATGCTGCCACCACCATGCTTCACTGTTGAGACTGTATTGGACAGGTGATGAGCAGTGCCAGGTTTTCTCCACACATACCGCTTAGAATTAAGGCCAAAAGTTCTATCTTGGTCTCATCAGACCAGAGGATTTTATTTATCACCATCTTGGAGTCCTTCAGGTGTTTTTTAGCAAACTCCATGCGGGCTTTCATGTGTCTTGCACTGAGGAGAGGCTTCCTTCGGGCCACTCTGCCATAAAGCCCCGACTGGTGGATTGCTGCAGTGATGGTTGACTTACTACAACTTTCTCCCATCTCCCGACTGCATCTCTGGAGCTTAGCCACAGTGACCATTGGGTTCTTTCTTTGCCTCTCTCACCAAGGCTCTTCTCCCCGATAGCTCAGTTTGGCCGGACGGCCAGCTCTAGGAAGGGTTCTGGTCGTCCCAAACGTCTTCCATTTGAGGATTATGGAGGCCACTGTGCTCTTAGGAACCTTAAGTGCAGCAGAAATTTTTTTGTAACCTTGACCAGATCTGTGCCTTGCCACAATTCTGTCTCTGAGCTCTTCAGGCAGTTCCTTTGACCTCATGATTGTCATTTGCTCTGACATGCACTGTGAGCTGTAAGGTCTTATATAGACAGGTGTGTGGCTTTCCTAATCAAGTCCAATCAGTATAATCAAACACAGCTGGACTCCAATGAAGGTGTAGAACCATCTCAAGGATGATCAGAAGAAATAGACAGCACCTGAGTTACATATGAGGGTCACGGCAAAGGGTCTGAATACATATGACCATGTGATATTTCAGTTTTTGTTTTTTAATAAATATGCAAAAATTCTAAATTTCTGTTTTTTTCTGTCAAGATGGGTTGCTGAGTGTACATTACTGAGAAATAAAATGAACATTTTTGATTTTTGGAAAAAGGCTGCAATGAAACAAAGAGTGAAAAATTTAAAGGGGTCTGAATACTTTCCGTACCCACTGTATATACAGATGGCTAATACTATAAACATAATTTTTACAGATAGATATAATAAGTTAGGCTAAAATGAGCAGTATAACAATGATTTAAGGTAGTACAAATAAAGTTTAGACAGAAGCTATCCAAATTAAAGTGCAGTGGAAAGTAATTGCATATTACAGTTAAAGTGCGGTATTGCAGATGTATATGTAAACAATTGGTACTGTAAATAAACAGTCAGCAGTGCTAATTGATATTCCAGTCAAGGTAAGTAGTGCAAGATAAGATATAAACAGTTGTTACTATAATAATAGTCAGCAGTGCAGGTGAACATTATAGTATTGCAGATAACAAAATGGAGGCAGGTGTGAGGAGGGAGAGGAGAGTCTATCAGTATATGAGGGGAGTGGGATCAATGAGGATTAGAGTTCAATAAAGAGACAGCTCTGGGGAAAAAACTGTTCTTTAGTCTGCTGGTCCTGGTCCGACGGCACCTGAAACGCCTGCCGGAGGGCAGGAGAGAAAACAGTCTGTGGGCTGGGTGAGAGGAGTCCTTAAGGATGCTGCGAGCTCAATGCAGACAGCGTTTCCTCTGAATGTGCTTGATGGCGGGTAGTGGAGTCCCGGTGATGCACTGGGCGGTTTTCACCACCCGCTGCAGTGCCTTCTGCAACAGAACAGCTCCCATACCACACTGTTGCACAGTTGATCAGGATGCTTTCTATAGCACAGCGATAGAAGTTCACCAGGATAGTCGGGGAAAGCTGATTCTTGACCAAGCAGGAGGTGTTGGTTGACCAGGACATGTCCGCCGAGATGTGGATCCCCAGAAACTTGAAACTGGAGACACGCTCAAAAGCCATTCCATTGATGTGGATGGTGTCGTGCGTGCCTCTTGACTCTTTTCTGAAGTCCACAATGAGCTCCTTGGTTTTGGTGGTGTTGAGGAGCTGGTTATTTTCAGTGCACCATGTGGCCAGGTGCTTGATCTCCTCCCTATAGGCAGTCTCATCTTTGTTGCTGATGAGACCAATCACCGTGGTGTCGTCCGCAACCTTGATGATGGAATTAGATTTGTACACAGGCTTGCAGTCGGAGGTGAAGAGGGAGTAGAGAAACAGGCTTAGTACACAGCCCTGTGGTACACCAGTGTTGAGTGTAATGGACGTGGAGAAGTTTGAGCCTAATCGAACATTCTGCGGTCTGTTGGTCAAAAAGTCCAAAATCCAGTTGCACATGGAGGTGTTGATGCCCAGGTATGAACAAGCAGCACTTAGTCCTGATATTTTAAAGCTTTAACTTTTTCTCTATATCTCTGTTCAGAAAATGCCGCTCAATTAAAACTAGGCCAGGGAATTTTCAGATTTCTGTTAAGTCTCTGTAGGGAAAGGTTTATGCACCAAGCAGGATATGTTTTTCATCCTCTTTAAGCTAAGGTAAATCTGCCTAATAATTAAATCGGATGTAAATTTTAATTTGGAGTAGATGTCAAAATTAAATCAGAAGCTACACTGACTTCTAAATTCAATTAAAAGTTTCTAATAGATGTCAAAGCGCCACTCATGCGCTGCAGAGCCACATGGCTGTGTGTGAGTGAGTGTAAGTTTGCAACATTTAACGTTGTAGTAAGTGGAGACTGTGCTCTGAAGGCCTCCTGGCACAGAGAGCAAAGGGAAATTACCTCTCGAAGAGAAATCAGTGAGTAAAGCCTCTCATTCCCTCCATTAAGCCCTCCTGCCTAATAATGCTTGTGCTTCAACACTTCACCCTCAAAAGTCCGAAGCCATAAAACGGTCTGTTAAAATTCCATTACCTATTACTCCTGACTTCTTTCCCATTCATCTTTTTAAAGATTTCTTCACACACTGGAGCTTTGAGCAAGGATGGAGCGACCCTGGAAGGAAGCCAGAGACAAGAATAAGAAGCCGACTGACTGAACTCGGTCAATGGCTTCATCATCACTGGGGGGGGGGGGTAGGTTCTCCTAAAAGCTGTATTTACTAATGAGAAGGCTTTGCCAATATGAAAAGTTGTGGATAAAAGTACAACTAGAACTCAGTGTGCATTCATTTGCAGCTCACAGAACATGCCAGCCTACAGGTTCTCTGTCATATATTATAGTAATACAGAACCAGACACACACACACACACGCACACACACACATGTGATGTAGGATGATTTGGCCATATCTTCCATCAAAAAGAAAACCGATTTATCAGAGGCTAGATATGAATGTCTTCCCTCTAAACGTACCCTGTTGCTTTGCCATGTGGCAGGAAGGAAAGCTGAACGTGTTCGCCCACTGAGCCGTGGCGGCTGTCCAAACAGCGCCACGTGCACATTGTGCACTCAATGGGCCGGAAAATCAAAGTCCTCTTGCTGCAATTAAAATATTTTAACATTCAGCATGAGCCCCGTGCTTGTGCAGCAGATTATCAAGGCATTGTCTCCTGTATATTAGTGCTTAACTTAGAAGAATATCTTAGATCACTATGCTGAAACACAAACACACACACACACACACACACACACACACACACACACACACACACACACACCCCAGTGCCAGGAGCATTCAGTCTTCTATAGTCTACCCAAGTGTATTGATTTTACAGAATATATCTGCGGAGGAAACAAGTGTGTTATTAACTTCAAAGCCTCCTTCAAAGCCTCCTCCATCAAAAATGATTTACACACATGATCATATAACCCATCAATTCTATAGGGCCATCCATTTCCTCCCACCAATCTGAACACAGACATCACAGACCGATGTGTCTGATTAGAAACACCTGCCGCAGTCAACTCAGTGATGCCAGCACTTGACAGGCCTACATGTTGGCATGAGTCTCGTCCCCTTCACTGCTGCGCCAACATGTTAGTGTAATAACATTGGCTCCTGTCCTTTACTGGGCATGAGCACTGACATAGAGAGCCAAAGCACCATTATGTCCGATTATGATTGAGAGTCATGGGGTGCCTGGGTAGCTCACTTAGTAGAACGTGCTCCATAGACAGAGGCTCAGTCCTTGCCGCAGCAGCCGTTCGTTCAATTACAAACAGTTGCCCTTTGTTGTGTGTCATTCCCCCTCTCTCGGCCCTATCAAATAAAGGCCTAAAATGAAAACAAAATGACATAAAATCTTCCTAAGTCATCGTAATCATGGATGTGCGAGTGATATAAGGCATGATAAATAAAAATTACAAGTTAAAACAAGTTTGAATCCTTTTCCCCCTTTGTACTTGTGCATTTAGGTAGCACTGAGAAGTGGGATTTTCTTCCACTGCAGCTTGGATTCTGACCCCCCCCCCACATGGTTACCTTGCCTAAAACAAATCCAACTTGCTGTTCTCTCTTCTGCCATCAGAAGTCACAAAGGCTTGTGAATCAATATGTATGCCCAAAGCAGCATTGAGTACTGTACAATATGCAATCCTAATTTGTTACTGTACACACAAGATTCCACATATCCAATCAAAATTATTTTTTGACTATTCGCATGATACAGCCTAGTAGCCTAATGAAAAAAAGACATTTACAGGACAAGAGAGAGGCTATACATGAGTTTTCATTGAGTCATTCTCAAATCAGTGTTAAATTAAGTTGGATGCAACATTTTTGTCTAAGCTTATATCTTTTTTTTGGTCCGTTTGTAATGAGAGATGTATAACATCAACCCTGTAAAGCAAAATCCAGTCATGAACATTTTTTTTCAGCACAACCTGTACCAGATTGGACTTTTTTTCCACCATGAAATTTGGGTGGTTTTATGTGTGTTTAGCTTGGCTAATCTTTATATGGCAACACTGCTTGTAGTACTAATCCTACATTTCCCATGAACACTTTGTTGTGACGAGTCTTACCACTGTTGGCTACGTGTCTAGCGTGTGTGGTATTGGCTAAGAGCTACGGTAAAACGGAGAAGACGAACGGAACAGTGCAAAACAAACTAAAGGAGCTGAAGTTAAAGAAGAGTTAGTTAGGAAAAAAACAAACATGGAGATATTTTGCGCATGGCAAGGTGCTTCATTGGCTTTGCATTGAGTATTTAGAATAATTCCAGTGGATATCTCTACATGTACACAAATGTAATTTCCACAATGCTCTTCTTGTGTATTAAACAACACGTGGCAGAAATGTTGCTAAACCAGAGATGAGATTGTGCCAGTGCTCTGTTTTGAGTCTGTAGAACCAGAACCTGTAGAAACTCTACGCTACCAGATTTGGCCTCTTTCTAAGTCCGTCTTTACAGGGATTTAGATCAGGTGACATAACAGGTGTCCATTCCCAGTTTATTCCCTGAGACTTTGACTCATCACACAGAAATAATATTCCCTTGTTCCACTGGTTGTGCCCTTCACAGAGGGTAGAGCGGGTCATCCTTTAACCACTAGGGTGATCTAGTGTCCGTGAGAGACTCTGAACCCAAGTTGCTCCTGATGGCAGGCCAGCTCCTTACATGGCAGCTCAGCTCCGTGTGGCAGAGGATTTGATTTGTCAGGATCATAAGATAACAGTTCTGTGACCTCAACATTACTCAAACTGTCTTCTCATGATCATTACATAATAATGTGTCAAATTCTGATGTGGTAATCATCTATATTTAGCAGATATAATTACACATTCTCTGCTAGTTCCAGTGTGTTGACACTTGCATACAAGATTAGCAGATAATTAGAATAGATATTACAGCATACTGCAGCTGCAGCTTAATGAGAAATCCATGGATTATCTCTATAATATGACTGTAGGGGCCAGTTAGTAAAAGAAATAGCCAAGAATGACCAAATTAAGTTTGGTTTTATGTTGATTGTAGAACACAATTTGTTTGGCATTAATTTGCTCTTGCAAATTAGTAGCATATAAACATATTTCTTAGAAGACGTGTGTGATTAGCAACAAAGCTAAAAAGGAAAACATCTGTAGTATGGCCTCCATTGCAATTATGCACACAGATTATGGCTTGAATTATGTTTCCCTTGGCAGCATATAAGCAATCATACATCTGGCCCTGGCATGTGGGTTTCTTCTATAATTGTATACACATAACATATGTCCATTTCAATCAGGAGAGAGTGAGAAAATGAGTAAAGTAAAAATTCATATTTATTATTACAGTTAATATGTGATATTTAAATTTACATATTTATATACTATGTATATGTGTATATATATATATATATATATATATATATATATATACTGTATATATATATTTAAGAGGTGATCACGCGCTGTGAAGGTGCACTCCCCCCCATCTCCCACACAAACGTGATGTGAGTATCATGGTGTGACTGCAATCATGACAATCGTAAATATTACATGTTTAGATTTGGTGTGTGTGTGTGTGTGACAAAAAGGTGTGTCAGATGTTTGTTGAGTGACAAACATAAAAACAAACATAAAAACCATCTGTATGATGGTTTTTATGTGGTTTTTTAATGGTATCTTTTGGAGCAGACGATGCTAGAAATGTTCTGTGTGAACACAACTAAAGTTTTATCTTTTTATATATTTAGACTCTACAGGGAGATTTGTTGGTGAGCTGATTGGTTTTCGAAGATTGGTGTTGATGGGGCGGCGGAGGGGCACTTGCCATTTGCAGAGAACAAATGAATATACCATGCCTATAAGAGCGACAGGAATGTAAGCCAGAGAGAGAATCATGACTAGAAGCAGCTGCAGGATGACAGGCTTACAATGGGACCAGCTGATGAGAACAGCTAGAAGCTAGATAAACAGCAAACACAACCAGTAAATAAAAAACAAAAGAATTACAAAAATTACATTTTAACCCTCATGACTGATTCCACACAATGCTCTTTGGCAAGTACAAATCTTTACTTTAATTCATTTTGGGGTGTCCTATTCAGTTTTAGAGCATATTTCAAAGGGCTTTTGAAATAGTATTGAGTAAAAGTTGACATATTCCAGTCTGTGATTATCCATCAACACACATTCATTTTATTTTAGTCTAAATAATTCCTAATTTCTGCTTTTCTAACTCAAACATTAGGTATAATTTCCTATAAATGAGGTTTATTGACCATATATTCTAAAAATAACTGTAAAACTAAAGTTAATAAGTTAGTGTTATATAATGTTGAAAACGTCAAAAAAGTGACAAACATTGAGAAAAAACGTCAAAAGTGTTGAAAAAAAGGACAAAAACATAAGAAAAAGTTAAAAACATTGATCAAAAGCATCATGAAAAGTGTTAATTTTCACAAGCTGGACTGAGGGCCAGGAGCACCAGCGACCCATTCAGAGGATCTCTGCCTTCAGTGAGGATCTGGAAGAGACGTTTCCTTGGGGGACTGCTACAACAAGTCAAACCCTATCCCCCTTGGAAACTGGAATGTCCCCCTAGGGATGCTCCAGTTCTGGGCACCCTTAAGAAAACTGAAGCGTGCAGTCAGAGTAGAGTTCTTGGTAAGGTAGTTGGCCACTAGGGACCCCTTCCACCATCCCAACACCTTTGGCCAAGCTTGGGCAATTGCAAAACATTGGGGTGGATGTGGAGGAGTCCCTGAAGCAGAGCTTTGACAAGCACTTCCTTGCCTTCTTCCTCACATTCACACTGAGAAATGTGTGAAGGAAGACTTGGGAAGTCTTGCGATGGGGCCTTATTTTATGAGATCACCAAACCAGGACAGCTCCCTACCTGGGAATGTCAGGTTGCCACCATGACAGAGGCAATATGTATGGAGTTAGAGAGGAGGTCCCTCTCCTACACCAAGAAGCTGGAACTCCACCTGGACAATAGTCTGCCATGGGGGGGTCCTCCTGAGCAGGCTGCCCCCCAAAATGGAAGGCACAGTTTAAATCTGGATTAAGAATGTATCCAGTTGACCCTCCTCACTGTGGTGAGGATGCCAATGAGGGGAGAATAATGTTTACTTTTTTTACTGTTTATCGATCCCCGGTGGGGAAATTAGAATTTACACTTTTTTGTTAGTGTTTTGTTAGAAAGAGCTCCCCTTCAGCCAGGCAAAGAGAATGACCAAAAACATCCACTCTAGCTTCACCCTGCCAAAGATCCGCGTGGCCACTGCATATAAACTGGCAGAAGACATCCCCGTCAAGCTTGAGGGGAGTCGAAAAAAGACCCTTGCCCCTGGTACCTTAACCCTTGTATTGTCCTTCGTGTCAAAGGGACTTATTTAACGCGTTCAAGTGCAGGATGGGTCTCGGGACCTGAAGGCCGAGGCCACGGTAGCAGAAAAATATAATTGAATACAGGACAGGTCTCTGGGACCCTGAAGGACAAGATAAGGCTTGTGGGATAAATGTTTGAGTGCAGGATGGGTCTCGGGACCCGAAGGCCAAGGCCACGGTAGCAGAAAAATACAATTGAATACAGGATGGGTCTCTGGGACCCCGGCAAACAAGATAAGGCTGGGATATGCGTTTGAGTGCAGGATTGGTCTCGGGACCACAGAGGCCGAGACCACAGTAGCAGAAAAATACGATTGAATACAGGAAGGTCTCTGGGACCCAAAGAACACAAGGGTTAAAAAAGAAAGGCCGCCCCTTGATGACGTGTAGGCAGTGGATGAGAACCTGGAGTCAGGTGGAGCCAAAGGTTCAATCCAGGGCCCTGTCAACCACAGTGAGGCCCCAGTGGAGGGCTGAGGAGCTTAACCCCCTTTACCTTAGCCAGAATATTGCAAGTTGTGCCAAGTATGTCCTTTGTTTAGCATATTGCTTATTACATTAACATCTGGCAGAGCATGGTGAGAGGGACATAGGGACAGTCCAGCCAGATGAAAAGAGTGAGAATGAGACTGTATCAACCTTAGACATGGGTGAAATTATACTTGGTATAATTGTCAATATTCTATGTGTGTTGTTGTTGTTTTCATCTCAGATATAAACTCCTCCTGAGTTGGTGACTTGAAGGGGAACTTACTACCATTTTGTAAGATACTGACAACAACTGGAGATGTATAAGGATATGCCGCCTACAGTGAACTCTGTTCTCTGTTGGTGGAACAGGAGAGACGTATCCTTTGCTGTCAGACCTAACCTTCTCATACCTGTGTACAGGCCTCCCCTACACCCAGTGAGAGGGTTTTCTCTACAACTGCCATTGTTGGAAAAACAAAATGCGTTCACTTGAAACTAGTAAGCCTCTTGCTGCACTCAAAGTTTTGATACTTTAATAGAGATTAGGGTATTTTACAATTAAAATACCCTAATCTCTATTAAAGTATCAGTTTAGGCACCGGCACCATATTAAGAGTATCGTTTTAGCACGAAAAACAATACCCAACCCTAATTATGTTGTTTATGTATTCTAATATGCAAGCCACAGACATCATTTATCTCGTTTCCATGTAGTTACATAGTTACTGATATGGTCATAACCACTACAGTGCTCAATTACCTATTTTTGAGAAGGGTATAAACTACAATTTGTCGTTGCAAAGGCAAGGCACACACTACACCACCGGGTGCTCGGGGGATTGTTGTCGGCTGAGAGAGGCGAGGAAGGCAGGGACGGAGGCTGCCTGCCCGGCAAAGGGAACTAGCACACAGATCGACACTACCAAGCCTCCTACTCTCCAAGAAAAGATTGATCACACACAAAATGGATGAGCTACAAATACACACAGAACTGCTGCGTTATGATTTTCACCAAAGCCAGGCTGAATACACATCACTGACGGCAGCAGACTAACAGCTAGCTGCTAACTGGGCAAGCTTCCCACCGGCAAGATTGAGACAGTATAGGTAAAATAAAACAATGTCATAATTCTGTTCATGTTGCACAGACATTAATTGTATTTTGTGTCTGTTAAGAGGCATAAAGGCACTCTAAAACGTGCCCCGTTAACTTCCATTTTAGCTCAGTGGAAGCTTGTACACGTAGCTTAACATAAACATTGGCCGGAATTCTCCTTTTAATGTGGCAAGAATAAAGGAAGACGTATGTGTTATTCTTGAAATACTTTTTTTCTTTTTAAAGATATTGGAATTGAGCATGTGTGAGAGGATTGAATGCAAATGCATAAGAAATAATATAAATAATAATAAATAAACAGTATATATTAAAATTATTATAAAAAAGACCTAAGACCTATACAAAAGTATGGAAGACCTATGCAGAAGTATAGTCTAGACAACTCCACACAATCAGACTGTCAACTTAGATGATTGGCATTTTCTCATAAACAACAAATTATAATGGAATATTTTATTTCTCTGTGGAGAATGGAAATGAATATTATGATACCAATCTCTTCTTCTATGTCTGTTCTATGTGACTTTTCCTCCTTTGTGCTCTCTAAGAATGTTCCCAATAAGGTTAGAACCGAGCTGGATGAGTCCCAGACAAAGTGAGTGGTTGCTGCTGTGGATCTCTTTCTCATTTTCTGTGTTGTCCTCCTCTGCCACAGAGACGGCCTTCACCTGACAGCAGACAGGAAATTAAAAAAAGATTGGCTGTCCTAGTAGGCACAACGCTGAAGAGATAAAGAGTGAGAGAGGCAGAGAGAGCTAAGGGCAGAGCAGGGAAAAGAGAGAAAAATATATGATGGAGCAGATCAGTTATTTGCTCAATTCATAAATGAAACTGACTCACAGAGAGACAGAGACATAATGGTCTCTTTAATGATCTTCCATGTCATGCATAAGTGTTTGCTACTGGCCACAGAGCAGTCAGGAAATAGATACAAGAAAATACAAATGCATGACTCAATTAAGTCCTATTAATTCCCTCTGTAGCTACATCCGGTAATATCATGGAGGTGTATAGGCGATGCGTCATGTGCTTAAAATGATCAAATATACAACAGAACATAAAGGGAGATGCACACAAAGAATCAATATCTCAGTAATATTACAAGTAAATAAGCTAATAAAAAAAGATTTAGGGTCATTTCTTGTAGAGATACACTTAATGATTTTATCATCGTAATGATATTCACACATTGCCAGACCTGCAGAGTGAGCTCTGGCTACACCACAGATGCATTCTGGGATACTTAAAAAAAGCACCTTAGGTTGTTTTTTTTCTTTAAACCAATCACAATCATCTTGGGCAGCTCTAAGCTCCAGGTGCAGCGAGGATGGCTCTGCTAAATATTCTTTAAATTATGGTGAAACATTTGCAAAAGAAAATGCCACATACAACATTAAATGAAGGTAACTGTTGACACAATACAGTAACGTGAGCTATTTTAAATTAGCTGGATACATGGTTTAACCTCATAAGCTCTTATCAATGTATCTTCATCCACAGAAATCCCACCAATTGGTCCCACAGCATCCCAGTTAGACAGGAAATGTTATAAAAATATTATTTTTGAAATCTTTGTAATCAATTCCCGAAAGAACCATGCAGGTCTGCCTTGTTGCACAATCCAAACTTCTTTAAAACTTGACATTTTCAGGGTAGCTTGTAGCTTACTAGCTCAAAGTTTGTTGTTGTTTACTGAAACTGAAGGGGTTTGGAGATCGGAAAGACAAAGAAGCGTGGCCCAGGCTGTAACCTGGAAATGTACTTCTGTTGATCTAACAGTTTAGTCGGTGTTGAAATGATCGAGGAGTCCATGGTTTATATCCAAGCCAGATGGGTTTATTTCATAAACCTCAGTTAAGCATACTAAACTTACTTAACAGACCATGGAGATAACATGGTGGGAGATGCACACATACTGGACTTGTAACCTACTACGCATCCACACTTTCTCAGATACGGTGTTGTTTAGTGTCCATATGGAACGTGAACATATAGTATCTTGTACATACTGTATAATACAGTATCCAACCTCAAACAGATGAGGCGTGGGCTGAAAGTCAGAAAGTATCGAGAGATCAGCTAAAGCGATGATTTTAGTCTTTGCATTAGATTTGTTGACAATGACAAAAACACAGAATAACACCCCGGCTGTGAAATGTTAACTAATCTTAAAAAAACAACTGCACCCATCCTTTTGAGTTTCGTGATTGAACACCAGTTGATAAACACATCAATAAGTGGAGTGAGAGTTACAAACACCATTTATTCATCTAACTGTTTACAACCTATACACAGAAACAGAATCCAGTACCTTCCTATGGAAACACAGAAGAACAGTCCTTGTTTCAAAGAAAAAAAGGGGTGTCTAGCAAGTAGGGGGGGTTGTTCATCTGTGCTTGTGACTGTGTTCTTGCTTGTACAAGTGGCAAAGTCTTGGTTTGCCAAGAGCTTGTTTCTCTGTGTTGTGCTCAGTTAGCAGAATTAACAATAAAATATAATAATGCCTTTATTTACATAGTAAAGACATATCAATAAATAAGGTTTCTGGCACAACCAGGTAGGCACACAAACATTTGGCACAACACTATCTTGGTAGTTTAGGAAGCAGTCTTATACCATCATTATAAGCCATAGTCAGTCTCTTCAGCCAGGATTATTTTCCTTCCCTTTCAAAATTATATTTAATTTCTCTGTATTTGCAGCGTTCTGCCTCTATCAGCCATGCTCTCGCCTTGTATCCACTGCCTATGCTTTGATTCTTTTTTTATTTTAGCCTCTCTCTCTCTTTCTTTCTCTCTTTCTCTCACCATTTTCTCTCTTTCTCCTGGGGGTATTAATCTTGCCAACGAGACTCCTGCTTTCATCCAGGCCATTCGGGGGCTCTCCTGTCGAGCTCAAAGGCCGACACAGAGCTTTCTCTCCTGGGTGCAGGAGTGGTGGACAGGGCCTGAAATAATACTGGGTAATACTGTCAATCTACCTGCCACAATGAGAACTGAGTGATTCAGATGCTTGACTATCGGTAAGCAGGGTACAATAGTTGCTCATTGACCCGGATCGATCAGGGGCCCGCATCACTGGAAGACATTGATTGACAGCCAGGGCCCTGTATCACATTTTCATTACTCGTGACAATCCCAGCAGTCCCACGTGCAGCCACTGACATATCAGGAGTGAGAACGGGTCAAATTAATTTCCTTGTTTCTGACATCAAGACTCAATCATCTCACATTGGCGCTCTGCAACAGGGCAAGGCTGCTGCTCAGTTCCCCGCCACAACAGACGCATGCACACACACACAGAAATACACACAATCACGCACGGTGGATGCAGGAAAAACCACAGATGAGATGTCCAGGATAACCTAAATTGAGGACAACTACATTATTGTAGATGCAATGATAATTTAAAGTCCAATAAGTACTTTATCAAACCGTATGAATGTGTGTCCCAGGCCAGGACAGGAAATCCTGTCCAGCCTTTATGCTGGATTATCAAGGCAGGCCCCCCTATCACAGCACGGGATGATGTCCACGAGTAGGCTACCGTGAATTGGACAGGATAGGATCATTGAGACACAGCAATCACTGTTTTTCGCCTTTGTGAGGCAAACAAAAACTGGCTGGCAAAAAGTGACTGTGGCAGGTGGTCAAAACAGTTCACTTCAGGCCCTGGTGGTGTACAGCGCCTGTGGACATGCCGCCTAGCAGAGAGTAAAGCTCAGCGTGGGTCCCTAGTGCTGTTAAATGCTGATCACTGGGTGGCTGTGACCAGCAGCATAATATAGGAAATTACCATTACCTTAGAACCAGAACAAGGCAACACAAACATTTTGTCTGAAGTCTATGGTTCAGGCTCAAACACACAGAGCTCTCAGTAAAAACAGATCTCTCTGAAATGAGCTGCACAGATTCTGTGGTATGTGCAGCTTTAGGTCATCATAATATATGCGCTCTGCTGTGGACATGCTGCGGAAGACGCATTGCGCTTGTTCTCCGTGTATTTCTGCCATGGTTTTGGTTTTCCACCTCCAATGTAAAGCAGTGTTCAGCCGCTTCCCTAAACTTTGTCTCATTCAGAGACCAGAGTCTCAAACGGGGCTCAGAGTCTGTCAGAAGGTCTGGGATCTACCATATCAGCAGAGAAATCACATAATGCACAGCGAGCGGACTATGGTGCAGGTGGATTATTTCCTGAAAAGATTGCAACTATTCTTGTAGCATTATTACTTTATTTTCTGAAAATATCACAACTCTTCCAAATGATGGGGTTAGTTATGTTTTGATCGTGTAGAATGCATGAATGTTTGGAATTTTTACAGCCGTTTATTTCAGAGCTGTCCCATTGGCCATATTGTTTGGAGGTGGAGCTCACAGCCTACAGTGGAATATGGGATGCTAGCATGGGATTTCCTGTTGGCCACCAACATCTTACTGTCTGGGAGCAACTATTCCAAAGTTGCTTTTCTTTCTTCACTATCCTGGACACTATTGTGTGGACACCATAAAGGAGTAATGGACTGACAAACAAAAAGTAATAGTACAGCGCCTAAAAGACAAATATGTGGTGATCATAGGTAACGTGCACTTTTGTTTCTTTATTTAAAACTTCAGTAGTGTAACTATGTAAATTCAGTCTTCAATGAATACTTACCTTTAATATATATTTCAATAGCTAATGGAAGAATGGACAGCCCTAGGCATTGTGTGGCATACTGCATACTGCACCTACACCACCATGGAAAATGGGTCCTGAGAAATACTCTCCATCATCAACACTGACACATGTCCAGGTCTCTACTCTCATAAGAAAGTAGCTAACAGAATTGAATTTTAAAAAATATTATGAAATTTATACTTTAGTCAGTTTTTGATGGGAAAATGACACTTTTCACGACAAAGGAAAGTACAAAGACCTGGAGCTGCGGCACAGCCTGGACATGTGGCATGGGGCCAAGAACTTGGCCAAAAAGATCCATGCTGACAATTTTTTTATGACTCGAGGAATATCTTGTCCTTGATAATTCTATACCTCCCTAACAGGCAGCATGGATCAAAGGCCAGTCCAGCCTGATCCATTGGCTGAAGGACATTGTTAACCACTTATGGTGGTGCTGCAAAATGGCTGACTTATCCCACGACTTCCTTTTAAGTGTTTTTATGCAGTCACACATTGGTCTGTAGCAACTAAACACACCATGGTTTGGAGGAATGCTTTATTGGCTGATTGCCTGCTATATTCTCTATGTAAATACAGCAGGGATTGCACAACAGTCTAAAATACTGAACATGTAAAACTTGTAAACTTTTGCAAAACAATGCTGTAGCCAAATTAACATTTTCTACAGGTTGCTCTGCAATGTATGGTGTGTCATGGAGTATTCTTGTGGGCACCATTGCCAGTTTCACTTACAGGTAACAAACTTGTCATCTTAATTTAACAAAGGATGTATGTTTATTTGAATTTTTCCAGGTGCTGTGGACGGGACTCTTGCACCATGTGACCAATGAACACAGGTGGGTGCAGGGGAACTGCCAACATGAGCCCATGGAACACGATGGGACAAAGCCGTGGCTCCTAAGAGGTACAATGGCTCATGATGCTCTAAAGAGCATTATGAATATATATTGACCCTTGACTATAACTACCACAAAGACCGAGAGGAAGGACAAAACCTGATGGAAGCAAACTGTAAGTTTGATTATTTTAGGCCATATTCATATGCATGTTGAGTAATGTATAATTCTCTCCATCTAATCTATACAACAGATCAAATGAGAGACCTGAAGAGGAGAGCAGAGAAAAGGTTCAGGAGACTGTAGAAGAAGAATGCCAGAAGATACATTCTTTATACACTGAAAACAGAGATGGCTACATCCCAGATCTGCAGGCTCAGATTCTCCTGGAGAGAATGCCAAGACTTAGGTCCCTACGCCTTGATGACCCCAGGAGGTTTGGCCTGCTTCCCCTGTACTACAGCAAATCCAAGTCAGGCAAGGTCTTGGTAGGTAAATAAGGTCTTTAGACTTAATCCTTTGGGGATCATGCATGTCTGTACAATATTTCAATCCATTTAGTAGTTGTCATACCCGTCTGGACTTGTCAACACAGATCTGGACATTATCAGACTTTTATGTCGGGAGAAGAACACCACACTCTTGGTTCACTCAGGTCATCTGGGACAGGTCTGCCTTCTGTCCCCGGAGTCTGGACTAAAGAACTCATGGAGAATTAACAGTTTTTATGCTCGACCTAACTGGAACAAAGTCCAAGAAAACTTCAATTCTTTTAAATCAAAGCTAAAGACTTCTCTCTTTTTTGATACTGGCTTGTTTAAGTAATTCTTCTTTTCTTTAACTGCGCTGTAACTATTCTTGTATTTCTTCTATTTCTAAACAAAGTCCCACAACAAAAAAAACTAACTAACTACTAAGTCCTGTTGGGAATTGCAGTCCTTCTTGTTCATTCATTAGTTTTCTCACTTTCATCTTCTGCATCTAATGCTCTTTCAATAGTCTTTGTTGCTGTTCAAGGTCCTGAGAAATGTCCGTTTCAGCCATTTGTCCTCCAGCGGTGTTTCTTGCATCTCAAGAAATGTGTCAATTTTTCCATTACATAGATTTCTTCTATTATCTCCATCCATTGTTCCTGAGTCGGAGGATCAACTCTACCCCACTTCCTGGTGATAGCTTTTTTTTACCAGCTAATAACAGTATTTTTAGCCCATACCTATCCCTTGCATGCACATTTTTGGACAATCCAAATTGTCCAAATATTACATGGATGGTTCCATATAACGCTGAAGGATCAATCACTACTTTCTTGAATTTTGGGTGTTTTATTTCCCCCTCAAAAAACTTTGACCGAAGACAAAAAATGACATGATTTAATATAAATGAGGTTTATTGAACATGAATTCAAAAAAATAATAATACAAAACTAATGGTAATATATTGGTGTTAGTGATGTGCAAAGCATGGTAGTGTTACAAAAATGAAGAACATTTTGAAAAAAAGCGTCAAAAAGTGATACAAATGTGTCAAAAAATTGTTTAATTTCATTTATTTTAATTTTGATTATTTCAATTCTTGAGTTAAAATCTAGCGGCAGAGTAGCTCATCTTGCCATATCTTTTTGTATCTCTTGGCTTATCTTGTCATAATTTTCTTTATATAATTTAAACAATCCTTTAGTGATGGATACCGCCAGATATTTTATTTTCTTTGGGTTCCAATCAAGATGATATGAATTTTGGATCTCTATGTTCAGTTTTTCTAAGAAGGCTATGACATCATCAGCAAAAAGTCCTATTTTGTGTTCTGTTCACCATTACTCCCTCCAGTTTTTCGTTCTGTTGAACTGCGCCAACGGTTCTGCAAAGAGAGCGAACAAAGTGGGTGACAGGCAACAACCCTGTCTGGTAGACCTTTGCAAGTAGATTTTATCAGTCAGACTTACATTTATTTTAATTTTGGCTGTGGGTTGTTGATATAGAGCCTTTATGCATTGTACTGATTCGCTGTTAAACCCAAATCGTTCTAGCACTTGATACAAAAAATCTCCAATTCACAAAGTCGAATGCTTTCTCTTCTCAAGTTGATGCTTACTAACATAGTGCTTTGTTTTTTCTGTTGTGCTTCATCTACGATATGCAAAGTTCTCCTAATTATGTCCTGTGTTTGCCTTCCTCTTATAAAACCTGTCTTACTCTATAATTTCTGTTATAATGCCATCGTTTTGAAATAATTGTTCTGTATATTTTATAGTCCACGTATAGCAACGAGATTGGCCTGTAATTTCCACAGTGGTCTTTGTCTCTTCCTTGTTTGTGGATGACTGTAATGATCCTTTTGATCCAGGAAGGAGGTATTTTATTGTTTCAGAGTGTCCAATTAAAAGATGCCAATTTGCGGAGATTTGCTGTTTTTTAATGCACTTATTGCATAATTTACCTCTTCCATTGTAATATCAGCCATTAGCCTATCATTTTGAATACTGCCGATCGATGGCAGGTCCAATGAATTTAGAAACACTCTCATTTCCTCTTCATCTGCAGAGTCTGGCTGTGTATATATTTCCTTATAGTATATCCGGAAGATTTTCGCCTCTGGGTTGTGGGTTAACTCATTTGTATTTGGATCTCTGATTTTATATATGATGCTTAGCACTTGTTGTTTTCGTATTCTTTTCACTAGCAATTATTTAGCCTTCGAGCCTGCTTCATAGTATTTAGTATTTTTTTTTCAACTTCTTCCAATAGCAAGTCATTTATCTTTATTTTCAATATCTTGATCTGTTGATAAGTTTTTGTATCATTTCTATTCTGGCATTCAATTCAATTCAATTTTATTTATAGTATCAATTCATAACAAGAGTTATCTCAAGACACTTTACAAGGACCCAACAGTTCTAGTAGTTTCCTCCAGAGCAAGCAACAGTGCGACAGTGGCAAGGAAAAACTCCCCTTTGGGAGGAAACCTCGGACAGACCCAGGCTCTTGGTAGGCGGTGTCTGACGACCGGTTGGGGTTAGAATGAAGAGTGGCAATAACAGTCCCCAAAAAAATAAATAAAAATAATAGTAGTTTGTAGTAGTTCTTTGTAGTAGTTCATGGCATAGCAGGGCACTGTGCAGCATTACAAGGCACAGCAGGACGTAGCTGGGCACCGCAGATCGTTGCAGGGAAGGGAACGTGTAGCGGGACCATGGCGACAGCTGCAACCATGATTTTGGAGCCTCCCTGATCCGAGGAAACATGCTGGGAGAAAAAGAACAAAGGACTCCGGGGAATGACTCCCCAGAGCTAGGTTAGTAACAAGCATTTCTGGGACATAGATGCACACAAAATAGGAAGATAGAAAGATAGGAGAGAGGAGCTCAGTGTGTCGAAGGAAGTCCCCCAGCTGTCTAAAACTACTACAGCATAACTAAGAGAGACATGGTAAAGAGAGGAGCCTGGACAGGCTAGAACTCTCCCCAACCGGATCGGGCTGTATGCCAAGTCTCCCTTTAGTTTTATTATATGACAGATAAATCTGACAACTATGACGAGAAGCAGGTGGGCCGGGATAGGCGGACGCTGCGACTCCTCACTCCCTAACAATATTCAATTCTATGCCCTAACTATAAGCTTTATCAAAAAGGAAAGTCTTAAGCCTACTCTTAAATGTGGAGACGGTGTCTGCCTCCCGAACCCAAACTGGAACCTGGTTCCACAGGAGAGGAGCCTGATAGCTGAACGCTCTGGCTCCCGTTCTACTTTTAGAGACTCTAGGAACCACAAGTAATCCTGCATTCTGGGAGCGTAGTGCTCTTGTAGGGTTGTAAGGTACTATGAGCTCTTTAAGATAAGATGGTGCCTGACCATGAAGAGCTTTGTAGGTGAGAAGAAGGATTTTAAATTCTATTCTGGATTTTACAGGAAGCCAATGCAGAGAAGCTAAAACAGGAGAGATGTGATCTCTTTTCTTGGTTCCTGTCAGAACACGTGCTGCCGCATTCTGGATCAGCTGAAGAGTCTTTATGGACTTTTTCGAGCAGCCTGATAATAAAGAATTGCAGTAATCCAGCCTAGAAGTAACAAATGCATGGACTAGTTTTTCTGCATCATTTTTAGACAGGATATTCCTGATTTTTGCAATATTACGTAGGTGAAAAAAAGGCGATCCTTGAAATTTGCTTTATGTGAGAATTAAAGGACATGTCCTGATCAAAAATAACTCCAAGATTCCTCACAGTGGTGCTGGAGGCCAGGGTGATACCATCCAGAGTAACTATCTCTTTGGATAATGCGTCACGGAGGTGCTTGGGTCCCAGAGCAATAACTTCAGTTTTATCTGAGTTTAACATTAGAAAATTACAGCTCATCCAGGTTTTAATCTCCTGAAGGCACATTTGAAGTTTAGCTAACTGATTAGTTTCATCCGGCTTGATTGATAAATATAATTGAGTAGCATCTGCATAACAATGAAAGTTTATGGAGTGCTTCCTGATAATATTGCCTAAAGGAAGCATATATAAAGTGAACAACAAACTGAGATCGATCTAATAAATAAGACTTTAACCAGCTTAGAGCAGTCCCTTTAATGCCAATTAAATGTTACAATCTCTGTAATAAAATATGATGGTCAATGGTATCAAATGCAGCACTAAGATCTAATAACACCAGTACAGAGATAAGTCCTTTGTCTGATGCAATTAGGAGGTCATTAGTAATTTTCACAAGTGCTGTATCTGTGCTATGATTAACTCTAAATCCTGACTGAAAATCCTCAAATAAGATGTTGCTATGCAGAAAGTCACATAGCTGTTTAGCGACTGCTTTCTCAAGAATCTTAGAGAGAAATGGAAGGTTGGATATAGGTCTATAGTTGGCTAAAACATCTGGATCAAGGTTGGGCTTTTTCAGAAGAGGTTTAATTACAGCTACTTTAAAGTGCTGTGGTACATAGCCTGTTAATAAAGATTAGATGGTTACATCTAGTAGAGAATTGTTGACTAAGGGTAAAGCTTCTTTAAGTAGCCTAGTCGGGATGGGGTCTAAGAGGCAGGTTGATGGTTTAGATGAAGAAATAATTGAATTAAATTGATAAAGATCAAGTGAAGCAAAGCAGTCTAAACATATATCTGGTTTTATAGCTGTTTCTAAGGTTCCTGAGTTTAGAGATAAGTCAGTTCAAGTTAAAGGCAGGTCTTGGTGAATTTTGCTTCTAATAGTTATAATTTTATCATTGAAGAATCTCATGAAGTCGTTACTACTAAGAGCTATGGGAATACTTGGCTCAGTAGAGCTGTGACCTTCCGTTAGCCTGGCTACAGTACTGAAAAGAAACCTGGGGTTGTTCCTATTTTCCTCTATTAATGACGAGTAGTACGCTGCTCTGGCATTACGAAGGGCCTTCCTATACATTTTAAGACTATCTTGCCAGATTAACCGAGAATTTTCCAATTTGGTGGAACGCCAAATCTTCTCAAGTTTCCGCGATGTTTGCTTTAATTTGCGAGTTTCAGTGTTATACCATGGAGCTAACCGTCTTTGTTTTATTATCTTCTTTTTTAGAGGGGCAACAGAGTCGAGTGTCATTCTCAGCGAGCCTGCTGCATTCCTGTGTCAATTCCCACATATTTGCTGTATAATTTTGTATGCCTTTAATTTACCCCTTTTTACGTGTGTTGCTTCAGCTATCAGTTTTCCCCTGACTGTCTTCATGGCATCCCACGATATCGTCGGATGCACCTCTCCCATTATTATTTTCCTCAATATATCTCTTTATTTCTACTTTTACTTTGTTAATTCATCAAAATTCCTACATTGAATCTCCACACTAGCTAAGTTTCCATCCACTTGTCGAATTATCCGAAGTCCGGTAAAAAACTCATGTGAATAAAGCTGGTGAAAGTGTGTTTCCATCCAACGGCTTTAAAGCCAATAAAAACCTGTGCGTAATGACGTCACATGCGATCGTCGTTTTGCGATCAAATTGGTATATTGAATTGATTTGAGACATTTTAAGGTGTTTCCATTTTCTCACTGAATTGCACAACATTCAACCAAACATTTGCGAACAAAGTTGTTCTAGACAAAATGGATTAGAGAGTACATGAACAAAGATATTAAAACAAACTTATTTGTTTGAGTTCCTCAAATAAATGACGTTGATAAAAAGATGCAAGGAAATCATGGGTGACATTGTTTTATTTGAAGCGTCTTGCATGCAACATGTGAAGCGACGTCCGTTTGTGTTGGGCAAGTTACTTCCAAAATGTAAAATACATTATAGATTACTAGTTACTGTCATTTGAGAGTAGTTAGGTATATTACAATATCACTGTCTCTGTATTGCAATGTATTACACTACTTTGCATTATTTTTAAGTTACTTTCACCAAAATAATGTTTCTTGTTTTATTTTGAAAGTTCTCTGTTCTCCCTTGTGTTGTCGTGTTTTACTTCCTATTGTAGATTTTCCCGCCTGTGTGATTACCTGTCCCCACCCTAAAGTGTTGCACCTGTGCCTCATTGTCTCCCCTGTCTTGTGTATTTAAGTTTAGTCTTCCTCTTACCCCAGTGCGAGACTGTTACCTGTTTTCCTGGATTTCCCTTTGCCTTTCAATTATTGGACACTGTTGCTTGAGCTATTAGCTTGCTAATAAAACCATTGAACTTCACTACTTGCTGTGCTTTGTGGGTCAATCTCTCTGAGCGTGACAGTTGTTGAACCAAATAACGCATTAATATTCCAGACAATATTATGTTACCTCTGTAATGATCTACTGACAATGATCTACTGTGTCAAAAGCTTTGAAAATATCAACAAATAGTGCTGCATTGTGTTTTATTTCTCTACAACTGATCCATTTACGAGGGTAACAGCAGGTGTAGTACTGTCATGCTCTAAAGCCAGATTTAAATGGGCTGAAAATGGAAGCACTAGACACAAACATCTTCAACTGAACATTTATCAGAGATTCCAGGACCTTTGAAAGACATGGCAGTTTGGATATTAGCCTTAGTTGTCAAGATTGTTCTTGTTTCCTCCCTTATGTAGGGGTACATGATACATTTTCCAAATTCTAGGAACTTTAGTGGAGGAAGATTGCTCTGAGATAGTATGGGCTGAGATCTTAAGAAAAAAGAGGGGCCAAATTGTCCTCAAGTACATTTTCTGGGATCCATGGTAAGGAGAGCATCTGTGGCGACATCAAGGGTAAATGTATGCCTGGTTGAAATAGTGTTGAAACGGTTTTCCGGTCCATTCTGACTTTCTGGTAAGCGGCCGTTTTGCTTTTCCCCATTTTTACTGCCAGCAAAACTCGGTTATATGGTCAGAACTGAAACTACAAAAATGACAACTACATATTAACTGTAGTTAACACAAATATAGTACAATACAATTATTTTGTAATGAATTGATGCTAGCACACGCACACAACAGGTCTAGTGGTGTACATACAGTATGCATATGTAACCGATTGGTTAAAGTTCGGTCACATGAGATGTCATGTGACCGAGGCGGAAATAAAGGCTCGGCCAGTAAGAGCTTACGATCTTTTCCTTAAGCTGCCTCGCGTTCTGGGTTCGGGCCAAGCGTTCGGTGTGTCGTGTGCGGGTCTCTGAATGATACAGCCAAGGTGAGTTGTGTGACATGTACTGCACAGTTCGCCGGATAGCTATGAAGGGTACTAACTGCTGTCTGTTTTTGTTCACGCAGCCAAGCCGAGTCCTAGTATCACTGCTGTTTTGCCTTACTCGGACTGTTTTGCCTTACTCAGACTGTTTTGTCTTACCTTAGATTATTTTATTCACAGGTTCTAACGTATAAGCGCCCGTGTTTTAGTTTGTTTTACGTGTTGCTGATTGTGTTTTACGGTGGTTTTGGGAGAACGTTTGTCTGGGTCTGGGTGTGTTCGTCCCAGCGACTTTTAATCAGGTCATAGTGTTGGTGAAATTAATGGTTGTGTCGCTGGTTGGTAACAGGTGGTGAAATATAACGAACTGATCTTAAGTATATTGCATGGTTTTAGTGTTGGGATATTTGCATGTGGTGTTTTTATTGATGGTGTTAATCTAGATATACAATCCACCTACTAACACTGTAGCAACCAGTTGTTTTAATTAGTTCTTTTCAAATTCATTAAATACTTTTACCAGACCGACTTCACTTCTCCCAGGCCCTAAACATTTGTGTCTTTTGTTTTCTTTATTGAATTAGTTGTGTTAATTATTTGTTTCATAGCTAATGTTTAAATAAATGTTGGTTTTCGTTACAATAAATCATTTTGCATAGTTAAACTTAACCACGCCTCTGATTTCTTCTGTGGCCTTGCCTGCGTAGTGGGAACCCCTGGGATTGTTAATAATCAAATTCATATGTCAAACTCTTTGGGTCCCAAGTCCCAAGGTGGCGTTGTCAAAGTATAAATTGCTAAGTTTGGCTAAGCCCTCCATTGGGCCTGGTTACACATGCAACGCATACACATTTACATTTTCTTTTGCTGTATTTAAAAAAAAATGAAACCAGAAGTGCAAAAGCAAAACCTATTTCTATTTTTAAAATATTTATCAAAGACAAATGTTCTTCCTTATTCCTAAAATTAATATAAATCAACACAGCAGCATACTTCCATGCTGTAATGACAAATGCAGAGGAAAAAAGAGCAACTGTTTCAACCAAAATCATTGATTCTGATTGGCTGCGGGGTGTCACTAAAAAAGTGATGTAGGACACCTACTAAAGGATTTCTGGTGAAAGTGACTTAGTGTTTAAAATGAATGTGCTACATTAACCGTCTGAGCCCTAAGTCATTTCTGGTTTATTTTCTAAAAAAGCTTGTAAAACATCAACCCTGTTGTGCACAGTCATTCTACAAACATCTTTTTTTCAAGAAAAATTGGGCTGTCAGAATATATGTGTTGCATTGATGTCACTTGAATGTAAAATATGTTATGAGAACATAAAGACAAATGAAAAAATAAAGAGGAAATCGATTCATACTATTTATTGAAATCACAAAAGAATAAAAGCATATTTCCTCTGTAAAACAGTTGTCCCATCTCTTTGGAGTCTTGGAGCTCAGAAATGAACATGATAACTTAAACAGAATTGAAACTACATTTTTACAAAAGTCCAAACGTTTTTGCCCTCATGACATTTATTGATGGCAATCCTCAAAAAAAAGTTCCTGTCTGCAATAACGCAGGGCTACATCACATGCCTTGCATTTCCAGTAGGTAGACTATTAAACCTGCCTTGTCTGCCTGCATTTCACACATAATTTCCTATCATATGAGCCCCTCTACCTGGTTTCTGTTGGCTGAGTGGGGGGCACATCAACTATGACACCACAGAGTTGGGCTGTCAGCTCCTCCGGAAAAGCCCTGTGGGTAATGGGCTGTAGCTCCTTCTCTGCACAGAAGTCCTTGTGAAGCAAGAAGTTGTTGGTCGCAGCAATGTCCAAAAAAACGTTAATCTCATTGTTTTGTGGTCAGAAAGATCAACACCTCCCATGGGGTCAGAAAGATCAACACCTCCCATAATCCTGTTCTTCTGTTCTGTTATTCTGTGACATGGGTCGACATGGAATGATTTGGTGGTCTAGCCTCCATATTGAGGTTTTACCCTTCTGTGAACTGCATTGTCAGAGAATGCCATCCACTTGACAAAAACCAGAGGGCCGTCATGGCTCCACCTGATGGTTTGGATCCTTTTTCTTTATGGCATTCATGGTCGTGTGGGGGCATCCTCGTCTGTTGTCCCTGTAGGTGCCGCATGCTCCAAAGTTCATACTGTACAGATCAGTGGCGTCGGCAGAAAAAGTATTTTGGGCGGGCCAGTACAAAAGTGAGTAGGCCATTTTCAAAAAGACGAAGTAGCACAAAGGAAAAACTGAAAAAAAATCATCATCAGTGTTCACCATTTCTTACTAAAAAGGAAGGTTAGTCTGTTAGACTCACAGAGCCATTATTGTCACAGTGACCTTTAACAGTAAATTGTTCAACACATCCATGGTACATGTCTAAAAAGCCAGAGAGCTAACGTTAGCGGCTTAAGGCAGCCCGGCAGTGATGGCAACTCTTCTACAATGGCCTACTGACGGGAGGTGGATCAGTTGGCTCTCTGGTCCAGTCAGAACAACCTTGAGGTTAACACGCTCAAAACTGTGGAGATGATTGTGGACTTCAGGAGGAGCCACCCCCACTCTTCCCTCTATCACCATACTTAACAGTCTTGTGTCTGCTGTAGACTCCCTCAGGTTTCTAGAATCTACTATATCCCAGATCCTAAAGTGGGAGCCCAACACAGACACCATCATCAAGAAGGCCCAGCAGAGGATGTACTTCCTGTGCCAGCTCAGGAAGCTCAACCTGCCTAAGGAGCTGCTGATCCACTTCCAGTCTGTCCTCTGCACGTCCATCACTGTCTGGTTTGGATCTGCCACCAAAAAGGACAGGAGCAGACTTCAATTAGGTTAGGACTGCAGAAAAGATCATCGGTGCCAACCTGCCCTCCGTTCATGACTTATACTCTTCCAGAGTCAGGAAACGGGCAGGAACCATCACTGCAGACCCATCTCACCCCAGACATAAAATGTTCCAGCTTCTCCCCTCTGGTAGGCGCTACAGAGCACTGTACGCCAAAACCAACAGACTCAGGAACATTTTCTACCCACAAGCCATCACTGTGATGAACAGCTGAGTTCTTACCCTCAGTGTCAGGTTCAATTCTGGTCAATAACCCAGTAAAACTGTCTCTACAGCACCTGTTCACTGGTTCCACTTATTAAGTATTATTCATCATTCTCATATCTCACTTATTATTTACTATTTATTCATCGTTCTCATTCTCTATTCCAGAACTGTACATATTGTTCATATTGTAATATAATAACATAATACTATTTATCCCAGTATCCTTTGCACTATGCTCCACATTTAAATGATTTTTATTGTACTCTTCATTGCACTCATGCCTCTCTATTGTTTCTGTTTAAACTATGTATATATTGTGTGTATATATTAGTGTGTATATTTTAGTTTAGGTTGTTTTGTATGTGTAAGCACAAAGAAAAAATCCTTGTATGTGTCCTCATACCTGGCAAATAAAGCTGATTCTGATGTAAGTAGCTGGCGCCAGCTACAAAAGTTGCCAAAAGTAGCTAATGACGTCATTTGCTCATTTGAATATGTATTACGTCATTACGCAAAATTTTAGCATAAAGCCTAGTCGTTGTATCAGCAAGGTGGATAGAAAGAAAACAAACACGAGAGCAAACACTAGAGCAAACACAAGAGTAAATACTGAGAGCCAAGTTACCACGTGAGAGTATGTAACAATCTGGCGCTGAAGAGGTGGTCAGCCCGGGTTTAAGTATGGCAAGAGATGATGAGTAGACGGGATACAGCTGAGCGGATGACGGAATAGGTGATGGGTAGCCACGCCTCTGGTAGGAACCCCCACACGGCCAGACAGGCAACAGACAAAACAAAGAGAGAAAGGGGAAAGCATGCCAAAGGTTGGGGGAAGACAGCAAACCACAACAGTACCCCCCACGCCCCACCCGGCTTGTCGGGAAAATCCCTATGAAAGTCCGAGACCAGGTGAGGGTCCAGGATAAACCTCCGGGGGATCCACGACCGCTCCTCCGGCCCATAACCCTCCCAGTCCACTAGATACTGCAGCCCCCTACCACACCGACGGGCGTCCAGGAGCCGGCGGACTGTGTAGGCCGGGTGGTCATCAATACGGTGTACCAGCGGGGGTGGGTCCACCGGCGGACAGAGGGGACTGGAAGACACCGGCTTCAGTTGAGATACGTGAAACGTAGGGTGGACTCGCATGACGGCAGGCAGCTTCAGTCGGACAGCCGCAGGGTTCACAACCGCCTCAATCTCAAAAGGGCCCAGGTACCGAGGGGAGAGCTTCCGAGCCTCGGTGCGCAGAGGGATGTTCCTGGAAGAAAGCCAAACCTGTTGGCCAAGCTGGAACGGTGGAGCCGGGGCCCTGTGTCTGTCCGCCACCCTCTTATTCCGTTCAGAGGTTAGAAGAAGGGTCTCCCGGGCCTCCGTCCACACCCGGTGACAGCGGTGAAGGTTGTCCTGGACAGAGGGCACAGACAGTTCTCTCTCCTGGGCAGGAAACAAGGGGGGTTGGTATCCCAGGGCCACTTCGAAGGGCGAGAGACCAGTGGCGGACGTAACCAAGGAGTTGTGCGCATACTCTATCTAGGGTAAGTGGTCAGCCCAGGTGGCGGGATTTTGAACCGCCACACAGCGGAGGGATGTCTCCAGATCTTGATTGGCCCTCTCCGTCTGACCATTAGACTGCGGGTGGAAACCTGAGGACAGACTGACAGAAGCACCCAGCGTAGTACAAAAATCCTTCCATGCACGGGAAATGAACTGTGGGCCTCTATCTGAAACGATATCCACAGGATATCCACATGGAGACGGAATACATGTTGGACTAGGAGGTCAGCCGTCTCACTGGCCGTAGGTAATTTAGGTAAAGCTATATAGTGGACAGATTTAGAGAATCTGTCGACAACGGTCAATATAGTATCATTACCTTTAGACAGGGGTAAGCCGGTGACGAAGTCCAACGCCACATGGGACCAAGGGCGGCTGGGGACAGGTAGCGGCAGCAGCAGGCCAGCGGGTTGCTGATGAGAGGCCTTACCCCGCGCACAGACGGAGCAAGCAGCAACGTAGCCCCGAACATCAGCGTCCATAGCTGGCCACCAGAAGTGTCGTTTCACCAGCGTAGATGTACGGTGCATCCCAGGATGACAGGAAAAGCGGGCGGTATGGACCCACTGCAGCACTTGAGACCGCACCGATGCAGGCCCGTAGAGCCGTTCAGCAGGGCCGCCACCAGGTCCGTGATCCAGGGCCTGGGCAGCCGTAACAAGCGCCTCGATCTCCCAGCGAACTGCAGCGACTACACAGGAGGGCGGCACCACTGTCTCGGGCTCGGCACAGTCCTCCGGGTTGTCGAATTGCCGAGACAGTGCATCCGGCTTCACATTCCGTGACCCCGGACGGTAAACCCACTAAAAAACAGCGCCCACCTGGCTTGCCGGGAGGACAGCCTCTTGGTGGACGGAATGTAAGCCAGCTTCTTGTGGTCAGTCCTTACCAAAAAAGGCTGCTCAGCCCCCTCCAAACAATGGTGCCACACCTCCAGCGCCACTTTGACCGCCAGAAGCTCCCGATTGCCCACATCATAGTTCCTTTCTGCGGGAGACAATTTCTTGGAGAGAAAGGCACAAGGATGGAGCTTCTGGTCGGAGGGGGAGCGTTGGGACATGACACCCACCCCCGAAGCAGAAGAATCCACTTCTACCACGAATTGGAGCGAGTGGTCAGGGTGTCTCAGCACAGGTGGGGAGGAGAACAGAACCTTAAGTCGCTCCATAGCTTGATCAGCGACCGGCGACCAGTGAAACGGGAGTTTAGGGGACGTGAGCCTAGTAAGGGGAGCCACCACCTGACTAAAATTAGCAATGAACCGGGGATAAAAATTGGCGAAGCCCAGAAAACGTTGCAATTGTTTATGGTTGGTGGGCGTGGGCCAGTCAGTAACCGCCTTAGTCTTTTCGGGGTCCACTGAAACCTGACCACTCTCCACAATGAACCCCAGAAACGGAACCGAATGGCGGTGGAAATCACACTTTTCGGCCTTGACGTAAAGCTTGTTCTCCAACAGCCGTTGGAGGACCTGCCGCACATGGGAGACATGTTCAGGTAACGAGGACGAAAAAACGAGAATGTCGTCGAGGTAAACAACCACAAATCGGTTCAGGAAGTCCCTCAAAACGTCGTTAACCATGGTTTGGAAAACCGCTGGGGCATTGGTTAGGCCAAATGGCATCACCAGGTATTCAAAATGTCCTAATGGAGTGTTAAAAGCAGTCTTCCACTCATCCCCCTGCCGGATGCTGACAAGATGGTAGGCGTTGCGGAGATCCAATTTGGTAAAAACCGTAGTGCCTTGTAAGGCCTCTCATGAACTTGTGAGTTCATGAGAGGCAGGGGGTACGTATTCTTTACCGTGATGTTATTAAGGCCGCGGAAATTGATACACAGGCGCAGTGATTTCTTTCTTTTCTACAAAGAAAAACCCCGCTCCGAAAGGAGACGATGACGGATGGATAATCCCAGCAGCGAGTGAGTCACCGATGTACCGCTCCATAGTTTCCCTATCAGGCCGCGAAAGATTGTATAGCCGACTCTTAGGGTACGGGGCGTCAGGTTGTATTTCAATAGCGCAATCATACGGTCTATGGGAAGGTAGATACAAGGCCTTGTTCTTACTAAAAACCTCCGCCAGATCGAGGTAATCGGCTGGAATAGAGGACAAATTGGACAGGGGGGCCACGGATGCTGGGATGCTCTCAGCGGGTGGAACAGCTGAGCCCAGGCACTCGGAGTGGCAGTGGTTACTCCAGCTGTGAACAGCATAATGCTGCCAGTCAATTTGGGGATTATGCCGTTTCAACCAGGGGAAGCCGAGTATCAGAGGGGTCGTAGAAGCGGGCATAATCTTGAATAGCTTCCCGATAATTACCTGACAATATCAAGGTACGGTCTGATGTGTTACTCTGGTGAGCGTATGGCCGTTAATAGCCGTCACCTGAATGGGGCTGGTTATGTGCTCTAAGGGAATACCAGCTTGGGCGGCAAGTCCACCGTCAAAATTGTCCTCCGCACCGGAGTCAATCAGAGCCGAGAGAGGAAGGGAGGATGTTTGGTACTGTAATGTGGCAGGGATTAGTAACCAGGGAACAGTGGGCAAAACGTCAACATCAGGACTCGCTAACACGCCCACGTTAGCTAGCGAGTCTCGTCTTTTGGCCGAGAAGGGCAGTAAGCAACGCGGTGGGATGGATCGCCGCAGTACAGACACTCACCGGCCCGCATGCGGCGTTGTCGTTCAGCAGGAGAAAGCCGGGCACGACCCAGTTGCATCGCCTCATCCTCCTCCCTGGAGGTGTACACCGGGGAGACTGAGGTTGACAGCGGGGAGACAGGTGTCCGAGACCCCAACAACACCTCAGCCCGGTCAGAGGGGAGAGATCGGCGACTCCTCGCCTGTTTCCTCTCCCGCATCCTGTTGTCTATGCGGATAGCAAGAGACAAGTTTATTAAGGGTGGCAGGCTCATCCTTAACAGTGTCACTCAAACCGTTAATGAAAGCACCCCGTAACGCCTCCTCGTTCCACTTAGAGTCCGCTGCCAGCGTCCAAAAGTCAACCGAGTAGTCTGCTACACCACCAGCCCCCTGCCTGAGTGCAAGCAGCCGCCTCGAGGCACCCCCCACATGGTCAGGATGATCAAACACAGTTTTCAAATCCGAAGAAAAAGAGTCAAAAGTTATACCTGAGGGCAGGCGGTTAGCACAAACTGCCTCAGCCCACACCAGGGCTTGTCCCCTGAGCAGTCCAAGGGCAAATACTTTAGCAGCCTCGGAAGAAAAACATCAACATTGGTCGTTGACGGAAAATAAGTCCGCACTGGAGCAGAAATCCGCAACACTTATCCAGGTCACCAGAGAAAGGTTCTGGTGAGGTGATGGGAGGCTCACGGAGGGGTGCGGCGGCCGCCATCCCTGTGGGAACAGACGGGGAGACAGAGGGAGCAGAGAGAGGTGGTGAGGGAACAACAGACAGCTTAGCGACTTGAGCTGTTAGCTGGGTAACTTGATTAATTAGCTGTTGATTATTATCCAGGAGTGTGTGGATCAGCTGGACGTGTTGTCCCAATAATGCACCCTGAGACTGGATAGCCCGCTGGGTGCCATTGTTCTCCGTAACCGGCAGTATCTCTGTGGAGTCCATGTTGGCCAGATTGTTCTGTTAGGGGTTAGTGAGACCCAGAACACAGAGATACAAAAAACTCGGAAAACAGGATAACATAAAGGTGATTTAATAAATGCAGCGGTAATTCCAAAAGAACAGGCGACAGGTCGGCGGGATGGTGGAAGGATGGATCTGTATGGAGAGACAGAGTAAAAACAATGAACACGAGAGTAACTACTGAGAGCCAAGTTACCACATGAGAGTATGTAACAATCTGGCGCTGAAGCGGTGGTCAGCCCGGGTTTAAGTATGGCAGGAGATGATGAGTAGATGGGATACAGCTGAGCGGATGACGGAATAGGTGATGGGTAGCCACGCCTCTGGTAGGAACGCCCACACGGCCAGACAGGCAACAGACAAAACAAACACAGAGAAATGGGAAAGCATGCCAAAGGTTGGGGGAAGACAGCAGACCACAACATTCCTTTAACATGATGAACACACTGTAATGTATTCCTCTCAGCAGTTTAAACAACAAACCATGTGTCTAAGCATGCTCAGTGACCATCCGTCCGAATAACATTTTAACATTCAATTAATATTTTTTGTCTTCACCCTGCCCCTGGTTCAAAATCAAGGGTTCACATTGCTACCATAGTCCCCTCCCTCCATCACTTCCTTCTCCCGTTGTGATTGCAAGGGCCAAAAACACAAACAGCAGGAAGATGAAACCCAGCAGCAACTTATTCATTACTCACTGTTGAGTAGACGGGTAATTAAGAGGAATAGAGGCAGAAGAAAAAGAGGAATGTTGGAGGTGGGGGAAATGGGGTGGTGTTAGGCAGGGGAAAGGAAATGGAGAGAAAGCAAGAAAATAAGAGTTAGAAATGGGTTAAGGCGAGTTGAGGGATTATATGACCTCGGCAGACATGGGAAGTAACAAAGTACAAATATTTTGTTACTGTACTTAAGTAGATTTTTCAGATATTTTTACTTTACTATTTATTTTTTTGCAACTTTTTCCTTTTACTCCTTACATTTTAACACAAATATCGATACTTTCTACTCCTATCATTTTACAAAATTGGCTCGTTACTTTAGTTTTGTACTAAAGGTTGTCTATCAAGTCAAAGAATGGCTTGGACAAGCGCCTCACACTGCGAGCAGGCGTACACGCCACACGGAGAAAAATGTGAGAGAAAAGAAAAAGAGACTAGCTGTCTGGAGGATAATCAGTTGAGTGTGTGTGTGTGTGTCCTTTAGAAATGTAATTCATATAACTGATGTTGTCAGCCTGTTGTTGTATTGGTCTATAGTTCCGACAAATTTAAGGTTAGCCTGTTTGTGTTCTTCACCTGTTAACTAGGTTGCACCTGGCTGTTGATTCAATATAATGGCGACTGTTGAACGTCCTTGCTCATTAAGATAATGTAATTAATAGTGGGTTTATTTTTATTATTTATAGCATATATGATTCCCATGCATTGTTATGGTAGCCTTTACAATGTTATTTATTTCTTTTATTACCACACACACAGCCATAGCAGAGCTACCCACGCCCATGTTTATACTGATGTTTGATTGTAATAAAGCATCAACAGAGAGAAGTTATCTCCGTCCGTGGTTTAACAGATACACCTGGGGCCAAGTTGGAAACCAGAATCAGCTTTAAATCCAGTCCTAATCTAGTCCTCACTAAATTTCAAATTATTTCACTGGAGTTAGTTATTATGTTTGCGTCATCAATACCAAATTGAATGGGAATATATATATATATATATATATATATATATATATATATATATATATACACAGACTTCAATCAAAATCGCACTTGAATTAATAGCTTGTTGCTCAGTCAGAATCTCATTAATTTGGCGTCCCAGTCGCTGTCTCAATAATCATATACGTGATGGTTTAGGTCTATTGGCAGACAGCCATTTAAAATGTAGCCAATGACACATAAAGAATAAAGAACCTTTTCTCTATGTCCACTGTAGTTTCTCAGCGTGCTTTCTAGTCACATCTGTCTGCTCCAGGAAGCTTTGTCATTCACAAGGTTACTTTTACTTTTATACTTTAAGTAAATTTCCAAGCCTGTACTTTGTTAGTTTTACTAACAAGGCACTTAAATCAGTACTTCTTAATTTTACCATAGTATTTTTTAACACAATTATCTGTACTTCTACTTGAGTACGGGAAGTGAGTACTTTTGCCATCTCTGGATACATTCAGTCTGACATGGAGATTGCTCTATGCATTCTAAATCAGCAGATGGGGAGTATAATGTTCAAGCAGAGTGTGAGGCACAAAGAGATTTCCTACAGAGGGAAGGGGAGTAGTGAGTTGAATACAGAAGGAAACTCCTGTGGATAGGAGTGGGTTTGAAAACTTGAAAGGAAACTTTCACATCATTGTTGTGGATGTTTTGACAATTCTGAGTGTTAATTGTATTTGTAGAGGCAGAAATGTACAACTTCACCCAATAGTTTTGTTACCAAATGTTTTAATTTCAATATTACAAAGAATTAAACAATATAGACATACACATAGACATGAGAATGTGTCTCAGGACCAATAAAAATAGAAGGGAAGGAGGGAAACAACAACACAAAAGCAAAAATGACATATGTAGCTCAGAAACAACACAGACACAGAAACAGACATACACACACAAGCAGGCAGACACACACACACACACACACACACACACACACACACACACACACACACACAAACACACACACACAGAAACAAGACAAGGGACCTAAACACATGCGCAAACAGAAGAAAGAAGGCCGCAGCACCAGCCTACAGCATGGCCTTTAAACAATCAGCATTGCTGTGCCAAGTGTTCAAAACATTTTCTGCTGCTCCATTTCCGCGAGCTGTTGACAGTTCCAAATATACAACATCCAAAAAAGAAAGGGTCCATGTACGAACAGACACATCATGAGGCGGTTTCCAACGGGTTGCCATCATCACCTTAGCGGCGTTCAGAATCCTTAAATCATCAAACATTGACAGAAACAATCAGGGCAGAGATTTTGGATGCAATATTGTTCCAGAACTGACCAACAGGAGAACATTCACAGAGCATGTGAAGATATTTACCTTGTGCTTTTATTGGGCAGAAAGTGCATAAAGGGCTGTTAATTATTTTCATGTGGCGCATTTTCAAGGGGGTGAGATATGGCCTACGTATGAAATTGTAGTGAATCTGCTGGTGGTCTGGATTGCATGATACATCTGGTATTTCAGACCATATATCATGCCAATCATGTTCCCAGACCTTCTCAATAGGAAGGGCAGTGCGGCCAGATATTACCAAAAACTGATAAAGCCTGGATAACATACCACAGTTTTTTTTTTTGCTGCATAGTAAATAATTATAGTGACTGAATGCGTTTTGTAGGTCGGAAAAAAGTAACAAACCAGTCTCGCAAAAGAGGACTTTTAGATAATTAATCCCCTCTGTTCCATTATGGGGCTGTTATTGGCCTCCCACCAATCAAGAGTGCTGCATTGTTTAATAAAGGGGAAACTGTGTGCTAGTAACATGATATATGGCAACATGTCTCAGCTAATCTCCAAGTGTTGATGAGATGAGAGATAATGGGGCCAAAGCACAGCTGGTACTGTTTGCTAGAGATATTGGCAAAGAGGTTGTTATGGACTGACCAATACTCTGTCATGACACTTTCTAAGGTACGCCAGCAAACAGACTTGATTCAAAGTAAAGCAAACCCTTGAGACATTTTTCAGTTTATACAGTAAATGTTTAAGTTTGTAAAGAAAAATACAAATATGCTATTATACAGCCTAATATTCATTTTTATTCACTTTCTGTAAATGTTTAACACAAACTTGATCAGTTTTGATCAGGTTTTGATTTGGAATTGAATGTGCAGTGTTCCCAATGCATTGATATTATGGAATTAAAAGCTATTCTAAGGATTTTGAGCATTATTCACGTTTTTAAACACACTATTATTCTAAACACAACAGTATCTGGGTTGAACCAGGTGAGGAGGGGCCTTAACACAAAGGACCAAAAACTATGTTTAAAGTTGGGGACTGAAAGACCGCCACCCACTTTCCTCTTCTGTAGTGTAGACATTTTAAGCCGCAGCAATTTACCTTTCCAGATGAATTTAGATATTGTTGATTGTAAATTGTGCCAATAACCTGAAAGAGGTCGAGAGCAGTAGCATAGAGCTCACAAACTTAATCATGGGTAAAACATTTATTTTAACCACTGAGATATGAGCTTGAATCTGTAATTGAGATCCTTTTTTTAGTTTTACTACCTGCCTTGTGTTTTCCCTCTGTGATTTTCCCTGATGTGAGTCACCCGATGCATCACCTGTTGCTTGTTTGCCCGTTACCTCCTGTATTTAACCTCTGTGTTCCCTTTGTCTCTTGTCAGATCGTTTTGTGCGTTCCAGATGGTGTGTTCTACGTTTGCCTTTCTTGTGCGCCGTCTTCCCCTCGTGAGTTTAATCTGTGTTTGTGTTCCTGTTTTTTGGTTACCTTTTTCCTTGGACCTTTTGGGGATTTTTTGTTATTTTTTAGATTTTTCATTTTTTTGTGTTGCATTTTTGGATCCCTGTGTTTTCTTTGGACTTTTTGTGTTAATAAACCTTCGGCTACACATTGTCCTGCCTGCCTGTCTTCTCTGCATTTGAGTCTTGATTCCGCTACATCATAACAATGAAATTAGAACAGGTGGACTATTTTTTTGTGGACTGTCAGTTACAGGATTTCCTAATGTTATTGGTGTGCTGGATACATTAGGATAAAACACCCCCTCTGGTGCACATAAAGGTGATTTAGGTCAACAGAAAATCAACATTCAGGTAAGAGTAAGTCCTGGGGCTTGTTGCACGAAACCAGGATAAGGGATTAAGCCGGGATATTCAAGTTATCCTGGATGAATTTAGCTTTGACTCGGTTGCACAAAACCAGATTGAATTAAACCCAGCCAAGTAACCATGGATATTTAGGCTGAATCTCATTTCTCTGTCTTACCCCTAACCCTTACCCCTTCCCCTCGTTTTTGCGCATTCACGCGGGACCTAGTGGTGTCCCATTACCTAGGGGTAGGGGATAGACCAAGGGGTGTACCCCTAGAAACCAAGTATGGACGTGACTTCACTTGTAAACACACAAGCAGCAATGGCTGCCGCATCGACCAGAGAGACTCATAAATGTATGTATTTTCGGCTTAAATAATTGATTTAAAAATTACTAAAGTCTTGTTTTGTGGTATATGTAGTTCTGTACATATATACCTGCAACCATGTTCCTAACTGAAACTTTTTAAAAATCGCTAGCTTGCAATGCTAATGCTAACCGCTAACGTTGATTTGCATAACAGTCCCACATTTCTCTGCCTTGAATGGACTGTATACAGTACATCACATAGACTGTATATACATATTAATATTAACAGTCTATGATACATAGCTACGTGCTTTACATATACCGCTCTGTATCACACAGGAGGACACCCAACAGCTGAGCCACTTTGGGGCTGAAAACGAGCAGAAGTTTACTATTTCATGTGTTCATGTTGAACCCATTCGTTATTGTATTGGTACTGTATTATTGTTATCATTTGTAATTAATTCCTGTTCATTGTTCATGCACTTGTATATTGTTGTTGTTTTTGATAGGGGACACTGATGAAATATGAGGGGGGGGGGGGTTACTGGCCAACATGCTTCAGACTGGTCTGGAATATCAGAACAGCTGTAGTTCATTTGTTTGTTTGTGGTTTTGTGTGTATTTTTTAGTTTTACACATATGAGTGCCTTTTTATGTGTGTGACATGCTAGTTATAGTTCTAATAGTTGATAATGGTTCTGTAACATTTTATGTAATGTTTTTGCCTGTTATGTTTAATTTATCAGCAATAAAGAAAGATTTTTGTTAAAATGTTTTTCTGAACATCAATGACATTCAAAACAGTGATAACTGAAACAGACATCAATTCAATTTCAATTCAATTTTATTTATAGTATCAATTCATAACAAGAGTTATCTCAAGACACTTTACAAGGACCCAACAGTTCTAGTAGTTTCCTCCAGAGCAAGCAACAGTGCGACAGTGGCAAGGAAAAACTCCCCTTTGGGAAGAAACCTCGGACAGACCCAGGCTCTTGGTAGGCGGTGTCTGACGACCGGTTGGGGATAGAATGAAGAGTGGCAATAACAGTCCCAAAAAAAAAAAAGTTTGTAGCAGTTCTTTGTAGTAGTTCGTGGCATAGCAGGGCACTGTGCAGCATTACAAGGCACAGCAGGACGTAGCTGGGCACCGCAGATCATGGCAGGGAAGGGAACGTGTAGCGGGACCATGGCGACAGCTGCAACCATGATTTTGGAGCCTCCCTGATCCGAGGAAACATGCTGGGAGAAAAAGAACAAAAGGACTCCGGGGAATGACTCCCCAGAGCTAGGTTAGTAACAAGCATTTCTGGGACATAGATGCACACAAAATAGGAAGATAGAAAGATAGGAGAGAGGAGCTCAGTGTGTCAGCATAACTAAGAGAGACAGGGTAAAGAGAGGAGCCTGGTCAGGCTAGAACTCTCCCAAACCGGATCGGGCTGTATGCCAAGTTTCCCTTTAGTTTTATTATATTCTTGATTATATGATAGATAGATTTGGCAACTATGACGAGAAGCAGGTGGGCCGGGTTAGGCGTACGCTGCAACTCCTCACTCCCTAACAATATTCAATTCTATGCCCTAACTATAAGCTTTATCAAAAAGGAAAGTCTTAAGCCTACTCTTAAATGTGGAGACGGTGTCTGCCTCCTGAACCCACACTGGAACCTGGTTCCACAGGAGAGGAGCCTGATAGCTGAACGCTCTGGCTCCCGTTCTACTTTTAGAGACTCTAGGAACCACAAGTAATCCTGCATTCTGGGAGCGTAGTTCTCTTGTAGGGTTGTAAGGTACTATGAGCTCTTTAAGATAAGATGGTGCCTGACCATGAAGAGCTTTGTAGGTGAGAAGAAGGATTTTAAATTCTATTCTGGATTTTACAGGAAGCCAATGCAGAGAAGCTAAAACAGGAGAGATGTGGTCTCTTTTCTTGGTTCCTGTCAGAACACGTGCTGCAGCATTCTGGATCAGCTGAAGAGTCTTTATGGACCTTTTTGAGCAGCCTGATAATAAAGAATTGCAGTAATCCAGCCTAGAAGTAACAAATGCATGGACTAGTTTTTCTGCATAATTTTTAGACAGGATATTCCTGATTTTTGCAATATTACGTAGGTGAAAAAAGGCGATCCTTGAAATTTGCTTTATGTGGGAATTAAAGGACATGTCCTGATCAAAGATAACTCCAAGATTCCTCACAGTGGTGCTGGAGGCCAGGGTGATGCCATATGCGTCACGGAGGTGCTTGGGTCCCAGAGCAATAACTTCAGTTTTATCTGAGTTTAACATTAGAAAATTACAGCTCATCCAGGTTTTAATCTCCTGAAGGCACATTTGAAGTTTAGCTAACTGATTAGTTTCATCCGGCTTGATTGATAGATATAATTGAGTATCATCTGCATAACAATGAAAGTTTATGGAGTGTTTCCTGATAATATTGCCTAAAGGAAGCATATATAAAGTGAACAGGATTGGACCGAGCACAGATCCTTGTGGGACTCCATGACTAACTTTGGCGTGCAATGAGGATTCATTGTTAACATGAACAAACTGAGATCGATCTGATAAATAAGACTTAAACCAGCTTAGAGCAGTCCCTTTTATGCCAATTAAATGTTCCAATCTCTATAATAAAATATGATGGTCAATGGTATCAAATCCAGCACTAAGATCTAATAACACCAGTACAGAGATAAGTCCTTTGTCTGATACAATTAGAATAGAATAGAATTCAAGAATAGAATTCAACTTTATTGTCATTGCACTGTCACAAGTACAAGCAACGAAATGTGGTTTACCTCTATCCAGAAGTGCTATACAGGGTATAAATATTATCTATAATTGTATGTATAAGCAAATGTAATAGTAAAGAACTATAAAATGTTGTATAAAATATAAATATGGGAGCTCTATGACAGATTATACAGATTATACAAAATATAAAGTGTGTATAAGCAAAAAATAATTGTAAGGGACTATAAAATGTTGTGTATAAATATAAAGAGGTCTATGCACAGATTATACAGAATATTCAGGAGTGTTAGTAAAAGGATTATATATGTATTAGCAGGTTTATAATACAGGATAAATAATGGCAGATTAGATTTACAGAATCTATACCGATTATATACATATGTGTATGTGTGGGAGGGGAACAGTCCATGGTATGTGTGCGTGTGAGGACAGTCCATATATTATTATTGTATGGGTGAACAGGGGGGGGTTGCAGTTCTTATAGTTGTGTCAGGAGGCGTTCAGAAACGTGACAGCTGTAGGAAAGAAGCTGTTCCGGTGCCTGGTGGTTCTGGTCCGTAAGCTTCTGTAACGCCTCCCAGAGGGCAGGAGGGAGAAGAATGTATGTGCAGGGTGAGTGGAATCCTTTGTGATTTTCCCGGCCCTTTTCAGACACCGCTTCCTGTAGATGTCCTTTATGGTAGGGAGTGGTGCCCCTGCGATGTGCTGGGCAGTTTTCACCACCCTCTGCAGCGCCTCCCGGTCGGCGACAGAGCAGTTCCCGTACCAAACAGTAAAACAGTTAGTGAGGATGCTCTCAATGGTACAGCGGTAAAAGTTTGTGAGGATCACTGAGGACAGATGGTTCTTCTTCAGGGTCCTCATGAAGAACAGGCGCTGGTGCGCCTTCTTGATGAGTTTGGAGCAGTTGGTCGTCCAGTTCAAGTCCTCGGAGATGTGGACACCCAGGAACTTAAAGCTGTCCACACGCTCCACCGCTGTCCCCTTAATGTGAATGGGTGGATGTAGGTCAGCGTTCCTCCTGAAGTCCACAATGAGCTCTTTGGTTTTTTCGGTGTTCAGCTGCATGTTGTTTTTCTTGCACCAGTCAGCCAGACGGTCCACCTCCTCCCTGTAGGCGACCTCAGGAGGTCATTAGTAATTTTCACAAGTGCTGTTTCTGTGATATGATTAACTCTAAATCCTGACTGAAAATCCTCAAATAAGCTGTTGCTATGCAGAAAGTCACATAGCTGTTTAGCGACTGCTTTCTCAAGAATCTTAGAGAGAAATGGAAGATTGTGTATACATGGTGTATATGTATGTATACATGATACATTTGTATACACATACAGTGCCTTGCGCGAAAGTATCCGGCCCCCTTGAACTTTTCAACCTTTTGACACATTTCAGGCTTCAAAGATAAAGATATAACATTTTTATTTTTTGTGAAGAATCACCAACAAGTGGGACACAATTGTGAAGTGGAACGAAATCTATTGGATATTTTAAACTTTTTTAGCAAATAAAAAACTGAAAAGTGGTACGTGCAAAATTATTGGGCCCCCTTGCGTTAATACTTTGTAGAGCCACCTTTTGCTGTGATTACAGCTGCAAGTCGCTTGGGGTATGTCTCTATCAGTTTTGCACATCGAGAGACTGACATTCTTGCCCATTCTTCCTTGCAAAACAGCTCGAGCTCAGTGAGGTTAGATGGAGAGCGTTTGTGAACAGCAGTTTTCAGCTCTTTCCACAGATTCTCGATTGGATTCAGGTCTGGACTTTGACTTGGCCATTCTAACACCTGGATACGTTTATTTGTGAACCATTCCTTTGTAGATTTTGCTGTATGTTTGGGATCATTGTCTTGTTGGAAGATAAATCTCCGTCCCAGTTTCAGGTCTTTTGCAGACTCCAACAGGTTTTCATCCAGAATGGTCCTGTATTTGGCTGCATCCATCTTCCCCTCAATTTTAACCATCTTCCCTGTCCCTGCTGAAGAAAAGCAGGCCCAAACCATGATGCTGCCACCACCATGTTTGACAGTGGGGATGGTGTGTTGAGGGTGATGAGCTGTGTTGCTTTTACGCCAAACATATCGTTTTGCATTGTGGCCAAAAAGTTTGATTTTGGTTTCATCTGACCAGAGCACCTTCTTCCACATGTTTGGTGTGTCTCCCACGTGGCTTGTGGCAAACTTTAGACGAGACTTTTTTATGGATATCTTTGAGAAATGGCTTTCTTCTTGCCACTCTTCCATAAAGGCCAGATTTGTGCAGTGTACAACTGATTGTTGTCCTATGGACAGACTCTCCCACCTCAGCTGTAGTTCTCTGCAGTTCATCCAGAGTGATCATGGGCCTCTTGGCTGCATCTCTGATCAGTCTTCTCCTTGTCTGAGCTGAAAGTTTAGAGGGACAGCCAGGTCCTGGTAGATTTGCAGTGGTCTGATACTCCTTCCATTTCAAAATGATCGCTTGCACAGTGCTCCTTGGGATGTTTAAAGCTTGGGAAATCTTTTTGTATCCCAAATCCGGCTTTAAACTTCTCCACAACAGTATTACGGACCTGCCTGGTGTGTTCCTTGGTCTTCATGATGCTCTCTGCGCTTTCAACAGAACCCTGAGACTATCACAGAGCAGGTGCATTTATACAGAGACTTGATCACACACAGGTGGATTCTATTTATCACCATCAGTCATTTAGGACAACATTGGATCATTCAGAGATCCTCGCTGAACTTCTGGAGTGAGTTTGCTGCACTGAAAGTAAAGGGGCCCGATAATTTTGCACGCACCACTTTTCAGTTTTTTATTTGCTAAAAAAAGTTTAAAATATCCAATAGATTTCGTTCCACTTCACAATTGTGTCCCACTTGTTGGTGATTCTTCACAAAAAATAAAATTTTTATGTCTTTATGTTTGAAGCCTGAAATGTGTCAAAAGGTTGAAAAGTCCAAGGGGGCCGAATACTTTTGCAAGGCACTGTATGTATTGCAAACAGACCTAAGTAGTACACAGATAAGAACATCTGCCTCTGCACCACCAAAGTGAACATAAAATAACTATTAAATATATAAATATATAAATGCATATGCCACTGTTGTCCAAATCCACACAGTCGACAGACAGAGACGGCATGTTGGAAGTTTGTGATCAATACTGTATGGTGATGTAACCAAGTGGTGTCCCATTTCATAGGGGTATGTTTTCACCCCTACCCTTTACCCCTTGGTTTCAAGGGCTAGGGGTAAGGGCTAAGGGGTAGGGGTAAGATGGAGAAATGGGATTCAGCCTTATTCTTTGCGGCTAGCCTGGTCCAGAGCAGGCTAACAGCCAGGCTAAGATAAATCCTAGAGTCTCGTGTCAAATCAGCTGCCATCTGATCCGAAATAAACGTGTTTAACAGTTATTCCTTTGTCTTCTGCATGTGTTCCGCTTTATTTTTATTAACATGCATTAGCCTACTTGTCACTATTGTCGCGAGTTTGATTTAAACCCTACTACAGTTGTTTAGATGGTTAGAAATTGTTGCACTGGCACCCTGATGCGGAGTGGGACTTTTCCCTGTGGGACGGTACTGTTTTGAGGCTGCATGGCGTGCAGCCGCTGCCCAGTGGGCGCTGCCTGCCGGCAGACCTGCGAGTTGCATCAGTGTCCACTCTCTCTGTAAAAGTAGAGAAGAGCAGCGCAGCGTCCGTGGTCTCAGCTTCAGGTTTATACAAGACCTGCTCCGAAGATTAAGTGTGATGATATTAATGTAGCGATATTCCCAGATGTTAATAATGGCAGACTGGTCAGAGACCAATACATTCATGATTTCATTTTCTTGTTGCTTATCCTTCTCTAATAAAGGACAGTTTGTGTCAAAGACACTTTACAGTAAAACCAGCACATTTACCACATAAAAACAGAAACATGAAACTAGCATATTTAAAGCAAATAAAACACAGTGTAGCCAACAACTTTGTAAAAATGTGGAGTGACTATAGGCTAAGTAGATATTTTTACACCCTCACACATTCAGTCGGGTCCACTATGTTGGGCTTTTTGTCTCTGTGTAAGCCGTATTTCCCTTTTTGCATATTCTTCCCCGCCTCGTTACTTTCCATTAGAAGCTGCTGCTCATTAAGTGAAACATATGGCGCATGCGTCTTCTCAATTCTGCATCAGTAAATCTGTGATGGATACTGTGGTCTATTTGAGAAAGCCGTGAACGTGCACTTATCCCAGCTATCTACACCTGGCTTGACATAGCTTCACCTGTTCATCCTGGCTCGGCAAACGTGCAACCGATTAAGCCAAGATGAGAGGATCACACTAAGTCAAGCTGCGCTTTTTCATTTATCCTGGATATCTTTATTCTACTTTCGTGCAACCGGCCCCTGGTTAGGCCTACTGTTGACTACATAACTTTATTATGTGCATTAAACAATTTGTTTGGATAAGCTGTGACGGCCCTTCCCAATCTATCGGCCTGTCATGTTCTGCTCCTTTTTATAAACCCTCAGTTAACCCATAACCCTCAGTTACAAACGCAGCATAACCAGGATCAATTACCTCCTCAACTGAGGAAATATTCCGACGTTGCACCATCACAGGAACCTCCGTCCCCGACACAGACAATGAAGGTTTTGTGTGTTCCCACACTGCCGCAAGGACACGACTTTGCTACTCACGCAAAGACACAGCAGCTGCAGACGATTTTGTCGGCGAATACACAGGCTTAAACTTTTTCTTCAACACTGGGCACTCACTTTTACAGTGACCTTTCCCCAAACAGTAGTTACAGACGCAATTTGGGTCCAGCTATCCCTGGAAACCCCTGTCTGCCTCAGCCCGCTCAATCCCTTCCGACAGCCTGACAGAGTGAGCCGCATCTCCAAGACCACGGGACTCCCCAAAAAATACTTTATGGGTCAACACAAACTCATCCGCCAATTTAGCAGCATCAGTAACCTTACTTACTTTCTGTTCATTTATGTAAGTAACAACACGATCAGACAGAGTATTTTTAAACTGTAAAATCAGCTCCTGCAAATCCTCCAAGGTTTGTATCTGAGAAGCAGCACACCACCGACTAAAATTAATGGTTAAATCACGAGCAAATTCGGTGTGAGACTGCTTCTCTTTTTTGTGTGATCTGAACCCCTGACGATATGCCTCCGGCACCAATTCATATGCCCCAAGTACAGCAGCTTTAACCAAGTGGTAGACACCACTATCAGTGACACTCAAGGCTGCCTCCTGGGCCTTACCAGTGAGCACACACTGAAGCAGTAGAGTGCTGTCAGTGTCAGACCAACCCCGCGTATTTGCTAAACGTTCAAATAAAACAAAGAAAATGTCAGGGTCCGTTTCATTAAATTTTGGAACCAACCGCAAATTGACGGAAACATCATGTCTAACGGGCTTAGCATCTCCCACGTCAATGTTGTGTTCAATAAGATGAGTACGCGACGGAACATCAGCGAATAAACACGGATATGTTGTTATAAGGTTCACCAACTGTAAACACCTTGGTTCAGGTAAATGTTGTAACACGCCCTCCAGGTTAACAAGTGACTCAGAGTTCTTAAGACGCCCCATCAACACACCATCATCGGGCGAAACCAACACATCCTCATGTACCACCGTCGGATCCCCAGATGGAGGTGGATGCTCTAGCGTAACAGCTGCCGCACCCGAGGAAATCACAGACCCGGGACCCGACATATCAGAACGAGCATAATAGGGTTTCAACAAATTAATGTGGTGGCACAACTGTGAAGACTTCCTTCGATTTGGGTTTGCAATGAAATAATTCAGGTCTGACACTCTTTGGGTCACTGTATAGGGACCACAGAACTTGGCCTGAAAAGGAGAGCCAACCAACGGCAAAAGTGCCAGAACCTGATCACCCAGACTTAACTCACGGCGTTCCCCCCGCCGATCATATAATGTCTTCATTTTATTTTGAGCTCCCTGCAAATCAACTTTCGCCAGATCATTTGCACGACACAACCGCTGTTTGACCCCATTCACATAATCTATTAAATTGGTCAGAGCCTCTCCAGCTTTCCAGTCATCATGTATTGAGACTAAAAGACCTCTTACTTTGTGACCAAAAACCAGATCATTAGGACTAAAGCCCAAACTCTCTTGGGACACCTCCCTGGCAGCTAACATTAACCACGGTAACCCCTCCTCCCAGTCACGTTCCAGCTCAGTGCAATAAGCACGAAGAAGAGACTTCAAGGTCTGATGAAACCTTTCCACAGCTCCTTGGCTCTGAGCATGGTAAGCACTGGACTGTGAACGCTTAACATTTAGTTGCCTTAACACATCTGCAAACAGCTTGGAACAGAAGTTAGAACCCTGATCAGACTGAATAACCTTAGGAATACCAAAAACAGACAAGAACTGTCTAAGCGCTCTCACAACTGACTTAGCGGTGATGTTTCTAAGGGGATACGCAGAAGGATAACGTGTAGCCTGACACATTACAGTAAGCAAAAAGGCATTACCAGCTTTTGAGCGTGGCAAAGGACCAACACAGATCAGATGCTCAACTGTTCAGCAACTGGAATAGGGTACAGTGATGCATGCTTAATCACCTGATTTGGTTTACCCGTTAGCTGACATGTCTGGCAAGTTTTAACAAAAGCAGAAATGTCTCTCTTTAAAAGAGGCCAGTAAAAATGTCGTAAAACCCGATCATATGTTTTCCTTACCCCTAAATGACCCGCCACACTATCATGAGCTATCTGAAGTACAGTAAGTCTTAACGCAGAGGGCAGAAAAATTTGCACAATTTCTTCCCCCACAAAACAGTTCCCCTGGGGAACCCACTTTCTCACCAACAAGCCGTCTCGGAGAAAATAACAACAGGCTGCACTCTCCACCTCATCCTCAGGCAGAACTTGGCTGTACAGAGCCTGAAGGGATGGGTCATTTCTTTACTCTTTCACCAAACTATTGCAAGACATCGTCAAGGGATAAGCAGGCACAGGGAATACTGGGTCACCTTTCCCACACGGCCTAACAAGACCAAAACCATCACTGGCCCGGCTCATAGCACGTGTCACTGCACAGAAAGAACCCCCCGAAACATCTTGGATGACTCCGAACCGTCTACCTGGTGAATTTGAGTATCCCCCGAAACAGATGAAACAGGCCACATACAATTTCCAGCCAGGTCATTCCCCCCAGAATGATATGTACTCCCCCCACAGTTGTAAGGAGGATCACTGATGCATCCGCCAAGTCTGGTTTATCCATACCATCCTTAAAAAATGAAAGGGAGATCATATACTAATCACATTTACTGAAACTATGGTGGAGGGAATTTTGATTACAGTGATGATTGTCCTATCCAGGGCTGCCAACTCTCACGCATTGGCTGTGAGACACACGCATTTGACTGTTTTCACACGCCCACATGCCACACCCCCAATTTCTCACGCTGAAGTGTCAACCCGGTTGCTCAAATTTCTGAAAGATGAGTTTATCTATGGATCTACCTGTTGAGCCACACGTGATCGACTAGTATGTGCTTTCAGAGACTGTGAGGGGGTTCAAGAGCGCTCCCTGTCTGTGGAAGTTTCGAAATGTCGCAAACTGAGAACATTTTTTTTTTCCACGAGCCATCCCAGGTGCATTTCCCTGGCTTCAGGTATGTGCTCTGAGTATTACAGACCCGTCGCTTCGTGACCACTCTCTCTGTAAAAATAGAGGTGAGCAGCGCGGCTGGTAAGCGTAGCAACTTCAGTTAATTTTAGTGGACTTGCTCTGCTGTGGGCAGTGACACGTTGCATCTGTGCGTAGACCTCTGATAATGAGCAGCGTACAGCCATCTCTAAACTCTGTCAGAGACCCAAATGGGCCTCTGTGTATGTCAGACGGTCTGAATGAGATACTACCATATCAACGGAGCAATAACATGCACAGCAGACTATATTAAAACTCTCAAAATCTCGGACAACAGAGATGGGAGAAGTTATATTTTGAATGTGCACAAAGTTGTAAACACTTGGGCCACTATTGTGCTTTTCTAACCTCGGTGCATCTCTAAATGTAAATAATTCATTCAATGTTTCATAAAATGAACAAATAGTCTTTATTTTCCCAAAAAAAGTAAATACAGTAAGTGGGGCACAGAGGATGAGGGCCAAACATTACTGAGCCTTGGCACAAAGGTTAAAGGATTAGAATTTATGTAAATCAGTGGTTCTCATTCTTTAGAATTTCAGTGGTCTTAAGTTGATCCCTCAACATTAATTTAACTTTGGGTCCCTGGTCCCTACACCAGGGACCCCTGGACCTGTTTACTACAGACCCAAATCTTCTCAGCTGTTGCTGACATATGCTACTGTCTCTTCATTGGTTCATTATGTTTGGCACATTGTCTGGGTCAGTTCTTATATCATAAGAAGTTAATAATGTAAATGATGTAAATGCTAAATGCCCTAATACCTGTTGATACTACAACAATGCAAAGACTCTTAACCCTACAGTTGTGCACATATCATGTAAGACTTGATTTCTCCATTTTTTGCACAAAACTCTCCAGAAAGTGCCATTTAATGGTTTATTTTCAAAAAAAGTCCTGGAGGGGGCATACCCCCAGACCCCCCTAGGGAGAGCCCCAATCCCCCCACAGATAACAAATCCCAATTTAAACCCTGAAGGATAGTGATGCTGAAAGAGCCAAAGAAATTGCTTTGTACGCGGCAAAATATGGGTTGCCCCCCCCCAAATCTTACTCCAAGGTTTTGGGAAAAATTGGCAGCTCTGCCTATCATTAAAAATAAATACACCAGTCTGAAAGATTCCTGTTTATTCTGCTGCATTGTGGTCTTGTTTGCTGAGAAAGAGAGATGACTTTTATGTGTGCCACTGTTAGGCTAATGACATCTACTTGATTTTCTTTGCAGGTGACTTTTCTAAAGCCCTACTGGGCAGGCCTGATATCTCTCTACTTAGACTTACCACACATGATCTGAAAAATTCAGAGACTTCCTCACGTAGATAAACAGGAAGGGCATGTTAGCCAAAGCATCTGCAGTCTTTCCAGTTTTGGAAGCTTTCTGCCTGAATAAGGCCATCAAGCAAGGAGTGTGGCGATCTAGCTGGGCATAGAAAGTGTTTGGAAGGTTCTGGTTTGTTATCCTTTGGAACTCTGCATACACCTGCATTGAGGAAAGGACAGTACAGTAATTGTTGATGAAATGAAATTTGGCAACATTACATAGTGACATACAGTAACAAAGATAAAACCAATGAAAAAGCTGAACCACATTACCTCAGACTGCATTTGAAGAGCAAGCCAGAGGTCCATGAGCTCTTTGACCGGAGCATGACATCACAATAGTCTGTCGCAAAGCAAACGTGGTCTGCATCATCTTACTGATAAGAGGTAGGTTTCTCTCAATCTTCTTTACTTCCTCAACAATAGCCTGCCTCAATTGGTCAAGACTTGAGGGATCTTCTCCTTGAGGAAAGTTGGGCAGAAAGTTGACCTCTGCACGCGTAGGTCTTTTTATGTTGGAGTGTGAAGGTTTATTGTCGGGATTTTTTCGGCTTCTTTTCCCAGCATTTACAGTGACCTAACATCCAGCTCTTCTCATCTTGGTCCTGTAATTTCCCATTTTAAATTTGATGCTGTTTTTCCAGCCACTCCATCCACTGTTGGATCCTGCTTCCTTTAAACAGGGGTGTGTCCTCACAAGAGCTTCAGCCACCATTGCTATCTCCTTATCACTTCGGTAGGCCTTGAAACCATATATGGTAGATGCCATTTTGTCTAAAATATTGTGCTTTTGGTCCCTTGACAACTGTAGAGGTTTTTCATTCTTTTCAAATTCAGCATTCCCGTCTCTAAGTGTCAGATCAATGTCAATTGCAAATGTGGGAATCTGAAATGGACCTGGAGCCATCTGCTGAGATGTTCTGGGGATGACACATCTTAAAGGGTATCAGTAGATGCAAGAGAACTGGAATCATATGTAAGTGAAATATGAACACAGGCTTTTTGTGGCAACTCCTCAATGTCAACAAGGCAAGTGAGTTTTCCTGGATATTCGTACTTCAAACTACAGTCACAGTCCAGTTCCAGCTGTTGTTTTAAAATATCAATCAGTGCATCAACAGAGGCTGGACAGGAGCTGAGTTTTCAGGATCATGTTTTGTGGGGCTTCAGCTGCCATCACTTTGATAAATGAAGAAATGTGGAGGTTATAAACACATCAGCACATGGACATCATAGTGCATTTATAAGGCTTTCTAAATGTTAACAATCATCAATGACAACTTCTAATGTGTTCAGCATTCACAATGCTTTATAGAAAATAAAAAAATAAAAATCTGGAACCTGGGCTACACAGTATATTATGACTTCCATAACATAAGCCAATTATATTTGTGTTTTTAATCCATTATGGACATGTTATTTAGAATGTGTTACCAAAGAGTGCAATTTCAAAATGCATGTCATGTATGTTAATGTATATAATGATTGATTTTACAAAGCACATTTTCCAATACACGAAGAATTACTTACTGTAGAGTGGTCTTAATTTCGTCTCACTTGTATGAACCTCTTATGAGTCAGCATCAGCAAGTTCCCAATTTTGTATGCCGAGAGTGAGGTTGTATCATTCAAGTCAGATTGAAGGTGGATAGACAGGCTTCCCTGTGTGGCTGACAGCTCATAGGATCGAAGATGCTCTACATACCAGGAGTCATAATCACAACAGAGAAAAGAAACATTGTAATTCACAAGTTAGATCTGTGTTAGTCTGCAAAATGTTGGCAGTCCCCCACTGATTCCAACGGAAACAAACATTCCAGTGATATAGTCTGTGCCATCAATGGTCACCTTTGATGTACTATAGACAGTGTCACTAGTTGTTTGTCCTCTAATATAAGCCTGAGCTACTTCTGGCAGAAATGACACCAAAACAGAGTCAACCTGGATGTTTGTGTTTTTGGTTTGAAAAATGATGGCGAACCAAGGTGATAGGCCATCATGTGTTGGTGTCTGATTGCCAGGGTCTTCAAGACATTTTTAAGTTTTGAGCATCATGCACCACTCTCTTGAAAAAGCGATGCTTTGCTTCAAATCGCATGGTCCAAACATGCAACAGGGGCACAAAGCACTTAACTAAGGTGGGGTAATGCTCCACATAGTGATGTTTAGGACAAAGGCTAAACTGAGGGACAGCCTCTTGTAGGATCAGCCTGTGGTCACTGATTTTGCAAACAAAATATTCCAGTGTTTCATCAGAAAACGATGGGCACAACGCTAATTCAACCACCTCTTTCAAGTCCATCAAAACCTCCCACGTAATATTACCCTCTGGTACTTTACTGCCCACAAGTAAGGGAAGTAGTCTGAGCATTTTCATGCCCATTGCCTCCAATCGTTCCCCATGACGTGAATGTTTTGGGAACTGGATGTGGTTTATTTACTTTATCAGTGTGCTGATATGGGAATGATGTGATCCTTTGGTTCAAATAATCTAAAGTTAAGTTCTTAAGCCAAATCATTTCTTTAATGCAAAGAGAAAGTTCAACTAGAACGATTCCTTCTAAAAGATCATGAAGTAGATCTGAAAGAAAACCTGTGATAGGATGGAAGTACTCAAGTGACTCACGCAAAACACAATCACCTTTAACCCCAAATCGGCTGCTTAAACTGTCATCTTGGAGGACATTTTGTACATGAAGGTCATGGCTCGCTTTGGTTCTCTGAACAAATGTCTCCTTTTTTACCTGAGTTGTTTGAAACTGTTCACTTGTGGCCATGCAGAATCTGCAAACATAATCTGCTCTGAATGACTCCAGAAAACCACCTAAGCCATGTGAAGCAAGATTGTCAGCAGAAACACAACCGATGGTGCCTTTCACATTCTGACCAACAGATTCACTGAAAACACCATCTTGTTTGATTGTGTAGACATCATGAACCAGTGGAGCAAGTACACCTGCATATCCATATTTCTGGAGGTCTGTCACTTAAGCTAGCAGGGCCAATTGTAGAGTGTGCATTGCTGATCTATACTTGGGCGGCACATTTGCTAGGACCTAGTATAAAGCACAAAGTTTGTGAACTTTACGTGATGTGCCAAGAGGGTTAGTAATTTCAAGATCATCAATATATACAGTGAGGAAAATAAATATTTGAACACCCTGCTATTTTGCAAGTGCAAAATGCACTTAGAAATCATGGAGGAGTCTGAAATTATCATCGTAGGTTCATGTCCACTGTGAGAGACATAATCTAAAAAAAAAATCCAACTTTAATTTAACTATTTAATTGTATGATACAGCTGCAAATAAGTATTTGAACACCTAAGAAAATCAATGTTAATATTTGGTATAGTAGCCTTTGTTTGCAATAACAGAGGTCAAACGTTTTCTGTAGTTTTTCACTAGGTTTGCACACACTGCAGAAGGGATTTTGGCCCACTCCTCCACACAGATCTTCTCTAGATCAGTCAGGTTTCTGGGCTGTCGCTGTGAAACACGGAGTTTGAGCTCCCTCCAAAGATTCTCTATTGGGTTTAGGTCTGGAGACTGGCTAGGCCACACGAGAACCTTGATATGCTTCTTACAGAGCCACTCCTTGGTTATCCTGGCTGTGTGCTTTCGGTCATTGTCATGTTGGAAGACCCAGCCTCGACCCATGTTCAATGCTCTAACTGAGGGAAGGAGGTTGTTCCCCAAAATCTTGCAATACATGGCCCCGGTCATCCTCTCCTTAAAACAGTGCAGTCGCCCTGTCCAATGTGCAGAAAAACACCCCCAAAGCATGATGCTACCACCCCCATGCTTCACAGTAGTGATGGTGTTCTTGGGATGGTACTCATCATTCTTCTTCCTTCAAACACGGTTAGTGGAATTATTACCAAAACGTTCTATTTTGGTCTCATCTGACCACATGACTTTCTCCCATGACTCCTCTGGATCATCCAAATGGTCATTGGCAAACTTAAGACGGGCCTTGACATGTGCTGGTTTAAGCATAGGAACCTTTCATGCCATGCATGATTTCAAACCATGATGTCTTAGTATATTACCAGTAGTAACCTTGGAAATGGTGGTCCCAGCTCTTTTCAGGTCATTGACCAGCTCCTACTGTGTAGTTTTGGGCTGATTTCTCACCTTTCTTAGGACCTTTTTTTACCAAGCTGCTTGGCAATTTCCCCGTAGCCCTTTCCAGCCTTGTGGGGGTGTACAATTATGTCTCTAGTGTCTTTGGACAGTTCTTTGGTCTTGGCCACGTTAGTAGTTGGATTCTTACTGATTGTATGAGGTGGACAGGTGTCTTTATGCAGCTAATGACCTCAAACAGGTACATCTAATTTAGGATAATGAATGAAGGGGAGGTCAGAATTCTAGCTGATAGAGGGGTGTTCAAATACCTATTTGCAGCTGTATCATACAAATAAATAGTTAAAAAATCATACATTGTGATTTCTGGATATTTATTTTTAGATTATGTCTCTCACAGTGAACATGCACCTACAATGACCATTTCAGACCCCTCCATGATTTCCAATTGGGAGAACTTGCAAAATAGCAGGGTGTTCAAATACTTATTTTCCTCACTGTGGCTGGATTGCTAGGTGTAGATCTTCTGTTGAGAGTAGCTTGTTTTCTTGGAAATGAGAGCCATCACAATATGACACATAATAACCAGGCTCAGAATTTGGTTCTCTGATCTTATTTAGGATGTCTGTGTTTTTAAACCGCTCCTGAATCATCTGAAGGATTGGAACATACAATATGGTATGATCGGGTGCTTCTAAATGGTACTCTACTGGCATTACCAATGGATAGACTACCAAAGTCTGTTGCAAGACTCGCTTGATGCAATCTACTTTTATGGGAATTAAATGAAGAGTATACGTTTGTGCTATATTTACAATCTTTGTATGGACATACCACTGTCTCATGCTTTTTAAGTGTGTTCTTATGTGACTAAGGAGCATAGACTCAGAAAAAGGTTGCTAAAATGTGCATAAAGGACACTTGAAGGTCACAAGCTCCTGAATCTCCTTTGCACTGCTCTTATGTTCTTGTGTATGATATCTTAACAGATGAGTACTCAGTGCACTAAGTGTCTGAAATGTGCACATGCAATCATCATGGAGACATGGCAGTGGGCTAAATTTTGAAAAATGTTTTAATAAATATGTTTGAGTGGTAAAAGAAGCTGAACACAACTTACAGTGCCAAGTCATATTTGTTGCAGGTGCAGCAACCTGACAACACAAAAACACAAAACAATATTATTTTACAAGACACCAGTCATGAGGTTTAAACCTTCATCAAAACCTGCAGTCATATTCCTCATACAAAAGGAGTACAGCAAAATACAAAAACATTTATTAAAACAAAGTAGATGTGTAAGATGCCTATTAGGCTATTCAATCTGTCACATTTCATATGACGTTATATTACACAAATAAGTCAATGTTACGTAAAGTTGGGCTGGTTTCATTCATAAATTATTTTCCTAGAAATCACAAAAAAACAAACGAAAATCACAATTATTAAAAAAAAGTCAGCTAAATTAACTTTCAGAGAATAACTTCAATCTCTAGCCAAATGCACAGCACGTGGTGCATGAGTTAGCTTCTGTCTTCACTCACAACACTGACACAGCACAAACACAGATATCGAGTTTTCATTGAACAGTCTGCCATGATACCTCACTATCCACCACTGCACCTTAGGCATCACCAGGTTTTACAACTACAAGCCTAGCCACGTAGCCTTTACAGCTAACTGGCGGGTTGACTTTGCATGTTAGCTTGCGGTCAGCCATGTAAAACGGCTAATGTAACTTACTTTGTCCGTTTTAAAAACACGTTGAACCCCAGGAACAAACATTCAAGCAAGTTCTATGTCGACTACTTACATTCACAACTCAGTGTTTTGGTACTCTTGTCGTTAAGTTTCCCGCTCTTTTTCTCGGCTTACTTGTCGGCTCCGGTCTACTGCCTTAAGAATGCACGCAAATACTACAAAATAAAAGCACTCCGGTGGAAGCGATGCGTGTGTGTGTGTGTGTGTGAGAGAGAGAAAGATAGAATTTATACACACACAAATATAAATCTATCTGAAGTTCTTTAAAAACAAAAACAAGCCATAAATTCAGGTTTAATCCACATAGTTTTAAGTAACTCTGAGTTAATAATTTTAAGTAGCAGTTAGGGATGAGCCGGATACTTGGCTGAAACGAGTATCCGGTACGGATAAAGCACTTTTGCCGAGTACAAGTATTATACGAGTAATGCGGGTCAATATCTGTACTCGGATTGAATAAAAGTCTCCATTAACTGTGTCTGCGTTCTGTGATAGGCTAGTCACAGTGCTAGTCACAGCGCCCCTCCCCTACACTATTCTGTGATAGGCTAGTCCCAGCGCCCCTCCCTACACACACATATTCCTTCTGTTGTTGTGTTCGACCGGCTGTGCTCACGCACACACACTCAGAGCACGGAGAAGTGAACAGCTCTCTCCCTCAGGTCTGTGGGGCTTTTTCCGTTAACATTTAGGGTTTCTTCAAGCTTCAGGTTTGTTTTATACTTTGGTTCAAACTAGTACCTAGTAACCAGGAGACTTCTGGTAAACATGGGGTTTGTTCAGACATAGTGCTTGGTAGAATGCGACTCACGTAGCATCTCCGTTTTTGTTTTTTTAAACTGCCTGCTGGCTCTAACCAGTTTTTTTGAGTGTCTGAAACTTTCTTGCTGTGTTTTATAAAAAAAATAAAAGGCAGTTGCGGTATAAATAAATAATATTACAAATTAAGATACACACACAAACACATTCCAACCCTCTCTCTCTCTCTCTGTGTCTCTTACTCACTCACAGACACACACACACTCACACATACCTGGTGCAAAAATAAAAAAAAAAAAAAATGTATCACAGTGATCATAGAAAAATTACAAGTTAAAAAAAGAAAGTTATATTATTGAGTATGAAAACTCTTGTTCATTACATTTTGCTTAATAATTGCAACCGCATTGTTGTTTTTATTGTTGCAAAACTTGTTTTGTATATAGTTTGTTTGACAACACCACTGATCTGAAGCTCAGTGCTGATGCTGTCATGGAAATAGTTTTCTAATCAGCAATAAATATAACAATTTCTAATCAACTCATATCAATTGCATGCTTAAAATAACATACCGGTTAAAGCCCCGCCCATTTCAAGACAACCCGACCCACTTCCGGGTTAAATCTGCCCACTTCCAGGTTAGGCCCTGCCCTGCCCAGTCCGAGTACAGATACGGATACAGATAATTCATGTGCTAAACAGATACAGATACAGATAATGCTGTACTCGCTCATCCATAGTAGCAGTTAATTAACCTGCAAAAAGTTAATATTAATCAAAAATTGCAAGTTTAAATAACTTTAAAAGAGGGAACAAGCTATTGACACTCAACATTTTTAGCGAGTATAACTTTTAAGATGATTTTAAGTTCACTCTACTTATGCTAATTAATTATTTTGAGCATTTGGGTTTACAGTGTGGGCCACCCCCTGTGCCAGACACTTATAATATATAATAATAAGTAAGACAATAAAATATGTGAGCAGGCACCTTCTAATACCAGTCATTTGTAGACAGTTATTATCCAGACACTTACCAGTCTGCAAAATGTTTTTTCTTGTATTTAATCTGCCAGGTCCTCATTGGTCCAGTCATGTTTGTGTTGTATTAATATTGGTAGGATGTTTAACAAAAAGAGTAACTGAATTAATCAGCTGTCAGATTCACACGTTTATAACTGACTTCCACTGTTCATTTTTAGGTTTAAAGTTGTTCATTTGAGCAAATGACAAGTAACTCCTTCAATGTATAATTATGACATTTTCAATTAGAGTAGTGTTTAGGAAATGTATATTTTAGGCTACTTGCGCATTAAGTCAAGCCACTGTTGTTTGCCATGCCTTTTCTCGTTCCTGTTTCCTTTTTTAAATAGGATGGGCTTCATTTGAAGACCGGTCATTGCGGTCTTCAAATCAGCGAGTTTTAGAAGTCCAAAGGTCTAGGTATAAACGGGGGGTTATCAGGCTTTTGCAGTTGCTGCCCCGAGACTCTGGAACAAGTTACCCCCCACCCGATATTGGCACTATTACAGATGTAGCTCTTTTTAGGTCCAAACTCAAAACGTATCCGTTTAGTCTGGCTTTTAATACGGAGCAGTGGTGTGATAATTTTATTCTTCTGTTTCTTTATAACCTTTTCTGATTTTTCTTTTTTCCATGTTCATTATTTCTATTGTATGATGTGTTTTTACTCTTGGTTTCTGATGTTAAGCACTTTGGAGACCTGCTGGTTGCTGTAAAGTGCTATATAAATACATGTTGATTGATTAATTTCCTAATAAGCCTACATTAAAAAATGTTGCTCATTCGGAGTGAAGGATGGAGCACACCTGTCCATTGTAGCATCAGTGAATCTGAAAAATGTGCTCTGTTTTTTTTGGCATTTCTTTAAACCAATCACAATCATCATGGGTGGCGCCATACTGCGCACGTCTCAGAAAGGATTTTTTTGGTTTAGTTGGATGTGTACGTTCAGCAATGACTGTGCCAAGTCTCCAAAGTCTTCCCCGGAGCTCCACCCACACAAGCCGTCAAAGGTTCAAGTCTATCCTTAATGTCAGTCAATTTCTTCAATTATTCCAGTAAAATTAAAATAAACTTGGCTCGGGAATTGTGTGCTTTTGAAATGCATGCGCTGCACACCAGCTCTGCAGGCATGAAAGGTACTGGGCCTATTCCAGACAATCACTCAACAGAAAAAGAGATGGAGAGAGATAGGGAAGCCATTATAAGCCGTTTGCTTCTGTGTGTGAAAAGTGCAACTGCAATGAGTTAGGATGTTACTGCACGCACGCACACATTTATGCAATGTTTTTGTTATTTAAAACATACACTGGGTTTAGTCTGGTACCCACATTCCCTATTTGCAGACTTTGTGTTGACGCTAAACTTTTGACCCAGTATCCGCTGCAGAGCCAAGCAGGTAATATACAGTGTATGCAGCTTCTCTTTTATACATTTTCTTTTAGAATGGAAAAGATGCGTAACAGGATGTTCCTGACATAGCAATGGAGAGGTAAGCATGTTTAGAGCTTACAGCAAAGAAATACTGCTGCAGAAGCAAGATTTCCCTCCAAGCCAACATTTCTCGAACATGCATAAACATTGTAGCCAACATCAATGCAGGCAAGACTTTGAAATACACTAATCACGGCTTTGGACCTGTGTTCTAAACAAGTGGTTCTTAATCAATTTGCCATGCCATCCCTAAAAAAAATGTTTTCAACTTTTTATGGTCTATTCGCTGGTAAAGTTTAAGGTCTGAAGCTCAAACTCACTGTCAATAATGTAACAGAGTCAGAATGTTACCTGCTAGCTGTTTGTAATGATGGTGGTTTTTACTAGGAGTTAATTATCCACAGGCCTCCTCCTCTCTGAAACACATGGACCATGGGTTTCATTTATAAAACTGTGGGTAGTATCCTTACTGAAAGTGTACGTACGCCCAAAAGACAAAAATTACGGAGCATCGAAGGTGACATGGAGGAAAAACACAAAAACGATAAAAAACATATACTGGGGACAAACACGTTTAGAAACACGTGAGATCTTGACTTTTTATTTGCAATATCTCGATTTTCATTTGCGAGATCTCAACTTTGTTTTGCGAGATCTCAACTTTGTTTTGCGAGATATCAAGTTTTATTTGCGATATCTCGCAAATCCAACAAACAATAAGACTGACTTAGATGGCTAGTAGCACACAAGCTAGTATCTACCTAGTAGTATGACATCATGAATACATCTCCTTGGTTGTCTAAATACATCCATTGTTTATTTTGATAAGCATTTCTAATTAATACATGCCAGCGTGAAGTGTTGTCGTTGACTGTTGATGTCAATGACTAACCTTAGTAGCTAGCTCTCTCCTTGATTCTCTAAATGCATCCATCTTTTATTTAGACAAGCATGTAAGCGATCAGGAACAACACACAATATTAATATTTTATACAATAACACGGCAAGTTCATGAGTTCGCCACATAGCTAGCTACACCATGGATGTATTAAGAAAACAAACTATCTAGCTGTACTAACAGTGCTGATCCATTTTTGCGACACAACTGAGGCATGGTGTCTTAACGTTACGGATGAGCTGAGTACTCGGCTGAAACGAGTATCCGGTAGGGGAGAGCCGGGACAGTTGAAACACGGGACGGATGAAACATAGAGATTTCCTTGAAAACCATTCACGTCCTGTACATCAAATTTTGTCAGCACGTACAGCATGCAATGCCTGCCAGACCCGCGAAAACATTTCTTCTTGACGTCATGCCGTATTAGTACTGCAACACACCCTTAAGTGTGCAATATCAAAGTGGTTTAGTTTAAGGGCAAAAAAGGTTTAACTGGCAGGAGGTGCTGTCGGGACAGTTGAAACAGCTGTTTCAACTGTCCCGACAGTGCCTCCTGTTGTTCATGTGATGATACTATGTGTTTAAGAATTGAATAAAGTGTTTAACAATAAATAATGAAAACATTTTTAATGCTTAAGATGTGTTTTCGATTTTTAATAGTTATTTAATCATATGAACCCACAGAAAATGCCAAGAATAAGAAAAAAAACTACAAGGAGAGGAGAGGTTGAGCCAGACGTATTTGAAAGGGCCTATTTAGAAATAGTGAGTAAGGAGGTCAGCATTAGGTGTGCAGCTGAAATACATGGCCTCAAACATGTCACCCTGTCACGCTACGTGAAGAGGAGAGCTGAAACAACGCAACTGCAAGTTAAGCCCCCAGGCTACCTGAACCCGAATAATAGGGTGTTTAACCCAGAGCAGGAGGGCAAGCTACAGGCATACCTGAAACGAGCAGCTGCAATTTACTTTGGCTTGAGCCCTAAAGAGGTCAGTGTGAAGAAAACAGGGAACACAAATTAAACTTCATTCTACATTCACCAATAAATACAGAACTATATACAGTTAAATGTGAATACAAATAAATACAGAACTATATACAGTTAAATGTGAATACAAATAAATACAGAGCTATATACAGTTAAATATGAATACAAATAAATACAGAACTATATACAGTTAAATATGAATACAAAACACACACACACAGTGATATAATAAGTTTTGTTTCATGACCTCAGGTACGCAGGCTTGCATACCAACTTGCAGCAAGATTTCACTGCAAATGCCCTGCCTGCTGGGAGAAGAAGGAGATGGCAGGAAAGGACTGGCTCACATGGTTTCTCCAGCGTGCCACCTCCCTGTCCATCCGCCGCCCACAAGCCACCAGCATGCAGCACGCAACTAGTTTTAATGAAATCAACGTGAAGTCCTTCTTCCTCAATTTGCAAAAGGCCCTGGACCGTCACAAATTCACGGCAAAGGATATTTGGAACGTGGACGAGACTGGTATATTCATGAAACTCATGTTAATAAATAAATAAATACGTGCATAAATAAATACTAATAAAACCTTCGCGTCGAAAGGAGCCAGTTGAGGTGGTTCGGGCATCTGGTAAGAATGCATCCTGGGAGCCTCCCTAGGGAGGTTTTCCAGGCGCGTCCAGCTGGAAGGAGGCCTCGGGGAAGACCCAGGACTAGGTGGAGAGATTATATCTCCAACCTGGCCTGGGAACGCCTCGGGATCCCCCAGTCGGAGCTGGTTGATGTGGCTCGGGAAAGGGAAGTTTGGGGTCCCCTACTGGAGCTGCTGCCCCCGCGACCCGACTCCGGATAAGCGGATGAAGATGGATGGATGGATAAATAAATACTAGTCCAACTATAAACACATGCTTAAATTAATTAAAAATATTTTGCAGGCATTACCACTGTGCAGGTGCCGGACAGAGTGGTAGCCGCCACAGGGGAGCGGCAGATAGGAGCAATGACTTCTGGGGAGAGGGGGACATTGGTTACAGTCGCCTTTGCGGGTAATGCGCAGGGCAACCCCCGTTGTGTACCCCCGTTTTTCATATTCCCTAAGAAGAAGTACAAGGACCACTTCGTCAGGGGTGGTCCGGGTGGATGCAAGAGCCAGAGTTTCTGCTTTTCCTCCAGCATTTTGCCAAACATACCCGTGTGTCCAAGGAGTCTATGCTGCTTCTGTTGCTGGACAACCACCACTCCCACATGCAGGGCACATGGGATTGTGATGCTGTCCTTCCCACCTCACTGTTCCCACCGCCTTCAGCCCCTGGATCGAAGTGTGTTTGGTCCACTCAAACACTATGTCAACACAGCTGCAGATCTGTGGATGAAAAACCATCCAGGTCAACAAATGACAATCTATGACGTTCCCTTCCTGGTGGCAGCAACACTACCCCTGGTGGCAACAATCTCACACCTGACTGCTGGGTTCTACTGCACCGGGATCTGCCCCCTGAATCCTAACATCTTTAAAAAGGATGCCTTTTCCTCATCATTCGTGACAGACCGTCCTCCTCCTCCCCCACCACAGAGTGCAGACCAGGTGCCGGAACCCTCTGCAACTGCAGGTAGGCCTACATTAAATTGATAGATAGATGCATGGATTAATGTTAGATTTAAGATTAACCAGTTAAAGTTTGTCCTTCCATTTGCAGACCTCGTCATCATCCTTGAAGATGCAAATCAAGATAATTATTGCCAATGTCCTATTTACCGTTCCAGGACAACTGCGATCCTTACAGACACCCCAGTCAAGGAGGCTTTGGAGAAGGAACAGGAGCAGCGTCTTATGAAGAAGTCTAAAGGAGCAAAAAAGCAACTGTTCTCCATCCGTGCCATCACCGCCTATGCTGCAGTTGTCCCTGCCACCGCAAACGCCGGTTCCCAGGAGAAGGAGGAAGACTTGCCACACAGGCGAGTCCTTTAGCTCCTCCATGCCTGGGGAAGTGTGGGTGCAGTGCCTGTTCTGCCTCCACTGGTCCCATGAGGCTTGCACAGATAGTGCAGAGCATTACATTTGTGATCTTTGTGATATGAATTAAACCTGTTCATGCTTAGGCCTATTTAGCCTATAATGTTCCTAGACTGTTTTTTGTAATGCAAAATAAATTTTCAACTACGCAACACATCTCTGCTTATCTCAACTTATCTCTTTAATAGCCTAATCATCAATTGTCCAATCTTCAATCAATTTCATTGACTCAATTTTCACAAGAAACATATTAGGGTAAATATTATGATAGTTAAAAATTACCTTTGTCAAATTATTATCATACATTGTTCAAAACTGTAGGCTATAAGCTAGGCTACTGCACTGTGTGTTGTTTAGGCTAGCCTTTCAGTCACGATTTTTCATCTCTCATCAGCCATCATTCAATGTTCATTTTCACCACTTCTAACATCGTAAGCTATAGGCCTACTCTACATACATTATTACAATCATCTCTTAAGCCTATAGGCTACTATTTAAAACAATATTTACTTATCTGTTGATGAGTAGTCGAGTGACATCTGCACACCAAACTGGTCGCGACGGAAAGGAAGAATAGGCTATTGCGCTAGATGGTCATCAGGTGAGTCGGAAGTAGTTTAGCGTTTTCCGCTTGACCTAGTTTCCTTCATAATAACAGAGCCTATAAATCTAGATGCACCCTCCCTAGCGGCAGCAAATCTAACACATCTTGATGTGGGTCTGGCTATTCAACTAGCAAACACTCAGAAATGGAGGAAAATGAATTGTAAACGGATTTGTCTGTCTTCGTCAAAAAGATTAACCTACGCAAAATGTGCATAGGCTTATCGCCTATTGTTTATTGGGCTTGATGAACCTTTACATTAAAATAAATTACAAAATGTTTTTAATAATATGTATACAAGTTATTTGTCAGGTATTGTTCATTAAAACAAGCATTAGATAAATAGTTGCTGTTTAAACTGTTATGTTTCATCCGTCCCACCCTTGTGTTACAATCGTCCCACAGCGCAACTACCATTTAAAGTCGATTTATTATAAAACCACTATATTTGTACCGAATAACACATGATACTAAGAGAACACATATGTGAGTCGTTAACCACAAAAAGAAAAAAATCTATCTGTAACCTTATCTTAGAACAACGTTTATCTGAAAAGTGTTTCCCCTACGGATAAAGCACTTTTGCCGAGTACGAGCAATACGAGTCAATATCCGTGCTCGGATTGAATACATCTCCTCAACTGGCCGCGCTGCGTTCCGTGATAGTCACAGCGCCCCCCGCCTACACACACACACACACACACACAGAACACGGAGAACTGCGCTCCCTTGGCCCTCTCTCCCTCTCCCTCTCGCTCTCCATCTCTCCGTCTCTCTCTCTCTCTCTCTCTCTCTCTCTCTCTCTCCCGCTCCGTCAGCCAATCAGGTCCGCGGGTCTTTTCCGGTAACGTTTAGGGTTTCTTCAGCTTCAGGTTTGTTTTTAACTTCGGTTTGTAGTACTTACATAGTAACCAGTAGATTTCTGGTAAACGTGGGGTTTCAGACATGCTGCTTGGTTTAAATGCGACTCCCGTTGAGTCTCTGCCGTCTGAGATTTTTTTTTTTTTAATTGTCAGCTGCCCCCCGCCCCCTCTCTCTCTTTCTCTCTCTCTCTCTCTCTGACTCTCTCTTACTCACACACACACACACACACACACACACACACTCACACATACCTGGTGTGGAAATAAAAAATGAATAAAAAAGAACCAAAAACAAAAAAAAATCACACTGATCATAAAAAAATTAAAAGTTAAAAAAAGAAAGTTATATTGAGTAAGAAAACTCTTGTTCATTACATTTTACTTCATAATTGCAACCGCATGTGTTGTATTCATTGTTGCAAAACGTTCTGTATATAGTTTGTTTGTTACCATGACAACACCATTGATCTGTAGCTCGATGCTGTCATCTAAATAGTTTTCTAATCAGCAATAAATATAACAATTTCTGATCAACTCATATCAATTGCATGCTTAAAATGACATACCGGTTAAAGCCCCGCCCATTTCAAGACAACCCAAGAAAAGAGTGGGAGAATTTCAAACCACTGTCATGGCGGCTGGGACGGGATACAATCTCATATTTTACGAAAATAGTTAACTGAACCGTGTTTCTGAAAACATTTTAAGCAGAAATAGGCCGTACAGTTGCTAAATCTGTCTTTATTTCAGATTGCCTTTCAGTTGAAGATTATTGTAATTATATAAAACACTTAGCTGTCTGCCATTTCCCTCAGGAAACAACCGGTTGCCCCCAGAGTTGCAAGGTATGTACTTGGACCAGGAGGGCACGGTTCCGCCACGTTGCCCTCTCTACTGGACCCAATTCAATACATAGATCCCGAGTACAGCTTTAGGGAATTTAAATTGGCATACTAGCCAGTCATCGATGTGGTCCCTGAGGTCTTTCTCTCCTGATTTTTTCATTGGCAAAATACTCCTGCAGTACCGTAGTATTTCTGTTTACAACAATTTGTGATTATTAACACCTTTCCCAAATCACATCATCAACTAGTGGTATTCCCCCCCAGAGATATAAGTTGTTTTGTCACCAACAGTATTAAAGTTCAGACTGATAACGAGGACATTAAGTGTAATGGCTTAACAGCTGTATCTCCAGACTTTGACATTTGATGATAAATGCACAGTATCAAAAAGATATTTAGTTATTTACACTGTTTTCTGACGTTATCTAGTGCTAGGGTATTTGTGCGGAACGGCTGCAGATCTGCTCCGGAATGGCGGCAGAGTTATTAGGTTTCCATTAAAGTCAATGTCTGTACTTCCACAGATTGCGCAACGGCTGCGTCCTGACTCCGTCCCAGCTCCAGCAATCCCTAGCCCTCCGGAGCAGATACGCAGAGCTTCAATTTTTGCCGGACTCCAGAGATCTCCGCAGCAATTCAGCACACGGCAGACAGTGCGGGACAGGAAGTTGAGCACAGAAACAAAATAAAACATATGGTTAATTTTCTAAATAAAATACACCGTGCTCACAGCGGCTCATATCTCCCTGCACTACACTTTGAGAACACAGCACAAAGTTATTTCCTCTCTACTCCTCTGGATGTGGTTCTATTCTACGCGATCTTGCGAGATGTTGTGGGTCCTTGAGACTTCAGCTGTCAGTTATGGCCGCAGACGTTCTGCAACCAATCCAGACCTGGTGGGTGTTGACGGACGGCAGAGCACCATCACGCAGCGGAGCCGTTACACATCCGGTGGAAATTGGGGGTAAGGTAAGGTGACCAGATTTCTCAGACAAAATCCGGGGACATTTTCAGCTCAGAAGCGTATATACCTCCAAATTACGTCATGTTTTTATCTGTAAAACTTAAAACGGGGACACTAGACCTAGAGCTGTTCTCATTAGGGGCTGAGCCGCCCCCCCAAAGGTCTGATCGTAGACTCACCCCTGCTGCTACTTCATACTCCACTCCACTACACCTAAGAGGGGAATGTTTCAAGATAAAAACTCCTAATATTTCAAGATAGAAAGTCCTAATATTTCAAGATAAAAAGTCCTGATATTTCAAGATAGAAAGTCTTAATATTTCAAGATAAAAAGTCCTAATATTTCAAGATAGAAAGTCCCAATATTTCAAGATAGAAAGTCTTAATATTTCAAGATAGAAAGTCCCAATATTTCAAGATAGAAAGTCTTAATATTTCAAGATAAAAAGTCCTAATATTTCAAGATAGAAAGTCTTAATATTTCAAGATAAAAAGTCCTAATATTTCAAGATAGAAAGTCTTAATATTTCAAGATAAAAAGTCCTAATATTTCAAGATAGAAAGTCTTAATATTTCAAGATAAAAAGTCCTAATATTTCAAGATAGAAAGTCTTAATATTTCAAGATAAAAAGTCCCAATATTTCATAATGTTGTCATGTTTACTGAACTACATTTATTTGACAGCTTTTGCTTTATTGCTTCAGGCTTGTTTCTGCAACAGCTCATTGAGTATCGGATATACTAAAAACTATTGAGGACATATTTTCCTTTGACATTGATGCAGTGTTAAACCAGATCGCTGCAGTCGGCAGCAGAGAAACAAGCTACAATGGAAGTTAATAAGATAATTGTCCAGCTTGTAGTTACGTTCATAAAGTGGTCGTTTTGCCGCTGACAGACTCAGATTAATATTCTACGTATCTGATAACATTATGGAAAGGATTTCTAAGGAGGCTGACCTTTCTGTTAAAGATTAAGATAATTTTTAAAAAATAAAAGTCTGCGGAATTGCGTTTGCTAAACCCACCAGACTCCATGTAAATAATCAGTCATTTTAGCATCGTAAAATACGACTTTCTAAAACATCTCTGAGCTCTGAGCAGCGCTGCTCGATCGGCTCCGTTTGGTCAGAGTCTTCTTTCTTTTATTCCAATTTTGGGTCTGTCAGTCACAGTGAAAACCGGGGACATTTCCGGGGACAGATCCAGCCGGGACAGGTCACCAAAATAGGGGACTGTCCCCGGAAACCGGGGACGTCTGGTCACCCTAGGGTAAGGGAGTAAAAGCAACTTTACAAAAAGGAAGAAAAAAAGATTGAATCCTGCAATGCACTGAATGAGAGGAAGTGACGGAGAGAAAGAGCTTTGATAGAGGCTTTGACTAATAAAGAAAGAGCCGCCATTCAACTTGATCCTCTCCTTTGACACCGTGAGAATTACTGACTTGGCAAAAGACGATAAGAGTCGGGATAACAGGTTACACAAGCCTAGAGACTCTACACATCCTCAAGAGGGGAAGCAATCAGATCTGTTCAACATAACATTATAATAATTGCCTGGCTCTGCACCGGAAGCCACACTCACTTTCCCTTATGAAAGAGCTCATTGGGAGGATTTTAGAGTGTGTAATTCCAGCTAGAAAGGCAGATTACGACGCAATATGTTGTCATAGTCATGCTGCATCTGAGGATACGTGTGTGAGATTCTGCTCCTTGCACATTTCAATGTAGTAATTCATCGCTGTCATATTCCTGTGATATACAGTATGTAATTAGTCATTCAGCCGACAGAGAGGGGCAGGGAGGGATTCATGTGATTTTAATGACCAATGTGCTGTGGCAAACAAAGCAGAATAAACTACAGCCAAACTTTACTGCCTGCTCAAGACAGAACAACTCAGTCAAAGGGTCACTAATGACTAATGTCTTTAACAGATAAAGTGGCAAACAGTTCAGACCAGACAGAATTTTAATTGTTTTGTGTTTCTGTCTTTTTTCAGCGTCTAAAGATGGGAAAAACATTCCAATAAGGCTGTGTACCAAATCACTTACTCGCTCGCTAATCCATAACTTTCTACATGACAGACAATCAGTAGTGGAGTCAAGCAGTAAATTAGCATTTCAGACATTTTTAATTTGAATCGCCCAAGCCGTGCTTCTCCAATGAGTGCTGGAGGAGAGTAGCTACTCCAAATAGCATTCAGGGATGGGAGGAAAACATGCAATCAACAATCTCATCTTGGGTGGTGCTAAGCATGGGATAAAAGCCACAGTGCCACTGCAAAATAGGCCTGGAAGGAACTTGTTAAAGTTGAACATGTACATTTAAAAGTAGTTTTAGTCAGAATAAAACTCAGCTTGGACAGAGTCCAGCTGTCTGGATTTACCCTGCAGAGATCTGAGGAGCAGGTAACCAAAAGTCCTCAGAAATCCACTGGAGGTTAGAACGCCAACACAAAGGAAGCCTAAGGCAATGGCTATCCGGCCTAAAGGAGTGAAATCTGGCGGTGACGGAGCAATCCCGGAAGTGGAACCTAGACCTTTATTAACTCAGAAAGATGAGCCCTCCCACTCTGTGGGGGTTCTTTGGAGGAGAGCCCGAGTGGCGGGGTTGGGATTGTTTTTTGTGGCATTTAAGTTCTCTTAGCGTTACTTTCCCCACACACTGCACCACTGAAGTACATTTAATCATGTTATTTATTTGGGTTAAAGAAATTGTTTTTAATTGAATCTTTGTGTATATTCATATGATACGCTGAGCTACACTTTATTCAGGAGAAACATGTTTGCAAAAAAAAAAGGTTTATTGTACAGTGCAATAGTACAATAAACAGTAGTACAAAGTCTTTGGAGATTAGACTCCATTGTTATAATAGTTTGTATATAGGGGTAGAGAATCATCCTAACCCCCAAAATGTGACTGAGATTAGAGAAGCGAGAAAAGTATAAATATACATATGAGAAGAACCATATGGACTTACCTCTATGAAGCAATGGGTCTGTAAATAGAAAAGTAAATGTAGTGGTTCCGTGAGTGAACATGCGAAATACTACCCGTATTTTGTCATCTGCAACTCAGCATCTCCGCTAGTAAGGCAACTCAGGCCTGCACGACAACATCCCATGCGGTATAGCAACACAGGCTGGCACAACATGCATCCCCGCCGGAGAAAGATTCGAGATGGCATAACACGGCACTCCGCCGGTATGGTGGCCCTGGCTGATAAAACACAGTAACGCTGCCAGCACGGCAACTCAAGTTAGCATAACATGGCAACTCTGCCCAATACAACAGGATGTAAAACGCAGCATCGCCACACATGGCAACACAAGCTGGCATAACAGCGCCAGCTTTGATTTTTTTTTAATACAAGTAAAACATTACATTATAATAAACACCACCATTCTTATAACTATGAAAATTAAACTCACCAAAAATGTGACTTAATAGAGATTCTTTATAATATGTTATGTACCTCCTTTTAAAGACACTACAAATCTGCTCAAGGTCAATCTCCTGCAACAGCAGCTTTGTACAGATCCAAAAGCTTTGGCATCATGGCATCTTGTCCTCCCAGAGAAAGACGCCACCAAGTCTTTAGTGACAATTTTTCGGAACTAAGCTAAAACAAACAGTGACTTAAGGACAAGAAAAATGGCTTAAGTGAGGGGAAATGCGAGTGAGATAGAGCCATAGTGGAGAAACAAAAAGTCCCAAATATGAGTGCAACAAAGTGCATTCATTCGACAACATGAATGTTAAAGTAATAAAATACAGGATTTCTATGTTGTACTCTAGGATTACCGGTCTCTCACCAAACAAAGCAGGCCATCTGTTCATGACTGCAGAGATAAGTGGTTCATCACCAATGATCTGTCTTTGCTGTGACAATGTTGCAACCATCACTTCATCCAGGAGCTGTAGATCTGGATCCTTCTTCTGCATGGAGCAAGGACTCACAATCCTTCTGATTTGACAACGGTTTGTGCCTCAGGTGGCTATGGCAAGTAGTGGATCTCTCCTTTTACTTCTTGACTGGCTTGTTTTTCCCCTCTCCCCGTTTCCTTTTATTTACAAGAACTTCTGGGCATCCAGCTGTCCTCTAACGGTAATTGTCCATCTTGAATTATAGAATACCCAGCAATACCATCCTTTACCCGACCCTGGCTCCATGAGACAAGGGTGCTTTGCAACAATAGCTTTCATAGTGGTCTTTACCAGAGGTGGGTAGTAACAAGTTACATTTACTCTGTTACATTTACTTGAGTAAGTTTTTGAAAAAATTGTACTTGTACTAGGAGTAGTTTTAAATCACTATACTTTTACTTGTAGATTAGTGAACGAGGGGACTGTACTTTTACTTTTTTCTATTTACCTCTTTGGTATTCTAGGCGTCATTGTTTTTACCCCAGCGTATGTCTCATTTTAATGTTTTATTTTGACAGAGAGAGAGAGTCTTCCGCTGAAAGCTCTACCATGTGACTGTGTTTAACCAATCAAACGCCGTTGTGCAGTCACGTGACCATACTCGATCTCAGCGCCAGGACAGATTAGCTTTACAGTTGTAGCAAATCAAAGATGTCAGAATCAATCGTTGCCAAGGCAACGCAGACCAGGAGGAACCCTCCCCGGCCTCATAGTGAAAGAAACCTTTTAGGAAAAGTGCGAAACAGCAGCTACATTGTCAAAAGTCGACCAAAACAAACGGACATGTGAACATTCAAAAACTCAACATCTAACCTGAGGAAACGTAGCGGTAATTTTAGTTTTTGCTGTGGATAGGTGGATGTTTGTCTTTTAGGTTACATACAGTATGTTTCGCTCATGCAGTATCCATCCAAATTTGATGTGACAAGTCTCTCACTTAAGCTATTTTGTAATTAATAAATTAATTTTAATTTATTTTATTGATTGGATGAACTATAATTTGCCTAAAGATGATTACTTTGTATTTTTGTCGGTCTGATTGATGCTTGTGTTAAGAAATAAATCAGACGTTACTCAACAGTTACTCACTACTTGAGTAGTTTTTTCATCAAGCACTTTTTTATTCTTACTCAAGTAATTATTTGGATGACTACTTTTACTTTTACTTGAGTCATATTATTCTAAAGTAACAGTACTTTTACTTCAGTACAATTTTTGGCTACTCTACCCACCTCTGGTCTTTACTTGGATAAAGAGTGATTATGATATCAGCTCGTCTATCCAGTATTTCACTCTTTACACTCTTTGAGATGTCCATCACAGTTTCAGTGTGGCTTGTTCCATTGGTAGCTCTTTTCTCTGTTGAAACGTATCCATTCTGTTGCTGAGCTCATTCCCAAAGTCTGGATCTTCAAACTGTAGGATGAAGTTTCCTCAGAGGCCCAGACTGTTGCGCAGTATAACACAGGCAGTCAGTATGCTGGTCCAAAGATTAAGTGTATTTAAATTTAAGACAGATCCTCTTTCTCAAACATTACCTTAATGTAACGTGAGATGAGTAGCTTTCCTTCAAAGGGGAATATGGACATTCAGACAGGATAAACAACCAGTTACTGCAGGGCCCTGTTTGGTAAGATGGAAACACTTTAAATGCTCCAGGAAGGCAGCTGTGAATATTTCCATAATGAATGAGATGCAGCCATCCACTACAGATTTCCAGCACTCTCCCAAAATCTAACAGTCCACTTGTTTGTCCAACTGAGAGAACCATTCCTTTAGAATATTTTGTCCCATTTAAATAAGCAATGCAGGTGACTGAAACACTGTCCAGACCTTCAAGTGTATTCCATATTGCATCTAAGATGCCCACAGACAACTTAAAATCTCCCAGTCTCGATGCTTGGGTTGAAAATAATTGGAATCTCTAAATAATATGCCAACATCAGTTGATGTCTTGTGGCCAAAGTGTGTAGAATATTTTTGAAGTTACCTGCATCACAAACCACCTTTTAAAAGAATTGAGTTTTGCCTCAAATTGTATTGTCCAGCACAGGATAATATTCAAGATAATGATGCTAGGGTGTAATTTAGTACCAGGAAATATTTCTAAAAAGCAACTGTCTGGTCAGAGATTTTGGTTTGTAGGTAGCACAGAGTTTGTTGTGAATGTGGAGCTGGATGACAGCTCCACTATGTCTTTCAACTCAAGGACCAGAGACCCTGTTTTTTTCACTCTCTGAAATGCAGTGATCAAACAATGGAAGAAATCAGTTTTCGTGTCCATTGCCACATATAGTTCCATTTTTTGAAAAGTTCTTATTGTCTGACGTCTGTTAATTTTGTCAGAACTGAAAGGGAAATGATGCAATGCCATCATTATGGTCATTCAACGTAAAATACATTTTAGCCATCAGATCTCACAAACATAGGCAGAGTTCTGCAGGTACAATTCCTTTCGACAAACGTGTAGAAAAATCAGGTGGAAACCCCTTTGCAGGATGAAAGTGGACAAGTCTTCTTTAAAGGACAGTCTGTCATCAAACCATCAACACCGGAGGCATCTCTTAAGCACAATAACTAAGATAGTTTAGGGAACACAGAGATAAGGCAGGCAGGAGAGAGTATAAGGTTAAGGATTTACTCACAAAAAAAGGAACTCATATTTACTCATATAAAATAGGAACATAAACAAATGAGTGTTTTTATTTTGTTCATTTAACACATACTCAACTGGTTCAATAACTGTAAACTGTCTATAAAATGATTACCTTTTGCGCTCACTTTTATGGGGCGCCGTTTGTAAAGCGGCTCACGCTGAAAATAACAGCAACATTTTGTCACATTTAGCTTTAAATAATATTTAAAAAACTGGTATGAAATTTTGAGGGTCACTTTCTTGCACATTTACAACTATATTTGTCAACTTGGAGATATTTTAAATAGTTAAATCCAAATATTAAATGTTACACCTAAATGTTAAATCTAAATATTAAATCTAAATGTTAAATCTAAATGTTAAATCTAAATAGAAATGTTAAATCTAAATATTAAATCTAAATGTTAAATCTAAATGTTTCGGGTGAAACTAAATATTTAGCTAATATACAAAAGAAATGCCGGTAACCAAATAAAAGCTTGAGGAGGTCAGTTTATGTTTATATTTATGTTTATAAACGAATAAAAATCATCTCATCTGGGGATATGGACACTTGAACTTGGATAAACGTGATAATAACTACCTAAAATAATAAACATAGTTGGAGAAACTGTATTTGAAGAGTACTTTGAGTTTTTAGTGTCACTTTTATGAAGTCTAAAGTAGAATGGGAGCCAGAGCGTACAGCTATCAGGCTCCTCTCCTGTGGAACCAGGTTCCAGTTTGGGTTCAGGAGGCAGACACCGTCTCCACATTTAAGAGTATGCTTAAGACTTTCCTCTTTGATAAAGCTTATAGTTGGGGCTGGCTCAGGAGAGTCCTGAACCATCCCTTAGTTACGCTGCTATAGGCCTAGACTGCTGGGGGACTTCCCATGATGCACTGAGCACCTCTCTCTTCCCCCTTCTCTCCATCTGTATGCAACCTCATCCCATTAATGCATGTTACTAACTCGACTTCTTCCCTTTCCCGGAGTCTTGTGCTCTCTCGCCCCTCCCCTCTCTCCTCCTATCACTTCCTGCAGGTGTTTCTGGCTCTGGAGCTGTGGTTGGAGTCACCTGCTGCCTCCATGTTCCTGCTCAACACCTTCTGCTATAATTCCCCATGTCTCTCTCTCTCTCTCTCTCTCTCTCTCTCTGTCTGTCTGTCTGTCTATATCTTGCTCTCTCTCTCTGTCTCTTTCTCTCACCCCCAACTTGTCAAGGCAGATGCCCCCCACCCTGAGCCATGGTTCTGCTCGAGGTTTCTGCCTCTTAAAAGGAAGTTTTTCCTTGCCTCTATGGCCTAGTGGTGGGAATTGTTGGGTTTCTGTAAATAACATCACAGAGTATGGTCTAGACCTGCTCTTCTTTGAAAAGCACTGTGAGATAACTGTTGTTGTGATTCGGCGCTATATAAATGAAATTGAATTGAATAGTTCACCATTTCACAATCAGCGTCTCTGTGTCCCAAGCAGCAGATGGCTACCCATTGTCCGAAGTTTCTGCCTGTTCAAAGGAAGTTTTTCCTTGCCACTGTCACATCAAATGCTTGCTTTTCAGGGGAAATTGTTGGGTCTTTGTAAATTATAGCGTGTTAGACATACTCTATCTGTAAAGTGTCCTGAGATAACTCCTGTTTATCTCCTGTGATTTGACACTATAAATAAAATTTAATTGAAATGAAGAGCTGCCATAACATACAACATTTTACAAGGACTTTAATCATTTTACCAGACCATGCAATATAGTTGAGAGAGCTGAAGTGCTGTGGTAGAGGCATGGTAGGTGATTATACAACAGATCAGACTAGTCGAGATGAAGAAACGGAGGTAAGGAGAGGGTGCACACACACACACACACACACACACACACACACACACACACACACACACACACACACTGCCCTTACTATGTTCACCCCTGCACCTCTTGCTGCTGTGTTTTATGTTGCCTTGCATTCCCTTCCTCTTCATACAATCAAGGATTAACTGCCTTGTACTCATCCTCCTATCTCTTCTTCTCCCTGCCGCTTCCCTGTAGGTTCACAGCATTAAGTGAAATGCAGCAATGTGCTTACGGTCGCACACTCCGGCTCTGCTTTCCGTGCAACTGGCTGTGATTGAGACATTGGTTCAAAAGTGCAGACACAGGGCATGCTCTCCTGAGAAATAATATCTCTGTGAGAAGAAATGTGATCCCAGGCAGCATCAAACCTTCAGCAATACATCAAAGGTTTGCACCTACGGCTGCTGTGTGTGAGATAAAACTGAGCCGTTACATCACTCACATCCATAGAGACACACTCCTCCTGACCTCTCTGAACATACTGAATGATGTACAGTTGATCTGCTGCTGCTGTCGGCCACTTTCAAAACAGAATAAAAGAAGATTGTTGCACAATTGTGTTTGCATGTATGTGCGACAGACAAAAAGAGGAATGCCACATCTTTTTGTTCAATTACATGAAGATAAGAGTGTATGTGTCTATGAGACAGCAGCTAATAATGCTTTGTTTCTGTCTTGGCGGCAGAGGCGACAGGCCGCTGTAGGCAAGATGTATTTCTGTCTTTTCTTTCCAACGCCGCTTGTTTTAGGCTCATTAGCTTAAAAAGCTAATTGGGAGGGTTCCATAACAAAGCAAACATTCTATTTAAAAAAAAAGGTATAATGAACTTACAAACCAAATTCCCTCAATACCCTCATTAAAAATATCATTAGGCAATGTGTGAGCACAGACAATGCAGCCTCAGAGCGGTTGGCTCAGATTCTACCTCTATCTGCCTGTATGTCCTCTCCACATTAAAACTTACTTTGTCAAACTAGAAGATGCATCGGATGACATGATGGGGCCTGGCATGATATAATATTAGTCATATGTTATGCACATCATGATGAGAGATCCAAAAACAATATACAGTGGGGCTCGAAAGTTTCGGAACCGCAGGTAAAAATTTGCATTGATGTGCATAAAGAAGCCAAGAAAAGATGGAAAAATCTCCAAAAGGCATTAAATGGCAGATTAGACATTCATATGATATGTCACAAAAAGTTAGATTTTATTTTCATCATTTACACTTTCAGAATAACAGAAAACAAAAAAAATGGCGTCTGCAAAAGTTTGGGCACCCTGCTTTGCTATCTACTTACAGCCTTCTCCTGCTTTGTGAGCGTCAACTATTTTCAGTTTCAGTTTTCTAGACGACTGCTTAGAAGAAGCCATGGTGCTGATTGTTGGGGCAAGGTCAGATGAGTCTGGGCATTTTAAAATCTTAAGATTGACATCACCTGGTCTTTCCAGACGATGATTGAGAACAATCCATGACACTGTCAGGTCTCAGCTTTCCAAAGGGGGCGGTGCATGCTATAAACTCTGCAGGGTGCCCAAACTTTTGCAGATGCCGATTTTTTGTTTTCTGTTATTTTGAAAGTGTAAATGATGGAAATAAAATCTAACTTTTTGTTGGAATTTTTCCATCTTTTCTTGGCTTCTTTATGCACATTAATACAAATTTTTACCTGGGGTGCGCAAACATTTGAGCCCCACTGTATCACTACAAACACCAGTGTAATACTCATATTTTATTGTCACACCCACCTTCTCTTGGGTCTCAGTCATTGATCTTTTTTAAATTACAAATGTTATCACTTCTACCAAAAAAATAGGATTTATGAGGTTTGTTTTCCCATCTAATATGTGAACACAATGAAAAAAATAATTTTAATAGGCTAATAATTAAAAAATAATAATTTTGATACTCAGATTTCGTTTTTTAAAATATATGCAAATTTGAGCATATTTCATTAGATAATGCCTCATTTGCATATATAAACATTAAATTACAAAAAACTTGTAATACATTTATTTCTCATCTTAATGTAAGTAATCAACTGGGAAAGTTTCATGGGGATGTCTGCTACTTAAAAATGTTATCACACCAGTTTAAGTTCCCCAATCCCCAATTAAAATAATTTCTGACTTCATGCTGCATTCTTTAAAGGTCCCATGGCATGAAAATTTCACTTTGAGTTTTTTTAACATTAATATGCGTTCCCCCAGCCTGCCTATGGCCCCCCCAGTGGCTAGAAATGGTGACAGGTGTGACCAAGCCCTCGGTATCCTGCTCTGCCTTTGAGGAAATGAAAGCTCAGAGAATTTGGCCCACCCATGAGAGAGAGACATCATGGCTTTTGTGGAAGTTGGTCAAGGCCACACCCCCAGCCTCCACCTTGACCCCCCCCTTATTACTGGCTGTAATTCTGCACCAAGGTTGACTGCCATTTTGGAAATGATACTTCAGATACAGTATTAGGGGACCACTAAGGTCTATATAAAAGAGACTTCAGATACAGTATTAGGGGACCACTAAGGTCTATATACAGTGGGTACGGAAAGTATTCAGACCCCTTTAAATTTTTCACTCTTTGTTTCATTGCAGCCTTTTTCCAAAAATCAAAAAAGTTCATTTTATTTCTCAGTAATGTACACTCAGCAACCCATCTTGACAGAAAAAAAATAGAAATTTAGAAATTTTTGCATATTTATTAAAAAACAAAAACTGAAATATCACATGGTCATAAGTATTCAGACCCTTTGCCGTGACCCTCATATGTAACTCAGGTGCTGTCTATTTCTTCTGATCATCCTTGAGATGGTTCTACACCTTCATTGGAGTCCAGCTGTGTTTGATTATACTGATTGGACTTGATTAGGAAAGCCACACACCTGTCTATATAAGACCTTACAGCTCATAGTGCATGTCAGAGCAAATGACAATCATGAGGTCAAAGGAACTGCCTGAAGAGCTCAGAGACAGAATTGTGGCAAGGCACAGATCTGGTCAAGGTTACAAAAAAATTTCTGCTGCACTTAAGGTTCCTAAGAGCACAGTGGCCTCCATAATCCTCAAATGGAAGACGTTTGGGACGACCACCAGAACCCTTCCTAGAGCTGGCCGTCCGGCCAAACAGAGCTATCGGGGAGAGAAGAGCCTTGGTGAGAGAGGCAAAGAAGAACCCAATGGTCACTGTGGCTAAGCTCCAGAGATGCAGTCGGGAGATGGGAGAAAGTTGTAGTAAGTCAACCATCACTGCAGCAATCCACCAGTCGGGGCTTTATGGCAGAGTGGCCCGAAGGAAGCCTCTCCTCAGTGCAAGACACATGAAAGCCCGCATGGAGTTTGCTAAAAAACACCTGAAGGACTCCAAGATGGTGATAAAATAAAATCCTCTGGTCTGATGAGACCAAGATAGAACTTTTTGGCCTTAATTCTAAGCGGTATGTGTGGAGAAAACCAGGCACTGCTCATCACCTGTCCAATACAGTCTCAACAGTGAAGCATGGTGGTGGCAGCATCATGCTGTGGGGGTGTTTTTCAGCTGCAGGGACAGGGACGACTGGTTGCAATCGAGGGAAAGATGAATGCGGCCAAGTACAGGGATATCCTGGACGAAAACCTTTTCCAGAGTGCTCTGGACCTCAGACTGGGCCGAAGGTTTACCTTCCAACAAGACAATGACCCTAAGCACACCGCTAAAATAACGAAGGAGTGGCTTCACAACAACTCTGTGGCTGTTCTTGAATGGCCCAGCCAGAGCCCTGACTTAAACCCAATTGAGCATCTCTGGAGAGACCTGAAAATGACTGTCCACCAACGTTTACCATCCAACCTGACAGAACTGGAGAGGATCTGCAAGGAGGAATGGCAGAGGATACCCAAATCCAGATGTGAGAAACTTGTTGCATCTTTCCCAAAACGACTCATGGCTGTATTAGATCAAAAGGGTGCTTCTACTAAATACTGAACAAAGGGTCTGAATACTTATGACCATGTGATATTTCAGTTTTTGTTTTTTAATAAATATGCAAAAATTTCTAAATTTCTGTTTTTTTCTGTCAAGATGGGTTGCTGAGTGTACATTACTGAGAAATAAAATGAACTTTTTGATTTTTGGAAAAATGCTGCAATGAAACAAAGAGTGAAAAATTTAAAGGGGTCTGAATACTTTCCGTACCCACTGTAAACCCTAACTTCAGCCACCTACAACCTTTCTCGTCACCTCACCACACACACCCGACTCGCTCATATTCCTTCCCAATCTTCCTTTTCCGTCTCAAATCTTATCTCAGCCTGTACCAGCCAAATCCATTCCTATGTTCTCAACATTCTATAATCAAGCATTCAGTAGCTATTGAAATATAACCCATGACACACACTCACAAAGGAAGGGGATGTATGACAGGGCTAGTTTCACTGTCAGGGAAACAAATAGTAAACCGTAGTACAGAGCAGTAACAGAAGAGGGATGAGGGACACACTTTTGCATCAAAAGGCTGAAAGCACTACAGTAGATGGTGAGACGAGCCGCTTTCTTGCTATGTTTATGGAAAAAGAGGGAGACAAAGACAAAGAAAGTGAAATAGGCCGAGGAAGCAGAGACAGCAGGTAAGGACACTGCTGATTTAATTTGTTTTGAAAAGAGACGCAGCCTCCAACAGAATGCTTTTTATAAGCTGAGGGCAAAAGATGAGACACACACACACACACACACATCCTCTCCCTGTCCAAAGTAGGACCAGAACACACTCATTTTCCTGTCATCCCAGCTGGGTCACAGCCCTGTTTTAGCTCTCACTTTGCTGAAAATAAAAATTGAAACACAAGCGGTAGCAGAAGGTCAATCAGGTGGTTTGTGAATGCAGGACAATCACAAACAGAAGTAGTTTCATTTTAAAGCAATATATGGCCAATAGCTAAGCACTTTACTTTACTTTACTAAGTACATAATAGTAATCCAGAAAGCCTTACGGTTGAAGGCCTGGAAACCATCAAAAAGAAAATTCAGGGTGGTGATCGACTGAAAAGTTGATTTGAACTTAATATATTATCATATAATGGCACACAATTCCAAAGGACTATATATTTATGTTTATTTAATTTTTAAGACTTTTACTTCCTCAATCAAATAAAGACAGTCACAGTGATGCTTTCAAGATATTTTAGTCAAAAACACACAGAAATCTAAAACACATAATAAAAATTAAAACTTTGTAAAACAAAATGTAACAAATAAATATAGAAGAATGTAAAACATACATAAAAATATGTGATATAAACTTTCTGAATTATTTATTATTAAAATATTACATATTAACACACTTATTTCTATTGTTACAGGAGTGCGTATGTGAAGGTTCTAACTGGGGGATTGTGATGTGATGATGATGATGATGATGATGATGATGATGATGATGATGATGATGATTCAGACCAGATATCCAGTGAAGGAGAATAAAATTGAATGAACTAAAATATCACAATGATTACAGTCCTAAGTACAGTAGTGTCTTTGTGTATGTGTGTGTGTTTGAGGTGTGTGTGTGTGTGAGGGTGTGTGTGTGTGTGTGTGTGTGAGGGTAAATTTGAAGTGTTAGTGTTCTTTTTTTTTCTCTGCGACCCATCTGTCCCTCTCATCCTCATAGAAGTCTGACAGTTTGAACTCCCCCCAGGTCATCTCCTTCCCCATGCCCTGTGCCTCGTAGAGGGAGAACTCTCTGGAGGGGCAGTAGATGTATTTCCCTGGCACCCTGGGGAAACTGTCATGTATGAGAGGGATGTCAGGGCCCTATTTTACTGGTCGATGACAGAACCTGCACAGGTGACCTGTCAGAAGCTCCTCTCTTTGCCCTCTCCCATGGCCGCGGGAACATATATGGGGTTAGGCGTGCTGACAAATATTCGAGAGTGACATTTTCAGCCACCACAAATCCCACTGCATCCATCACAACGATCCACAAGCGGAAAAACTAAAACAAGAATGAAATCCAAAACCCAACACAGGGCAAAACTAGACATGGGTAACACAGGATATAGGCTCAAAGCTACGACAATGGCACAGAATAGGCCTACTACACTACAAGCTCAACCACTGAGCCACAAATACAAGGGTATAAAACACATCACTTTTAAATCAAAAGTTAGCTGCCTGGTTGTATGTTGCTAGGGTCGCTGTGGGAGAGACAGGTGGAGAGGTGCTGCTGCTACTTCTTTCAGTTACAGTTGCAAGTTTTCTGACTCGGGTCTATTAGGGTTTTTAACCTGTGATTGATTTATGAAGAAACACAAAATACGCTTTCTTGTTATAGGCAAGCTAACTTCTGTACTGTTGACCTGCCAGGAAAGTTTCCACAACTATGTTCACTCATGAATGAGTGTCAGAGGAGCGCAGGGCGACTCGCTCTTGGCAAACTTGGCAGATTCATTCTGATCAAAGAATGTGTTTATCTCTTCCCAACCAAATTGTAAAATACATCACATTTAATTGTAATGAAAGGGATTAGGTTAATATCAATAATCAATTAATTAAAATAAATGTACAGTATGTCATTTTTAATTATGGTTGTAGTTTATCTACCTTTCGCTAAGGGGGTCCTACAGCACCCTCCGCACCCCTAGTTCCCTTGGCCATGCTCTCCTCTGCCACCCTCCTCCACTCAGCCTCCCTCTGTCTGGCGCCCTCCAGCTCCCTCTCAAAGAATGGAGGCGCAGCAAAGACCTCAAAATACATCCCAGGGTTTGTGAGGCCTTCGTCTGTGTATGTCTTAAACACCTTTGTGGAGCAGTTAAAGTATTTGATGGTTTGTGTCTGATAAAAGAAATAAACTGATGAGCCATCGCCAAGATACCGGGACTTTGGCTGGTCTTTTTTTCTGCTGTTGCTGTTGCTAATCCTGTTGTTTTGCCATTAACTCCTCCTGGGGCGGTGATACAGGTGAAGGGTTGAAAGTTGCAATAGGCAGAGTTATGACTCCAAAATTTGTGTCTCCAAAAACTTTCTCTTGGCTGGTATTGAGGGAGGAGCTGATGTTTTTTAATTTGGCCAGATGCTTTACATATCTGGAGATATGTTGGCATGTGGTTGGATGAAGGAGGCTGTTGGGGTCAGTGCACACTGTCTGCGTCCACCCGCTTCAGAAAGTGTTTTGACCCATGGTGTTTAATCAGAATACTCTCATGGCTTCTGTCCACCGGCTGTAGTCCAAGACTTGGATAAGGCCTCCCATCTTGATTGGTCCAGTACGGGCGGCCCGGGGAGAGGAGGAAACAGGCAGCGGTGCTACCCCTGGAGTGTCTAAACAATAAAGAATGTATTTATTATATTGTTTATTTGCCAAAACCTGGATACATAATTGTATATGTTGATTGTGTGAAGATTTGATCATTTAAATTTGTTATATGTATCATATATCATATTCTCCCATAGTTTTTACACTTTGGATACACTAAGTTATTCCTTATTCAATATTATCAGGCCTGTTTTATACTGTGAGGTCTGTATGAGGATGGTAGGTGGGTAAAGGGAATACCTGTATCCATCAAAGACTGAGTCTCTGATTTGGCTCTGGCATCAGCTGTTAGCAAGGTGGCTGGGACTGCTGGGATTGGGAAACGGTTTCAGAGCCCTGCTGGAAAGATAGGATGGGGTCACTGGTCTCCTGAAAATATAACATGGAGTGTTTAGTCTGGATTACCTTAGAGTCTGTGCCCACCATAGCAGCAGCGCAGTGATCCTGTCTCCATGACTACAGCAGCTGGAATGTTAGGCTGTGCCTTGTGCTTGTCCCAGTTCAACACAACAGGACGACAACCTGGCTCCACAAACCGCAGTCCAAATCTCTCCCCTGTGTCCCTGTTTGTATTTTGCAGCCTGGGATCATTTGCTTGGCCAACTGCAGGAGAGATTCCACAGAAGGTGTATGCCTCTGTGAGCCTTTGTAGATTTCTCTGGTCCACCACAACAAACTGGTAGGAGCTGAACAGAGGGTGGTATTACTGGCTGTAATTCTGCACCAAGGTTGACTGCCATTTTGGAAATGATACTTCAGATACAGTATTAGGGGACCACTAAGGTCTATATAAAAGAGACTTCAGATACAGTATTAGGGGACCACTAAGGTCTATATACAGTGGGTACGGAAAGTATTCAGACCCCTTTAAATTTTCACTCTTTGTTTCATTGCAGCATTTTTCCAAAAATCAAAAAAGTTCATTTTATTTCTCAGTAATGTACACTCAGCAACCCATCTTGACAGAAAAAAACAGAAATTTAGAAATTTTTGCATATTTATTAAAAAACAAAAACTGAAATATCACATGGTCATAAGTATTCAGACCCTTTGCCGTGACCCTCATATGTAACTCAGGTGCTGTCTATTTCTTCTGATCATCCTTGAGATGGTTCTACACCTTCATTGGAGTCCAGCTGTGTTTGATTATACTGATTGGACTTGATTAGGAAAGCCACACACCTGTCTATATAAGACCTTACAGCTCATAGTGCATGTCAGAGCAAATGACAATCATGAGGTCAAAGGAACTGCCTGAAGAGCTCAGAGACAGAATTGTGGCAAGGCACAGATCTGGTCAAGGTTACAAAAAAATTTCTGCTGCACTTAAGGTTCCTAAGAGCACAGTGGCCTCCATAATCCTCAAATGGAAGACGTTTGGGACGACCAGAACCCTTCCTAGAGCTGGCCGTCCGGCCAAACAGAGCTATCGGGGGGAGAAGAGCCTTGGTGAGAGAGGCAAAGAAGAACCCAATGGTCACTGTGGCTAAGCTCCAGAGATGCAGTCGGGAGATGGGAGAAAGTTGTAGTAAGTCAACCATCACTGCAGCAATCCACCAGTCGGGGCTTTATGGCAGAGTGGCCCGAAGGAAGCCTCTCCTCAGTGCAAGACACATGAAAGCCCGCATGGAGTTTGCTAAAAAACACCTGAAGGACTCCAAGATGGTGATAAATAAAATCCTCTGGTCTGATGAGACCAAGATAGAACTTTTTGGCCTTAATTCTAAGCGGTATGTGTGGAGAAAACCAGGCACTGCTCATCACCTGTCCAATACAGTCTCAACAGTGAAGCATGGTGGTGGCAGCATCATGCTGTGGGGGTGTTTTTCAGCTGCAGGGACAGGACGACTGGTTGCAATCGAGGGAAAGATGAATGCGGCCAAGTACAGGGATATCCTGGACGAAAACCTTTTCCAGAGTGCTCTGGACCTCAGACTGGGCCGAAGGTTTACCTTCCAACAAGACAATGACCCTAAGCACACCGCTAAAATAACGAAGGAGTGGCTTCACAACAACTCTGTGGCTGTTCTTGAATGGCCCAGCCAGAGCCCTGACTTAAACCCAATTGAGCATCTCTGGAGAGACCTGAAAATGACTGTCCACCAACGTTTACCATCCAACCTGACAGAACTGGAGAGGATCTGCAAGGAGGAATGGCAGAGGATACCCAAATCCAGATGTGAGAAACTTGTTGCATCTTTCCCAAAACGACTCATGGCTGTATTAGATCAAAAGGGTGCTTCTACTAAATACTGAACAAAGGGTCTGAATACTTATGACCATGTGATATTTCAGTTTTTGTTTTTTAATAAATATGCAAAAATTTCTAAATTTCTGTTTTTTTCTGTCAAGATGGGTTGCTGAGTGTACATTACTGAGAAATAAAATGAACTTTTTTGATTTTTGGAAAAATGCTGCAATGAAACAAAGAGTGAAAAATTTAAAGGGGTCTGAATACTTTCCGTACCCACTGTAAACCCTAACTTCAGCCACCTACAACCTTTCTCGTCACCTCACCACACACACCCGACTCGCTCATATTCCTTCCCAATCTTCCTTTTCCGTCTCAAATCTTATCTCAGCCTGTACCAGCCAAATCCATTCCTATGTTCTCAACATTCTATAATCAAGCATTCAGTAGCTATTGAAATATAACCCATGACACACACTCACAAAGGAAGGGGATGTATGACAGGGCTAGTTTCACTGTCAGGGAAACAAATAGTAAACCGTAGTACAGAGCAGTAACAGAAGAGGGATGAGGGACACACTTTTGCATCAAAAGGCTGAAAGCACTACAGTAGATGGTGAGACGAGCCGCTTTCTTGCTATGTTTATGGAAAAAGAGGGAGACAAAGACAAAGAAAGTGAAATAGGCCGAGGAAGCAGAGACAGCAGGTAAGGACACTGCTGATTTAATTTGTTTTGAAAAGAGACGCAGCCTCCAACAGAATGCTTTTTATAAGCTGAGGGCAAAAGATGACACACACACACACACACACATCCTCTCCCTGTCCAAAGTAGGACCAGAACACACTCATTTTCCTGTCATCCCAGCTGGGTCACAGCCCTGTTTTAGCTCTCACTTTGCTGAAAATAAAAATTGAAACACAAGCGGTAGCAGAAGGTCAATCAGGTGGTTTGTGAATGCAGGACAATCACAAACAGAAGTAGTTTCATTTTAAAGCAATATATGGCCAATAGCTAAGCACTTTACTTTACTTTACTAAGTACATAATAGTAATCCAGAAAGCCTTACGGTTGAAGGCCTGGAAACCATCAAAAAGAAAATTCAGGGTGGTGATCGACTGAAAAGTTGATTTGAACTTAATATATTATCATATAATGGCACACAATTCCAAAGGACTATATATTTATGTTTATTTAATTTTTAAGACTTTTACTTCCTCAATCAAATAAAGACAGTCACAGTGATGCTTTCAAGATATTTTAGTCAAAAACACACAGAAATCTAAAACACATAATAAAAATTAAAACTTTGTAAAACAAAATGTAACAAATAAATATAGAAGAATGTAAAACATACATAAAAATATGTGATATAAACTTTCTGAATTATTTATTATTAAAATATTACATATTAACACACTTATTTCTATTGTTACAGGAGTGCGTATGTGAAGGTTCTAACTGGGGGATTGTGATGTGATGATGATGATGATGATGATGATGATGATGATGATGATGATGATGATGATGATGATTCAGACCAGATATCCAGTGAAGGAGAATAAAATTGAATGAACTAAAATATCACAATGATTACAGTCCTAAGTACAGTAGTGTCTTTGTGTATGTGTGTGTGTTTGAGGGTGTGTGTGTGTGTGAGGGTGTGTGTGTGTGTGTGTGTGAGGGTAAATTTGAAGTGTTAGTGTTCTTTTTTTTTCTCTGCGACCCATCTGTCCCTCTCATCCTCATAGAAGTCTGACAGTTTGAACTCCCCCCAGGTCATCTCCTTCCCCATGCCCTGTGCCTCGTAGAGGGAGAACTCTCTGGAGGGGCAGTAGATGTATTTCCCTGGCACCCTGGGGAAACTGTCATGTATGAGAGGGATGTCAGGGCCCTATTTTACTGGTCGATGACAGAACCTGCACAGGTGACCTGTCAGAAGCTCCTCTCTTTGCCCTCTCCCATGGCCGCGGGAACATATATGGGGTTAGGCGTGCTGACAAATATTCGAGAGTGACATTTTCAGCCACCACAAATCCCACTGCATCCATCACAACGATCCACAAGCGGAAAAACTAAAACAAGAATGAAATCCAAAACCCAACACAGGGCAAAACTAGACATGGGTAACACAGGATATAGGCTCAAAGCTACGACAATGGCACAGAATAGGCCTACTACACTACAAGCTCAACCACTGAGCCACAAATACAAGGGTATAAAACACATCACTTTTAAATCAAAAGTTAGCTGCCTGGTTGTATGTTGCTAGGGTCGCTGTGGGAGAGACAGGTGGAGAGGTGCTGCTGCTACTTCTTTCAGTTACAGTTGCAAGTTTTCTGACTCGGGTCTATTAGGGTTTTTAACCTGTGATTGATTTATGAAGAAACACAAAATACGCTTTCTTGTTATAGGCAAGCTAACTTCTGTACTGTTGACCTGCCAGGAAAGTTTCCACAACTATGTTCACTCATGAATGAGTGTCAGAGGAGCGCAGGGCGACTCGCTCTTGGCAAACTTGGCAGATTCATTCTGATCAAAGAATGTGTTTATCTCTTCCCAACCAAATTGTAAAATACATCACATTTAATTGTAATGAAAGGGATTAGGTTAATATCAATAATCAATTAATTAAAATAAATGTACAGTATGTCATTTTTAATTATGGTTGTAGTTTATCTACCTTTCGCTAAGGGGGTCCTACAGCACCCTCCGCACCCCTAGTTCCCTTGGCCATGCTCTCCTCTGCCACCCTCCTCCACTCAGCCTCCCTCTGTCTGGCGCCCTCCAGCTCCCTCTCAAAGAATGGAGGCGCAGCAAAGACCTCAAAATACATCCCAGGGTTTGTGAGGCCTTCGTCTGTGTATGTCTTAAACACCTTTGTGGAGCAGTTAAAGTATTTGATGGTTTGTGTCTGATAAAAGAAATAAACTGATGAGCCATCGCCAAGATACCGGGACTTTGGCTGGTCTTTTTTTCTGCTGTTGCTGTTGCTAATCCTGTTGTTTTGCCATTAACTCCTCCTGGGGCGGTGATACAGGTGAAGGGTTGAAAGTTGCAATAGGCAGAGTTATGACTCCAAAATTTGTGTCTCCAAAAACTTTCTCTTGGCTGGTATTGAGGGAGGAGCTGATGTTTTTTAATTTGGCCAGATGCTTTACATATCTGGAGATATGTTGGCATGTGGTTGGATGAAGGAGGCTGTTGGGGTCAGTGCACACTGTCTGCGTCCACCCGCTTCAGAAAGTGTTTTGACCCATGGTGTTTAATCAGAATACTCTCATGGCTTCTGTCCACCGGCTGTAGTCCAAGACTTGGATAAGGCCTCCCATCTTGATTGGTCCAGTACGGGCGGCCCGGGGGAGAGGAGGAAACAGGCAGCGGTGCTACCCCTGGAGTGTCTAAACAATAAAGAATGTATTTATTATATTGTTTATTTGCCAAAACCTGGATACATAATTGTATATGTTGATTGTGTGAAGATTTGATCATTTAAATTTGTTATATGTATCATATATCATATTCTCCCATAGTTTTTACACTTTGGATACACTAAGTTATTCCTTATTCAATATTATCAGGCCTGTTTTATACTGTGAGGTCTGTATGAGGATGGTAGGTGGGTAAAGGGAATACCTGTATCCATCAAAGACTGAGTCTCTGATTTGGCTCTGGCATCAGCTGTTAGCAAGGTGGCTGGGACTGCTGGGATTGGGAAACGGTTTCAGAGCCCTGCTGGAAAGATAGGATGGGGTCACTGGTCTCCTGAAAATATAACATGGAGTGTTTAGTCTGGATTACCTTAGAGTCTGTGCCCACCATAGCAGCAGCGCAGTGATCCTGTCTCCATGACTACAGCAGCTGGAATGTTAGGCTGTGCCTTGTGCTTGTCCCAGTTCAACACAACAGGACGACAACCTGGCTCCACAAACCGCAGTCCAAATCTCTCCCCTGTGTCCCTGTTTGTATTTTGCAGCCTGGGATCATTTGCTTGGCCAACTGCAGGAGAGATTCCACAGAAGGTGTATGCCTCTGTGAGCCTTTGTAGATTTCTCTGGTCCACCACAACAAACTGGTAGGAGCTGAACAGAGGGTGGTGTTCAGACACACACTCCCTGGTGAAGCGCCTCATGCAGTGAAACAAGTCTAACTTGTTTGGCAATGTCTTTGTTAAACTTTACCACGGTGGTCTCTGACGTCCTCCAGCAGTCCCACAGCAGGTGCTCCTGATGACCAGGGTCCAGGACCTTGAAGGCAGCACAGCAGTCCCTAAAACATAAAAAAATTTTTTGAAAAGGATATACTGTAAGTTTACTATATAATTTGTGTTTTTTATTATTGATATGAACTACTAACAAGGAGAGTCAGATTACACAATAAACTGAAAATTAAGTTAAAAAAACGACATGAAGACAACAATAAACAAAACAACATAAAACCGGTATATTCATTTAATTTCATTTAAACTTATCTTTATACCTGTCAACCCACTGGTAGCTTGCCTTCCTCACTCCAGCTGCAGTGTAGCGCCGAGACAGGCCCTCGTACAGAGGATAGAGGGACCAATCGCACTCCGACTGCAGCATCACCCAGCTCCAGATCATCCAGTTCATTATGGCAGGAAGACGTTGTGCCGGACAACAGCACCACCTTCCTACTTGTCCAAAGGTCCCCTGTAGCAGCAGAGTGAGGAGCTGCTCCTGCCGTTGAAACTCACGGACCAGGCAGTCAACCAGGTAGTGAGAAGAAATAGACCCTCCACACCAGCCGTCTGTATCGGAGCATCCACCGAATGGAGCCAGAGTGTCTGCCTGTCTGAGAAGCCCAGTGATGGTTCTCTGGCCGTAACGCATCCCAGACATTCTGTACACTGAGCAGGCCAGGTGAGCTCTCTCATATTTAAGGTGGAGCGCCTCCATCAGCTGCTTAGCCATGTCCTCCGGTGATCTTTTGCTGCGCCTCATCTCATCTATTATGGATTTGCAGATGGCCTTTTTGGGGGTAAGGAAAGCCGGAACAATGTTGCTGAAGCGCTCCGGCAGCTTCTCCAGCCACTGGGGCTTGTCGGCATGCCAGTACCTCCTACAGGACTTGGAGGTGAGCCTTGAGGCTAAAATATAGTACTGGGCGCTGGTGCCAATGATGACCCTTGGCCTTCCAACGCCAGAAAAAGCTACCTGAGGGTTGGGACAATCCGGAAGGCAGGGCCAGATGTAATTGTTCCTTACCCTCTCCATGATTGTGTGCTCTGGCTTCCAAATGAAACAAGGATGATGCTGACAGTATTTAGGTGACGGCAGCTCAGAGATTGAGTCTATGAGCTCAGGCTGAGGTGGATTACGCCACAAGGACAGCATGTTCATAGGGTGACGTAGGACGTGACCCTGGCCACGGCCCCAACGCCTCAAGCTCAGTCATCATCCAAATTTTCTGCTGTAGGTGCCCTACATCCTGATTATAGCCAGGAACAGAGGCTGCAGGCTGGTGTGGGACATCTAAGGGACAGAATGTGCTAGACACGGCTGTAAAACAGTATAGTACATACACAGTAAGAGAAAAGAAAGAGAGCTCTATATTAAGACTGCTACGGTTATAACAGTGTTACTGAAATGTATACCTGCATCAGGGACAGTGTCTCCCTGTGCTTCCACTGATGATAACGCTAGGATGGTGAGATACAAACAGGAAAGGCAAGTGAGACATATGCATTAAAATAAGATGATATTTCTCACAGCATTCAAGAAAATAAATAATTTACCTTCAGGAAGAAATGGAGCTGATGTTATCCCAGGCTCTGACAAAGTAGAGTGGGAGACTGGCTTTCCATGTGCTTTGAAAAAGGGAAAACACCAGACGTTAACATTACATAACATTATTTAACATATAACATGAGTAATATAATATGTATATATAATAATAATTTGATTTTCAGAAGGAAACTTACGTGAGGTACACTGGTAGAATAGGAGGACAACATACTTTGTCTCAACACATTAGGCGCCTGTTCTTCTATCCCAAGCTGTGGGGCGAGGGCGAGCAGCTGAGGAGGGCCTGGCAGCGGGGCCTTCGTCGTGGCTGTGGGAACAATTTGGTCACATAATATGATACCGTCACACAACATCCAGTGCAGTTTGAAGTGAGAAGTGAACAAATATAATAACCTTTCACAGAAGCAACAATCACAGAGGAGTCGTCTGGCTCGGCAGGTCTGGGAACAGTAGCTGTTGGCCCTGTCCTGTGTGCTGTAAAACAATTCAGTGTCCTTTTCCTCACACAGTCAACTTTGTTCATGCTTCACAATGTGTCTGTACCTGTTGTCTCTCTAACAAACTATGAATACAGACTGAAAACACCATATTTCCTTCAATTACAAATAGCTATTTAAAGCACAGAAACAATATCAATATATAGGAAGCACACTGCCTGTCATTCAAAGATATGGCATGGCAACAAGAAAAGTCAAATCCTTGAATGACAGGCTGAGAAAAATCATGCAAAAAAAGAAAACACTTACCATCATCATTGACATGTTAATATCTTAGGTTAGTGGCAGAGTAAGAGAACACAAGCATCAGAACAGGCCTGAACACGGCCAAAATAAACTAGTTGACGGAGAACAGTAATAGCAGGAGAATCCTCCCTCTACACTGAAGGAGAGAAACCTGTTGGTGGAGACACAGCCGGGGCTCTGGAGACAGCTGCTGCTGGTCCTGTAAGCACAGCTGACATTACACTATTATCATGAAGGGTAGGAGGGTAGGAAGGGTAAGAGGTTAAAAAATACTCTGTTTTTTAAACTAGATCCACCTACTTAGTTCAGTGGAAAATTTACAGGAAGACAGATTCAGCATCCCCCTCTCCAACTCCTCGTCCTCCATCGCTAGGAGATTGACAATAACATTTATTCTGTGTTGGATCATTAAATACTAAAAATCTGTAACTGCATATTTGTGTGACCAGACGTAGAGCGCTAGCTGTAGGTGGCGTAGGGGCAGCTGATGTAGTGGAGACTCCTGCAGGTGGAGGGCAGGACTCCCCAGACTCAGCCCCCTGCTGCTTGAGGATGTACTGCTGCAGGTTGTACATCTTGCTGTTTTTGATGCACTTTACTCCTACGATGAAGGCAGCATATCCATCTGCTCTCCCAGATCTGCCTCCAGGTGTCCTTTGCCCTGGCTCCAAAGCCAACAGTTATGTCGCCCTCAGATGCCACTGGCGGCGCATGCATCCTGGAAGTTAGATAATCCCTGAGGTCCCTAATTTCCTGGAAACTCCTGGCATAGTCCAGAAATGACAGCAGGCTTGGTTACACTTTCTCATTCAATGTCTTTCTGTTATTTTCATGACTATTTACATTGTAGACTCTTACTGAAGGCATCAAAACTATGAATGAACCCATATGGGATTATGTACTTAACAAAAAGGTCTCTCCTTAACTTTATCCATGGGGGGAAACAGCGCCCCCCCAAATCCAGTTTGTGGCCACAAATATATGCCAGCCGTAGTTTAAGACTTAACATAGAGAATGAATGGTAGAGAATTAAGCTGTTAAGAGAATTAAGCTGTCATAACTGTACTGTAGCCTACATGCTGGAATAGCGCCACCTATTGATTGACATGCCAGTTTATGAACTTGCGCAGTCCTCGTTAGTATAGTGGACAGTATCTCCGCCTGTCACGCGGAAGACCGGGGTTCGATTCCCCGACGGGGAGATTTGTTTTACCAACTGCTTAATAATTTACCACTGCTATATTGACACTACTACGTGAACATTTAAATATGCACAAGTAAAGTCATTAAAACATGCGCTTTCTTTCTATTCTGTTTCTTTTTGCTGCCGCAAATCTTATGGTTTATTGAGTATTTGACTGAACCATTTTATTTTATTACGCAGTGTAAAAATGAGTTATATTTTTATTCGTTAATATAATGTTTTTTATAAGCCTCATTTGTTGTTTTCTTACGTTGCTCGATCCTGAGGTAGGTGATCATATTTTCGCTGTGAAGCTCTATTTGACAGTAGGAACATGTGCTGCTGTGCAACTGTTGTCTTTCTTCATGATTAATCAGCAGCTGGTAGAAAATTATTCCTGTTCACCTTTAGACGTGTTGTTCATGTCCAGGAGATGTGCACTTTCCATCGATTAACAATATTCCCATTTAGGATCAGGAGTTCTCCTCCCATGCTGAACACATCCTGATCCAAGGCCCGCTTTCCCCTCATGAGTCGTCCAACGGGTTTGCCGGGACTTCTTTGAGGCCAGGCGAAGGTTCTCCATTGACTCCCTGAGAAATCAACATGTGGTAGGATTATCACATTTCATGGACAAATAATGTCATGTAAGAAGATGTTGGTAATGGTGAATTTGTGTGAATAACATTAGTGGTTATCACGTTTGCCTAACACTCAAAAGGTCCCGGATTGGAAACCGGGCATGCAACATCATCAGCAACACCGGGGGCAACATCGGGCCCCGCAGGGGACTGTCCTCTCTCCCTTCCTCTTCACCATCTACACCACAGACTTCAACTACCACACAGAGTCTTGCCATCTTCAGAAGTTTTCTGATGACTCTGCTGTGGTTGGATGTATCAGCGAGGGTGATGAGGAGAGTACAGAGCTGTGGTGGGGGACTTTGTCACATGGAGTGAGCAGAACCATCTACAGCTCAACGTGACAAAGACTAAGGAGCTGGTGGTGGATCTAAGGAGAGCCAAGGCAGCAGTGAGCCCTGTTTCCATCCAGGGGGTCACTGTGGACATTGTGGAGGACTACAAATACCTGGGAGTGCACAGGACAATAAACTGGACTGGGCCAAGAACACTCAAGCCCTCTACAGGAAGGGCCAAAGCCGTCTCTATTTTCTGAGGAGGCTGAGGTCCTTCAACATCTGCAGGACAATGCTTAGGATGTTTTATGAGTCTGTGGTGGCCAGTGCTATCCTCTTTGCAGTTGCATGCTGGGGCAGCAGACTGAGGGTAGCGGACGCCAACAGACTCAACAAACTGATCCGCAAGGCCAGTGACGTTGTGGGGGTGGATCTGGACTCTCTGTTGGTGGTGTCAGAGAAGAGGAAGCTGTCCAAACTACATGCCATCTTGGACAATGTCTTGCACCCACTCAATGGCTTGCTGCTCATTCACAGGAGCACTTTCAGTGATAGACTCAGTCTCCCAAAATGCACCACAGAGCGCCACATGAAGTTATTCCTGCCTGTGGCCATCAAACTTCATAACTCCTCCCTCTAAGTGTCTGACACACACACACTTAGAGGTTAAAACTGGACCATATCTGTTTTGTGCAATAACACTGGCCTGAAATGTGTGCAATTCTCAACTGCTACTACTATTACTATTATTATTATTATTATTACTTTTCACCATTGCAACTCCGTAATTATGTTAATTATGTAAATACTGTATCATAATATTCCTTTAACTATTTAAATACCGTACATATCCACACTCCTTATATTTCTTTATTTATATTTCTACTATGATTTTAGATTTAACTGCAACACAGAGTTTCCCTTTGGGGATCAATAAAGTATTTCTAATTCTGATTCTGATGAAAACAATACAATCAAATGGTTCAGATCATCAGTGAGCCAGACAACATATGGCACTATGTCAGCAAGAAGAAACAACATCAGACAAAGAGTACAGGTTTTCTTGTCTTTACTCATGCATATACACTTTTTAATTCAAATGTTTATATAATTCTTTTAGCCTCACTTGTTGTTTTCGTTGATTCCTGGATCCTGACGTAGGTAATCCTACCGTCACTGTAAGGCCCTGTAAAACTTTTGTCTTTCTTGGATTATTTCCACTTTAATACTGTTTTCCTTAAAAAACAAACAAACGCATAGCTTTAGACCCGCTGTCCCCTATGTCACTATGGGTAACCTCAGGTCCATTTCTAATAAGACAGACAAGCTCTCGGCAGGCGGTGTAGGGGCAGCTGATGTAGATGAGACTCCTGCAGGTGGAGGGCAGGACTCCCCAGACTCAGCCCCCTGCTGCTTGAGGATGTACTGCTGCAGGTTGTACATCTTGCTGTTTTTGATGCACTTTACTCCTACGATGAAGGCAGCATATCCATCTGCTCTCCCAGATCTACCTCCAGGTGTCCTTTGCCCTGGCTCCAAAGCTGACAGTATTGTCGCCCTCAGATGCCACTGGTGGCGCAGGCATCCTAGAAGCTAGATAATCCCTCAGGTCCCTAATTTCCTGGAAACTCCTGGCATAGTCCAGAAATGAGAGCGACACCTATCGATTGACATGCCAGTTTATGAGTTTGCGCAGTCCTCGTTAGTATAGTGGACAGTATCTCCGCCTGTCACGCGGAAGACCGGGGTTCGATTCCCCGACGGGGAGATTTATTTACCAGTTGCTAATAATTTACTAATGCTGTATTGACACTGCTACGTGAAAAATGTAAACATTTAATAAACATTAATAAACATTTAAATATGCACGAGTGAAGTCAATAAAACATGCGCTTGTTTATGTTTCTTCTTGCTGACATAATGCCACAAATTGTCTGGTTTACTGAGTATTTGACAGAACCATTTTATTTTATTACGCAGTGTAAAAAATAGTTATATTTTTATTAGTTAATATAATGCCTTTTAGCCTCATTTGTTGTTTTCTTAGGTAGGTGGTAGTAGGAGGTAGGTGATCATATTTTCGCTGTAAAGCTCTATTTGACAGTAGGAACATGCTCAGTGCTGCTGTCCCCACTAACACAGAACGTTTAGGGAACGTTAGTTTATGGTTCTCTAAAGGTTATTTCAAACCAAACCAAAAACCTAACCTAAACGTTACTGTAACGTTTTTAGTAAACTCTTTGTGCACAAACAATGTTCTCAATGCTGAGTTCATGTGTTGAGCCCCAGGTGTTGGAGCAAAGTCTCATGTTGTTTCGAGCCTTCTTAGTGTTTTAAAAATACTGATTTTGATCCTATCATAGAAGGGCCCCTAGCACTCCCATTCAAAAGGCGAGGTGAGAGTTGTGCTTTAAATGGATGGCAAATAACTTGCCCTTTGTTTGCTGCTGTGCACGACGTGTCTGCTTTGTCGCATTGTATGTTTTGTGTCATTGTGTTAACATGCTTGCGTTTATGTTACAAATAAAATATTCCTTATTTCTGTCCTTTTTAATTTGTTGTAGTGTACAGTACATAAATAAAGCCAGTACAATCAAAGTCCTTTTAGGCAGGTTGATCTGCGGCCAACTTGCAACACACTAGGCAGTTATCGGCAAGCTAAGTGAAGGGGAAAGCATACAGGAAGGGATGTAATATGTGCATGCTACACAGCTGCAATACTGGCTTTACAAACTAACCCCATGCATTTCTGTGGATGCTGTGTCTCCCCCTTAGAAGGTCTCCGGGCTACAATGCAGAATAAACGTAACAGCATAGGTTCATCTTTTGCAATGGCATGTGCAAGAAACCTACCATAAATGAACTGACCAATATTCATATCTATTTTTTTTAGATGAGTCAACATCACACAGGAAACCAGCTGGCCACCCAGAGTTGGATGGATTGGCAAGCTCAGCCTGCCAGTTCAGCTTGGGACCCAGTTGACGGTACAATGGCTTTGAATTTTTCCAATTAAATACAATTGCATGACACGGAACTTGAGAGAAACTTTTGTTGTTGTTGTTATCAGCAGAACATCGTCACACAAAGGTAGGTGGCTCAGCCATGGACACGGAAATGAGAGGTAAGAAGACTCACTTAAGTTGTTCACATATAAGTATATAATGTATAACAACAAGACTAACAGCATTCGTTTATCCATAGCCATGAGGACATCCGTTACCCGCATGGCACAGTGGATGGAATGCATTAGAGGAGAAGATGGATGAGCTGCTCATGCTCTTATGGAGCTCCTCTGCTCCAGTCGATGACATGTTGCTGTCGCCCTGCTCAACAGTCACAGAGCTGCAGGTGTTCGACAGGAGTCTCGGTCAACAGGAGAGGAGGAACTAAATGGTAATTAAGTGGCCGTAGTCTTGCCCTACCCTGCCTTAAGATTAGCACTATATAATTGCATAACTGCAATTATAATATAACTGAACTGATTTATCTGGTTCCCAAAACTTTCAGCCCACGACCCCCAAAGTAACGGTGCAAGTGACTTGCGACCCCCCCCACTATAAACGTATATAAACATTGCACGCAACCGCACACGCACTATAGGAGTATCCAAACACGAGCATATTGACCACACAAAATAACACAACAGCCATAACATTATTCTACAGTAATTTACTCATTACTTTAATTTGAATTGAAATGAGATGGCTGTGCAATATGTTTGGAGCACAGCAAGTCCAATCTTGGTTTAATGTTGGAGACCGCTACTCGGAGATCATCCTCCACATTCAATCGCGATCTGTATTTATTTTTAAGGTACATCAGTGCCGAGAAAGTCTTGTCGCGCAAGTAGGTAGTGCCGAACGGCATCAGCACATCCAAAGCCGCCCTGGATAGCCGTGGGTATTCCCTCTCAACTGAAATCCAAAACTCAGCCAACGTCTTAGAATTAAACGCTGTCTTCAAGGTTCGGTCGCTGGACAGGTCAACCAATGCGTCCTCCAGCTCGGATGACAGATGATTTGCCCTCGTTTCAAATCCAAAGAGCTGTTCCCTTTTTATTTATTTGATTGGTTTTATTTTAAATTTAGCCACTAGTTTTATCTTGTGTTAAAATCATGGCTAACATATGCTATTTCTAATCCTTTTTAAATTTTTATTTTATTTCTGGAAATCAACTTGCGACCCCCCCTCTCTGGCTCGCGACCCCCCTGTGGGTCCCGACCCCCACTTTGGGAATCACTGCTCTAGGCTGGTGACAACTCTATGCTGCTCCTAAAGACAACTGAGAAAGACTGAACACAAACAAAACGCCCCAAAAAGAAAATCCTTGTACACAGATTTCAAATTGCAGGTAGTAAAATATGCAGCTGAAAACGGTAATCGAGCAGCAGAAAGGAAGTTTAGAGTGAGTCAGAAACTTGTGAGGGACTGGAGAAAAGGTTACTCTTACTGAAATGAAGAAAACAACGGAAGCTAATCACGGGCTGAAGGCAAAGAGCACAACTCCTGGACACGTTGTGAGCGTCAACTATTTTCAGTTTCAGTTTTCTAGACGACTAGTTTTCTAGCTTAGAAGAAGCCATGGTGCTGATTGTTGGGGCAAGGTCAGATGAGCCTGGGCATATAAAATCTTAAGATTGACATCACCTGGTCTTTCCAGACAATGATTGAGAACAATCCATGATACTGTGAGGTCTTTTTTTTTGTTTTCTGTTATTTTGAAAGTGTAAATGATGGAAATAAAATCTAACTTTTTTGTGACATATTATATGAATGTCTAATCTGTCATTTGATGCCTTTTGGAGATTTTTCTATCTTTTCTTGGCTTCTTTATGCACATTAATACAATTGTTTTCCTGGGGTGCCCAAACTTTCGAACCCCACTGTATAAACACAGTCTATGTGATGTATACAGTCCATGCAAGGCAGAGAAATGCGGGACTGTTGTTCAAATTGTAATCTTCCTATTGTTGTTTTTTAGGTAGACAATTTTAAGATCTGTTAATGTTAATTAATGTACACTGTCCCTGTCAAAAAGGAGGAGGGACAGATGAAACTTTACGTACGTCCCACCTTTGCTGCAATGACTCCTGAATGGTTTTGTCCAAAGCTGAAAATGGAACTGTATTTGACAGATGACACGTGTAGGTTGCTAGTGACAAAATATCAGCTTTTAGTGTGATACGGCCGCTTTGTAAATTACGTTTAATTAAAAAGTGTTTCAACTGTCCCGGCTCTCCCTTACTTATTAATTGCTCTACAGTTTTTTACAGCTTTGCAGGTTGAGGTTATTATTAATCAACACATACATTATGATGTATTGTTATAGATTAAACCACCCAACCGGTGATAAAGTAATTCAAATCAGCTCCAACTTTACCAGCTGCAACATTACAGTGATGTATGCATGTATTACATCACTAATTATAATCTAGTAATATATAATCTATGTATTTCTGAAATGAATAGTTTACATTTTGGTACTTTTATTATATTTTGAATGCAGAAAGTTTTTTACACTGTTATAATTACTGTAATACTATTTTTACTGAAGTACAAGATCAGAGAACACCACAATATGTTAAGGGTATTAACAACATACTACATATTATATATGCTTTATTTTTTTATAGGCTACATAATATACATTTATATTCTAGCTACTATAGCTTCTATTCTAACGTACTATGTAATGTACAGATTTGCCTTATATTGTCAAAAGCTGAGTATATCAAACAAGGCATATCTAATTCTGGGTGTTTTGGGATGAGACTTCACACTTTGATGTTACTTTAGTCAACAATTGAGTTTTCATGAAGGTCACAGGGGGTCTATCTTTGAAGTGTTAACAATATCCCTTAACAAACACAGAGCTCATTGACAAGACATACAGAATGGTAGGCACTTCATCACATTCAAAAACATCAACAATATGAAATATAAAATAAGAAATACAGTACAAATACAGAAAATACAGTAAGAATATGCAAAGGATGAGATTTAAACATGCAGTTTTTTCACTTCATTGATACTTTACCTATTAACATTTGTTATTAAAAAGGTCAATGTCTCTGATGTAATAATATACTAATTACGTGACTTTTCTTCATGCACTCAGTGTCGTCCATCAGAGAATAGGGGATGCCTCAGATAAATGTGAGGTGGCCGTAGAATACATCCTGCAGTTTGGGAAGTACAAGGGGAAGTCCTTCCGCTGGCTTCTTGAAAATGATATAGGATATACCATCTACCTAATCAGGAACAAGCTAAAGGAGGAGGCTGCAGGAGTGTTTATAGCAGAGGGGCACAGCAAGGACAGCCTACTGTCATTTGTGAACTATGCCTTCAGCTTTCATGAAATCCAGTCTCTTCTTGACTATGACAAGGCAAGGTCGCAGGTTGTGACAGTAGCAGCATCAGAGGATGACCAGCTGGTCGGGTTTGGCTCTCGTGCCAACAACACCTGGCGAGAGATTTGGGACAGCAGGGATGATGGCTATGCAGACTTTAATCAGAATTGCAAAATGGCGCTGTGTCGTGCGGCAGCCTGTTGCAGCAGCTCCTGATTGTATGCGTGTTTTGTGTGTTTTTAGTCACTTTATTTTAATTTATTTTTAGTGTTTAGTGTTTTAGTGTTTAAGTGTTGTACATCTGTGTTAAGGATGGGGCCTGTAAATTTCGGAACTTTTCTTTTAGTTTTATTCTTACTTTGGTCGTGTTTTGTAATTGCATGTTACGCACAAGGCAGCGGGACTATTGTTTACACATGCGATCAGCTGTTAGCGCTGTGTGGACCTGTGCTGCTGCCGGGGGCCAAACCTGAAATCCCGAAGGACCTACAAAGGAGACGCCGGTGTTGCAGAGGAGGAATAAAACATAAGGAAAAAAGAAGAAAACACAAGCCTGCCATCCCAGCGATCATTATGGGGAATGTACAGTCTCTGGGGAATAAGACGGACAAACTAGTAGCGCTCATCAGAACCCAGAGGGAGTTCCGCGAGTGCAGCATACTGACGTCATTCACACCACGGTCTCACTACTCCAGACGCAGCAGCCCAACGCCTTCATCTTTATCTCTGGGGATTTTAATCATGCTTCTCTGGATAAATCCCTCCCGGACTTTCAACAATATATTAATATACTGCCCCACAAGAGAAAATAAAACTTTGGACCTCCTGTATGCAAATGCTATGGATGCATACAGTGCCACTGCCCTCCTCCCCCTTGGCAAATCCAATCACAATCTTGTCTTCAGAGCTGCCAACTTTTCCCAAAACCTTGGAGTGAGATTTGGGGGGGGGCAACCCATATTTTGCCACGTACAAAGCAATTTGTTTGGCTCTTTCAGCATCATTATCTGTCAGGGTTTAAATTGTGATTTGTTATACGTGGGGGGATGGAGGGCTCTCCCTAGGGGGGTCTGGGGGTATGCCCCCCAGGAAATATTTTTGAAAAATAAACCATTAAATGGCACTTTCTGGAGAGTTTTGTGCAATAAAATGGAGAAATCAAGTCTTAATGGTATGTGCAGAGCTGTGGGGTTAAGAACCTTTGCAGTGTTGTAGTATCAACAAGTATTAGGGCATTCAGCATTTACATTAATGTTAATCAGTCATCACTTGGTTACACATTGTATTACCTTCTTATGATAAAAGAACTGACCCAGACAATGTGCCAAACATAATGAGCCACACAAAGAGACAGTAGCATATGTCAGTAGCAACAGCTGAGAAGATTTGGGTCTGTGGTGAACAGGTCCAGGAGTCCTTGGTGTAGGGACCAGGGACCCAAAATTAAATTAATGTTGAGGGATCAGCTAAGACCACTGAAATTCTAAAGAATGAGAACCACTGATTTACATAAATTCTAATCCTTTAACCTTTGTGCCAAGGCTCAGTAATGTTTGGCCCTCATCCTCTGTGCCCAACTTACTGTATTTACTTATTTCTGCTCATGTTTACAACTTTGTGCACATTCTAAATATAACTCCTCCCATCTCTGTTGTCCGAGATTTGGAGAGTTGTAATATACACTCACCGGCCACTTTATTAGGTACCCCATGCTAGTAACGGGTTGGACCCCCTTTTGCCTTCAGAACTGCCTCAATTCTTCGTGGCATAGATTCAACAAGGTGCTGGAAGCATTCCTCAGGGAGTTTGGTCCATATTGACATGATGGCATCACACAGTTGCCGCAGATTTGTCGGCTGCACATCCATGATGCGAATCTCCCGTTCCACCACATCCCAAAGATGCTCTATTGGATTGAGATCTGGTGACTGTGGAGGCCATTTGAGTACAGCGAACTCATTGTCATGTTCAAGAAACCAGTCTGAGATGATTCCAGCTTTATGACATGGCGCATTATCCTGCTGAAAGTAGCCATCAGAAGTTGGGTACATTGTGGTCATAAAGGGATGGACATGGTCAGCAACAATACTCAGGTAGGCTGTGGCGTTGTAACGATGGTCAATTGGTACCAAGGGGCCCAAAGAGTGCCAAGAAAATATTCCCCACACCATGACACCACCACCACCAGCCTGAACCGTTGATACAAGGCAGGATGGATCCATGCTTTCATGTTGTAGACGCCAAATTCTGACCCTACCATCCGAACGTCGCAGCAGAAATCGAGACTCATCAAACCAGGCAACGTTTTTCCAATCTTCTATTGTCCAATTTCGATAAGCTTGTGCAAATTGTAGCCTCAGTTTCCTGTTCTTAGCTGAAAGGAGTGGCACCCGGTGTGGTCTTCTGCTACTGTAGCCCATCTGCCTCAAAGTTCGACGTACTGTGCGTTCAGAGATGCTCTTCTGCCCACCTTGGTTGTAACGGGTGGTAATTTGAGTCACTGTTGCCCTTCTATCAGCTCGAACCAGTCTGGCCATTCTCATCTGACCTCTGGCATCAACAAGGCATTTCCGCCCACAGAACTGCCGCTCACTGGATGTTTTTTCTTTTTCGGACCATTCTCTGTAAACCCTAGAGATGGTTGTGCGTGAAAATCCCAGTAGATTAGCAGTTTCTGAAATACTCAGACCAGCCCTTCTGGCACCAACAATCATGCCACGTTCAAAGTCACTCAAATCACCTTTCTTCCCCATACTGATGCTCGGTTTGAACTGCAGGAGATTGTCTTGACCATGTCTACATGCTTAAATGCACTGAGTTGCCGCCATGTGATTGGCTGCTTAGAAATTAAGTGTTAACGAGCAGTTGGACAGGTGTACCTAATAAAGTGGCCGGTGAGTGTAGTCTGCTGTGCATGTCATTGCTATGCTGATATGGTGGATCTCATTCAGACCGTCTGACAGACACAGAGGCCCATTTGGGTCTCTGGTCTCTGACAGAGTTTAGAGATGGCTGTACGCTGCTCATTATCGGAGGACTACACAGATGCAACGCGTCACTGCCCACAGCAGAGCGAGTCCACTAAAATGAACTGAAGTTGCTACACTACCAGCCGCGCTGCTCACCTCTATCTTTACAGAGAGAGTGGACACGAAGGGACGGACGGGTCTGTGATACTCAGAGCTCATACCTGAAGCCGGGGAAATGCATGGATCGTGACATTTTTTTCTCAGTTTGCGACAATTCGAAACTTCCACAGACAGGGAGCGCTCTTGAACCCCCTCACAGTCTCTGAAAGCACAATCACGAGCGGCTCAACCGGTAGATCTATAGATAAAATCATCTTTCAGAAATTTGACCGACCAGGTTGACACTTCAGCGTGAGAAATCGGGGGTGTGGCGTGTGAGCGTGTGAAACAGGTCAAATGCGTGTGTCTCATGGCCAATGCGTGAGAGTTGGCAGCCCTGTGTCTATGTATGTTCCTTGTGTCCTGCTGCAGCCTGTCCACAAAAGGACTGTGAGGAGGTGGACTCAGGAGGCTGAGGAGGCCTGCAGTGCACTGCAGTGACTGCTTATAGTCTACAGACTGGGGCGTGCTCTGTGAGCCACATGGGGAAGACATCAATAGCAAAACAGTTCTGTGAGAACACGACCATGCCCTCCCGGACTGTACGCTGTTTTCCCAACCATAAGCTGTGGATCACCAGTGACCTGAAAGTCCTTCTGAAGGAGAACCAGTGACCTGAAAGTCCTTCTGAAGGAGATGAAGAAAGCTTTCAGGTCATGGGACAGACAGGAGCTTAGGGAAGTACAGCACAGACTGCGGAATAAACTGAGGGAGTGTAAAAACACCTACAGGAGGAAGCTGGAGGCCAGTCTCCAGCAGAACAACATGAGGGAGGTGTGGACAGGGATGAAAGAGATCACTGGTGTGGGGGTAGAAGAGGACAAACACCAGGCAGCCAGGAGAGAGCAAACAAGCTAAACTGTTACTTCAATAGGTTTAGCTCAAAGCCATCCCCTGCCTCTTCTACCACTCCACCAACCCCCTCATTGCCTCCTCCCCCATTCTTTTGTTCCCACACCTCCCTCCTCACTCCCCTGTAGTCAGCTCTCCTGCAGTCAGCCCACTCCCCTCACCACCATTACAGCACTTTTCCTCTCCCCCCCACTGACACTTCAAGCACCCTCCCCCTGCTTTACATTCACACCTGGCCAGAAGTGAAGAGACAGCTGGAGAGGCTACACCAGCGCAAGGCTGCTGGCCCGGACGGCATCAGCCCCAGGGTCCTGAAGACCTGCGCAGACTGAACAAACTGATCAGGAAGGCTGGCTCCATGATCGGCTGTGGGAATACTTGGCTCAGTAGAGCTGTGACCTTCCGCTAGCCTGGCTACAGTACTGAAAGGAAACCTGGGGTTGTTCCTATTTTCCTCTATTAATGACGAGTAGTACGCAGTTCTGGCATTACGGAGGGCCTTCCTATAAGTTTGAAGACTATCTTGCCAAATTAAACGAGAATTTTCCAATTTAGTGGAACGCCAAATCTTCTCAAGTTTCCGCGATATTTGCTTTCATTTGCGAGTTTCAGTGTTATACCATGGAGCTAACCGTCTTTGTTTTATTATCTTCTTTTTTAGAGGGGCAGCAGAGTCAAGTGTCATTCGCAGCGAGCCTGCTGCACTATCAACAAAATGATCAATTTGGGAGGGACTGAAATTAGCATAGGAGTCCTCCGTTACTTTGTGACTTGGTAATGAATTAAATGCTAATGGAATCACATTCTTAAATTTAGCTACAGCACTATCAGATAGACATCTTGTAAAGCAGGTTTTGCATATTGGCGTGTAGTTTAGCAGTATAAACTCAAAAGTTATCAAACAGTGGTCAGATAAAAAGGGATTCTGTGGGAACACTATTAAATGTTCAATTTCAACACCATACATCAGAACAAGATCAAGGATGTGGCTAAAACGGTGAGTCGGTTTATGAACACTTTGAGAGAAGCCAATAGAATCTAATAGAGAGATAAACGCAGTACTAAGGCTGTCATTCTCATTGTCCGCATGAATATTAAAATCCCCTACAATAAGAACTTTGTCCGTTTTTAGCACTAAATTTGACAAGAACTCTGCAAATGCAGATAAGAATTCAGAGTATGGACCAGGTGCTCGGTACACTATAACAAATAGAACTGGTTGCAGTGATTTCCAACTTGGGTGTGAAAGACTAAGAACAAGACTTTCAAATGAGTTATAATTTAGTTTAGGTTTAGAGCTGATTATTAGACTAGAGTCAAAGATGGCTGCAACTCCACCTCCTCGGCCTGTGCCTCGAGGAATGTGAGTATTAATATGACTGGGGGGGGGTGGATTCATTTAGACTAACATATTCTCCATCACCCAGCCAGGTTTCAGTAAGACAAAATAAATCAATATTAGAATATGATATTAATTCATTTACTAGTACACCTTTCGAAGAGAGATCTGATGTTTAAGAGTCCACATTTAATTCTCCTATTCTTTTGCACTATTGCACTTGTAGTTTTAATTGTTATGAGGTTTTCATGCACAGCTCCTCTTCTGTTTACCTTTAATTTAAATAACTTCAATGGTCGGGGGGCAGACACCGTCACTATGGGGTTTTCACTAGGTAACCCCTGGAATGGAGGAGCAGAGAAGTGTGTCAGACTGCGACTCTGTCTCCTGGTCCCCACTCTGGATTGTCAGGGATTAGGTCCACTAATAAACTCGTCAAGATTTCTAGAAATGAGAGCTGCTCCATCCCAAGTGGGATTAATGCCGTCCCTCCGAATCAGACCAGGTCTTCCCCAGAAAGACTGCCAGTGATCCACAAAGCCCACATCATTATCTGGATACCACCTCGACAGCCAGCGGCGAAATGATGACATGCGGCTATACATGTCATCACTGGTTAGATTTGGCAGGGGTCCAGAGAAAACTACGGTGTCCGACATTGACTTTGCGTATGTACACACTAGAGTGCGGATCGGGCCGGATTTTTCTGTCCGAGCCCGGCCCGCTTCCGACAGAGCATTAACCGAACCCGACCCGAGCCCGACAGGCATTAAGATATTTCTGTCCGAGAATACAGTTAAAATCGCATTTGTTTCTCATACTAATGACACATGTACGTTTGTTTGTGTGGAAAGCCCTTTTATTAAGCAATTTCAAAGGAAGGCATTCGGAAATGTCAGATGAGCGCATCAATGCACAGCTGACTTTCCTTCGTTTTCAATAGTTTTAAAATCTCCTGCGGCCAACTTCTTTTTAACATCTTCCATCGTTGCGCTGCCACATGTAGCTTAATACGCACGTCTTTCGTTGTCACAGCTAGTTTAACACATTTCCGCACACAGGAAGACGGATGTTAGGGTAATATTTGACATTTATTTTAATCCAAAAATGAACATTTGCATCAGGTGAAACAGACCCATTTGTTACCTACATAATCAGCTGTTTTAAATTCAAAATGTTCAATGCCTCATCGCGCTGATGTGACCGAGCCCGACCCGAACCCGAGCATCCTTTCTAAAAATCTGTCCGAACCCGGCCCGACCCGTCGGGTACCGTCGGGTCCCGTCGGGCTCGGGTCGGGTATCCATCCTCTAGTACACACCGATTCAACATTAATCTTGGTGACCTCCGTTTGGCGTAACCGGGAGTCATTAACGCCAACGTGAATAACAATCTTATTGTATTTACGTTTATCCTTAGCCAGCAGTTTCAAATAAGACTCAACGCGCCCGCTCTAGCCCCCGGGATGCATTTAACTATGGCTGCCGGCTTCGCTAACTTCACGTTTCTCAAAATGGAGCTACCGATAACCAGGGTTGGTTTCTCAGCGGGTGTGTCGCTGAGTGGGGAAAATCTGTTAGAAACGCTAACAGGCTGCTGGTGGTCTGTGGCCTTTGAAAGCTTACGACTACTTTTGCCACGAACAGTCACCCAAGAACCTTTTCCTGGCTGCTCAGGAGCTGCCGGGGGATGGCTACCAGAGGCTAACTCAGGCTCAGGCCGGCCCGTACCGACTACCGGGGGGTGGCTAGCTACAGTAGCTAACGGCTGATCTATCATGGTGTAGATCCGGACTTCTAACTCACTAAGCCTCGCCTCCATGTCTATAAATAAACTACACTTGTTATACATCCCATTGTCGCTAAAGGATGCAGAGGAGTAACTGAACATCTCGCACATCGAGCAAGAGAAAGTAGGAGAGGGAGACGACATGGCTAACTGCTAAGCTAAAGTACGGTAGCGTTAGCTACCAAGCGTTAAAAACAGCTGTTATTTAACGAAATGAAAAGATCTGTGAGTGCTTAGACAGAACTCTACTACTATAATAATAACTGTTTAGTGGACAGTTAGTCGCTGTAATAGCAAATCCAACAAACAGAACTGGTATTTAGTGAGCAGCAACTAGCCACCAACACACAAGCACTGGAAACGGAAACGGAAATGACGTCAGGTACGCTTACCGTAGGTTCGTAGGTGGGAAGGAGATCCTCGCTGAACATAGGCCCCATTTTCCATGAAGCGATGGGAGGGGAAGCAGTACGTGCACCTAATTATGTATTATGCAGTATGTACAATAAATCTCCTGTGAAAGCACGCCTCTATTTGGCGGAGAAAATTGTCCACCATGTTTCTGATAACGCTAACTTTTCAAATGTACGTTCATGAGGGCCTCAGTCTTTGGAAAAACGGGTAACCCTTGTGTTGTCTTCCCGGTCAAAATTTAAAATCAACACTTTTGACGCTTTATTAATGTTTTTAACTTTTTCTTACATTGTCCCTTTTTTCAATTTTATCAAGTTTGTCACTTTTGACATTTAACACTAACTTATTAACTTTAGTTTTACAGTTATTTTTGGAATTTATGGTCAATAAACCTCATTTATAGTTAAATTATACTTAATGTTTGAGTTAGAAAAGCAGAAATTAGGAATTGTTTAGACTAATATTAAAGGAATGGATGTTGATGGATATTCAGACTAGAATATATCAACTTTTCAAAACCACTTCAATTTTTTTCCAGTGCTATCAAATTGAATGAGATGCCCCAAAATGAATGAAAGTAGAGATTTGTACTTACCAAAGAGCGTTGTGTGGAATCAATCATGTTATTTTGGGTAATTAAAAAGAACATTGATATAGGAAAATGAGTCAATTTGACCTGAGGACAACATGAGGGTTAAAGAAAAAAAGCAATGAGCTGTGGGCTGCCTAAATCAGGACAGTAGGCTGTCAGTGAGCTGTTAGGCAATGCACATACACAGTAGTCAGTCACATCAGTCAGGGGATTTGTAATAGTTTTTCCCATTATCTACTGTCTCTGGAAGGCAACCTTTTGGGACTCTCTGGTAAAGGCCGTTAATAGTGACCTCATGTATAAAAGACTGTGCAGCTTTCGTACCAGAAGATGGTGTACTGCCAAAACTTGAAAAGTACCTACGCACAGAAATATTCACATGAATATAAAACCAGACGTAGGCCAGATCCTGCACACCTTTGCCTTTTATAAATCAGCACATGAACAAGCCACCGACCCTGCCTTGCCTCCTCCCATAAATTAATATGGAAATGACTATAAATTTGGCCCCGCTGTCATTATTTGATCAATCACAACATGTTAGAAAAAAAGGAAAAAAATGTTCTGTTTATCATCTCGGATAAGCAATTAAACAAAATTCCCAGAGTGGCAAATGGTAACCGGGCAGTGAATGCACCGAACCATGGCAGAAATTAAAAATATATATATCTAAGTGGAAATCAAGCCAATTGTCATGGTTTGGCTTGCTGCCTCTCCTGTCTGTTTCCCTCTGTGTTTTTGTTGTTGTTTTGCCTTCTTTCCTCTGAGTGGGTGTGTCGCTCCTGGCTCTCGCCCTCCTCGTCAACACACCTGTGGCTGCATACACACCTGAAGCATATGCAGTAATCACTACTCCTGCCTTAAACCCCAGTTTTCCAACCAGAATGTCTGTTCACCTACTGTGGTAACATTTGCTATGCTACGGTGAATGTTCATGAACAAGCAAACACTATACGCCACTTCAAAATGGAACAAAACTGATGTTATTTGTATTCTGTGTTAGGATTATATAATAAATTCAGGGTTCTATGCTTGCTCCTGCCCGAAATGAAGGGCTGGCTTTAAAGTACAATTTGCTGTGTACTGTAATGTCGATGAATCAATAATACAGAACAGACACAGCAATCATATTCTCATAATTAGTTATATAACAAGTTACCTAACAGAGGAAATTAGACACCTGAATTTATAACACCGGTTTACAGTTCAATAGACAGGGAAACACTAAAGTTTTTTATTAACTTATCCTAACAATATACATACATCCGTATTCTGATTTCTAAGTTAATCAGATCCACAAGTAGCTTACATCGGTATGGCCACTTTTTTCTTTTTACACATGCATGCAAAATTTTGACAAACATAACTGAGTGAAAAGCTTTTACTGTAGAGCACTGAAAATTATTCAATAAATTAGTCAGTTTTTTATTCTCACTAGAATTCATTGATCACTTGCATACATACTGCATACCTGATGAGGTTGTGATTTCCGTCTATGTGCCACAGCGAGTTGGGACCTGCAACACTGTAGGTTCTCCTGTGCAATCGGTGAGACAATGTTCTGTATGCAGCTCCAGCTGGATTCACTCAAATCAAACACTCTCTTACTCTCCTTCTCTGCACACAAACACCCATAGCGGATAATCTGGCCCTAACAGAATTAGGTCCCATCTCTTCATTTTCTCCGACCATCTGCTGAACCACCTCATCAAGTTCTGCATCAGAAAGATATGCATACCTCATTAAATAGGACAAGTTGAACCGCCTAGACAGAGAGAAAATAACTTCAGTTTAAGTGTATTTTAATTGACTGAATGTGATTTTACAAAAACAACTTCTGATACAGATAAGAGCAATAATAATAATAGCAGTTTTGGTAATAAACTTGAAAAAAAGAGACCATGCTAAAAATTCATGATTAATTTTAAATTAAAAAATTATGGCCATTGCTTTACTCTCCATGCTCAAAATGACCCAACTTAGTCAGATACGTAAATGTCTTATCCTTATGCATAATTTGACTTTGGCTTATTCCGGTTTATTTTGACCCAATGCCAGCCTTAAATGAGTAGTGTCTATCAATTCCACTGAATGTGTAGTTATAAAAATCATGTCAGGGCTCGACAGTTGCTGCAAAATTTATTTAGTAGCTTCCATTAACTTTGCTACATTTGCGTTTTAATAGGTTATTTTGTTACTAAAGTCTGTATGTGCGTTCTCAGAGGAAGACATACTCTTCTCTAATTTGAAATAAACAGTGCAATAAACAGTGCACTTCTTGCAAAAATGTTACCTTCAAGCACAGAAAACATAAGCCCTGCAATCTGAGTAAAATAATTGTGAATGTACCTTGCAATTGTCGTTCATTGTAGTTACAAATCCATGTTAGCAGGAATCTCAAGTTTTCTTCAGTGACAAGGTAGATGGATCTTCCAAAATCACCTGTCCGGACCAGGACCGAGGTACCTTTTGTTGTAAAAAGAGATTTAATGACATACAGTTTATGAACTAATTTGTATGCATGTCAGTCACTATCCTGAAGATCATTTTGAGATAGCCTGTTTAAGGAGTATGGGTCCAGGACTATCACCAACTTGGTGTCAGGTGTTCCAGTCAATGTTTTAACTGGTTTATTTTAGGGCTGCACAAAACTTTTTTTTTTAAATCGTCATTTCTATTTCTACTGGCACAAAATTATCAGTAGGAACTTGCACTTTAAAATAGGGCTGACAATTGGTGCTTTAACAAAATATCTTAACACTTACATTTTTAGATAAATAATCATAAGTAATGTGGACACAATGTCTAAGTGGGGAAAAGGCAAATAGAACTGTAAGTTCAACGTACATCACTTTACTGTAATGCAGCCTTTAAAACCAGTAAAGGACAACACTTATGCCATATTACAATATCCAAAATGTAAGACAAAATCTAGTCTCATATCACGATATTGCTATACATGAAATGTGTGCAGAATTATTAGGCAAGTGAGCATTTTTGACCTTATCGTCATTTTCATGCATATTTTCCAATTCCAAGATATAGAAACTTAAATGCTAATTTGATTTAAACATTATCAGGTGATGCATATTAAATTTATTTAATGAGGGAGGGTGTGGCCTAAAGTGATCAACACCCTATATCAAGGTGTGCATAATTATTAGGCAGCTTCTTTACCTCAGACAAAATGGGCAAAAAAAGAGATTTAACAGACTCTGAAAAGTCAAATTGTAAAATGCCTTTCAGAGGGATGCAGCACTCTTGAAGTAGCAAAGATATTGAAGTGTGATCACCAAACAATCAAACGTTTTGTTGCAAATAGTCAACAGGGTCGCAAGAAACGTGTGGAGAAAAAAAAGACGCATATTAAATGCTAGAGACTTGAGAAGAATTAAACGAACCATTAACCTCCAGTGCCGCCATATTCCAGAAATGCAACCTACCTGGAGTGGAAGGTGTTCAATGCTCAGAGATGTGGCTGAAAGGCTGAAACACAACAACCATTTAACAAGACTCATAAGTTGAAACGTCAAGACTGGGCCAAGAAATATCTGAAGACTGATTTTTCAAAGGTTTTATGGGCTGATGAAATGAGAGTGACTCTTGATGGCCCAGATGGATGGGCCCGTGGCTGGATCTCTAATGGGCACAGAGCTCCACTTCGAGTCAGATGCCAGGTTGAAGATGGACTTAAAATCAACTCCCAAAACTACTGTCAGTTTTTAGAAGATAAGTTCTTCAAGCAATGGTACAGAAAAAAGTCTATATCCTTCAAGAAGGCCATGATTTTTATGCAGGACAATGCTCCATCACATGCATCCAAGTATTCGACTGCGTGGCCAGCAATGGCCTTAAAGATGACAGAATAATGACATGGCCCCCTTCTTCACCTGACCTAAACCCCATTGAGAACTTGTTGACCCTTCTTAAACGTGAGATTTACAGTGAGGGAAGACAATACACCTCTTTGAACAGCATTTGGGAGGCTGTGGTTGCTGGTGCACAAGTTGATCATCAACAGATCAAGAAACCAGGGCTGTGTCTCAAATCGCGCACTTCCATTAGTGCACTTACAGACAGTACACTTTGTGCACTACGTACTGTCTTGCATAGTGCGTAAATTTCGACAGAGGAGTGTTGACTCATATCGCGCACTGCCATGTGCACTTACCGGAAATGACGTTAACATTTCATCCCTTCTTCTTCTGTACAATTGTGAATTTCAAAGGAGAGCATTATAGTCTGCTATTGTTTTTTGCGAATAATTCCTGCTTTGTTTTTCATACTTTAACAAAAATAAATGTGATTTTGTTTTTATTTGCTCCATGTCACTTTTCAATCCATTAATTATACCTATTCTTTGCAGACCACTATTTTATGTATATAAACTTATGTTTCTGCTCTAAAAATAAGTAACGTTAATATATTACTGTTCATTTTAATGCTCAGCGGTTTTATGACGACGTCCTTGTGTCCCAGAGATAAGACTGTTGTTGTGAAGCATTACCCTTACAACTTACCTAATAGACAAAATATCATAACATCTTTTTATTCTAAGTTGTATTTTTGTTCTAAAGGGTCTTCATCCATGACGATACAATAGTGAAAGCAGAGGTAATAGAGCTGACATGTAATAGAGCCCATTCTTCTATTCCTATATGCTCTAACATACTTGCAACTTGTATGCTTGCAACAGTTATGCAACGTGTAATACAAGAGATAACAAAGTTAAATACTTTTAATATAGTTTTATTTTAAAAATGTGCTTGTAGTTCTTCCCCCACCCCCAGGCCGTAGCTAATTTGATGGGGATAGGGACATGAGGGGGACTTCAGACTCTCCAGGGGATCCTTCTACGGTCTGATGGCCATTGTCACCCCTAAATGACGGACCTCTATTCCTTGTTTGTCCCTGAAGAGATGGGTTATACAGGATATACATCAGGTGGAGGCAGTAACAGCAGATACGTTTTAACATTACGCTACTGTTAACGTTACCGGCAATCAGCTGATCTATCGGAATATGTACAACTTGTTAAGATCACACACTTAACACTAAAATCTTCTACAGTGGTAAGATAGTTTAACACAAACAACACATGTAACGTTATCTTATAACTTATTTGCCAATCTGGTTAAACTGCCGCAGTTAACTAGCTAAGGTTAGCGTGCTAGCACGTCAAATTACGGTACCAATAAAGGTTATAATTCGTGGTACAAAAATCATTACCGACTGTAAAATTAACCAAATATAAATATACAGGTGGCATATGTTATAAGTATAGCAAAAAGACCCACGTTCAACTTACATTTGTATTGCTCCGTCGGTCTCGCTATCGCGTCTAACTGTTGTTAGCCCCACCCCTTCCGCTACGTAGCCAAGATGGCGACTGTTGAGTGTGGAAAGTGTCCATTGATCCACACTCAACTTTGTGGCCGTTTTGAGTGCACCATCCGGGTACTTTAAGTGCACTTCATTTGACCGCACTTCGACAATGTGAACGCACTATGTACTCAAATAGTTAGTATTTAGTACAGAAGTGCGCGATTTGAGACACAGCCTAACAGATTCCATGGATGGAAGGCTCATTACAGTTATTGAAAAGAAGGGTGGCTATATTGGTCACTGAATATTTCTTGAAATGTCAATAGTGTTTATTTGTACATCTTGAGTTTTATTCTTACTCTAAGAAATTAAAATAAACAAGTGAGATGGGAACATTTGTTTTTCCATTTAGTTCCATAATAATTCTGCACACCAATAGTTGCCTAACAATTCTGCACACAGGTATTCTCCTGAGAAAGCCAAAACTCACTTTTCCGTTAAATATTCTGCATGCTTATCCTTGATGGAGTCACATGAGACCAGTCCTTAATGACAAACATTCATTCCCTAGAGTAGAGGGGCGGTTCCTCAAGTGAAAACTCTTCTTACTAGTCAAATGTTATTTCTCAACCCATGTGTCTTGAGGCCAAACCCGCCCACAGGATCCTACCAAGTTTGTGTCACTTATTTTCAAACTACCTGAATAATTTATAGTACGTAGTTTGACTAACAAGAGATGGTCCACTGTATGAATCAAAGAAAATACTTTGTTGTGTTGCCTAAGCTGTGTGCACTTCTTCAATAAAACGGAGAATCCTTTCTCTTTCCCATCTGATGCTCCTTTCAAGGGTCTCTAGTCTAAGAAATTAAAACAACAAAATTTAACATATCTGACAAGATCTCTCTCTATCTGACATTAAATGTTAAAGCTAGCTTACTAGCCAGCCAAGCGGCATCTAAAGTAGTAAAATGTAACAACTTAATGTTTTGTTGTCACAACCTTGGATAAGCACATTGCTAATGCCATATGAGTGACTTTTTTGTTTTTTCCATAACCACTGTATGCTGAAGACACTTTGGGTTGATATCTGTATTCCCTTTTAGCCACAACCGTTAGCGTGTTAGCTATTTATTACAAAAACACAAGTTCTAACTAAGCAGTATGGCATGGATTTTGTGTGGAATACAAAGGCTAACGTTAGCTAACCTAAAATAAGCTACATACTCATTAAAACACATTTTGATTTGTTGATGTTGTGTCTATGTACTTATGTTTTAGGGAAAAAGAGTGACAACCCCCTGTCACCTGACTACGTTCCTTCAATCTTCAATCATGTTCCTTCCCCGGAGAAGAGTAAAAGAAGAATGAGGTTAGACGTATTCAACAAAACAGCAAACTTCAAATGATAGAGGAAACCGCCAAGCCATCATCAGCTGCAGCAGTAATGGATCTAACAAACTGTCCTCTAGTCAACAAGCGTCCTACTGCAGACCAGGTGAAGGAATCTAACATCAACCAAGAACTTGAAAATTAAAATATTCTGCCTTTTCTCAATGAAAATGACGATCCAGCAACTCCACCATGCAAGAGTGAAAATTGTAAGTAACACATTCAATCTCTTGAGTTGGAAGAGAACTGAAAATATGTTAAGAGAAAATGAATAGAACCCCACTGAATGATATGAGCCTACAAAACAATGATAACAAGGTTAATATCCTCACTAGTTTACAAACACCTTCACTACTAATGACAGTGTTTCATTTTATAGCTCCCTATCTCACATCTAAGTCCACCCTAACATTATTTCAGCAGTACATGCTTGTTTTGCAAAGCACTATCCCAATAGGTTTTGCTGACATTCAGAGAAAATGATGTCTTACCTAAACAATAAAGTATGTTGTGCTCTTACAAATGTCTCTGAGTCTGTTGGACCCTTAAGTAATCCAAAAAAAGATGTAATACACAGATGTAATATTAAGTGTTTCAACCCTACTTTATTAAAATGTGTATAGTGTAATTCTGTGGAGTGTTGGTGAAAGACAAAACTAGAAGGAATGCAAAATGCCTAAACCAAGGAGAATTCATTGTTCTAGGGCGATAATGACTATTAGACAATGACAAACGAGTATTACAGTAGTTATTTAATAGCATATCACCCCTTGATTCTTTCTTTTCCTGTTACAGTTCCTTGTCACGTCACCAAATGTACAACATTTAGTTTGTCTATTTTTGCATAATATAGTGTGCCAACTCCTTTTCCTAATCCTCATGGATAATTCTTTTTTTTTTAATTGCTCACTTTTCTGCAGCTAGGACATATCCACTGTTTAGGAATTATTTTAATGTGAAGGCAAGTTTGGATGAAACTTTTGAACTGAACAAAAATCTGACCCACAGACCAACATGTTCCCTACTTCTGGCTCACAGCAGTAGCACCACAGTTTACCATGATTTTTAAATATTTCTACTGCTTTTGTAGCAGAGAAATACTTAACAATTAGCTCTGGAATTATATATTTCTTAAACAAACAAAAGGAGCCATAACACAAGTTTTATGTTGACAACGTGGAGGCAGATAAAGGAAAATCCGAAGGCAGTTATATTTTTCTAGCAGGTTAGGCTAACTATCTAAACTTGTTAAAAGCCGAACACCATCCCCGTCCAAACTGTGTTTCACTTTCGATCCAATGTTATAAATATGATAAAGACACCTGGACTCGGTCGAGACCAAAAGCCATATTTGGCAAGACCAGTGGCAGAGACGGAGGCAAGTCCAAGACCATAGAAAAACTGCCTGGTGCTGGACGTTATCATGCTAGCAACAATAACTTAGTATTAACCAAGGCAAAGTTATGTATCAACTGGAGTGGAGGTGGACATTTTAAAGGCAGAATAACAGGTCTTTGAGGGTCAGAATTCTAGCTGATAGACAGGTGTTCAAATACTTATTTGCAGCTGTATAATACAAATAAATAGTTAAAAAATTATACATTGTGATTTCTGGATTTTTTTTTAAGATTATGTCTCTAACAGTGGACATGCACCTACGATGACAATTTCAGACCCCTCCATGATTTCTAAGTGGGAGAACTTGCAAAATAGCAGGGTGTACAAATACTTTTCCTCACTGTAACTGGACAGCTCTGAACATTCAATACCCTAGTGGGCTAAACTCTCGCGAATATAAAGCTCTGCCGCAACTTAACACACTTCCCCACCTACTGTCCACACTTTATTATCAATTTATTATCAGACAGAAAACATGTAACATGTTTCAAGTTTCTGCGCATGAAAGTTACCAGACAACAATCTTCTGAACATAGTCATACTGAGAAATCCAGAGAGTGATGATAGTCTTAATTAGCTTTGTAGCAACTCATTTGGCAACAGCTTGAATGTAACGGCCGTTGATAAATATCAAAAAGTTACACACTAAAGCTTTAAGCCACACCAAAAGTTGAAGCTTGAATAATGTCCTCACACATTAACTTGGTGAACTTTACGTAGGTGTCATGGACAGGAAGTTTCAAATTTACAAGGCATGTGTTGACTTCAGGGTATTTCCGCCCTGTCTCATGAATGAAAGTCAGCGTTGAGTGAGGTGAAAAGCCAAGAGCTCTGTCAGCTCCAGAGGCAAAAATCAATATTTGTTTCACTAGCATGGACCACGCCACAACGATATGTTAGTTTAAAGATTTAATAAACATTATGACTGTGCAGCTGAACATTACGAATGTGCAGATGTATGAATCGATGTGGATGTCGTCTGATGGCTGGTCTGGGAGCATGCATGATGACCGGGTGGAGGAGACTCAGAGTAGGGGTTCCATCTCGGAAACAGTTTTGTGCCCAAACAGTTTACAGGCCCCCAGACGGTACCTAGATGAGACAAGAGAGAGGTGCACCCCGGGATGAACAGGAAGGGATGAGAGGATAGATGGAAGGATGAAGAGGAGAGAACGGGAGGGTGGGTCAAGCAATCAGAGATAACGAGGCTGCTGCATAGCACGGTGTATATATAGGTTTGTCTGGTGAATAGAGGTGTGGTTTAGGCGTGGCCTTGCTCCTGAACCTAAGTTAACAAATTAACTACATTTCACTAGCATGGACCACGCCACAATGATATGTTAGTTTAAAGATTTAATAAATATTATAAATGTGCAGATGTATGAATCGATGTGGATGTTGTCTAATGGCTGGTCTGGGAGGATGCATGATGTGGGGGTTCAGTCTCAGAAACAGTTTCCCAAACAGGTTACAGGCCCCAAAAGAGTCAGATTACAGTGTAACTAATTTGTGTGTGGGATTGTGGAGATTGTTGTGAATGTAAGTTCGGCATGTTTGGGATGACCATCGGCCTTGGAGCTGAATGGTTTGGTGGGAGATGCCTGATCTGGATGCTGTGCCGATGCGGAAAGAGTGGCTGGAATAATGTGTGGGTGATATGCCTGAGATGCCGAATTCTGTCTAGATGTTTCTGAAACCAAAGTCAAGTGGCCATTCCTTTCGGTAATAAAGAGTGGATGTTGTGGCGATGCCTTGGCGGTGTACCTGGAGCTGATGTATTTGAATAGTGGCTCTTAGGGGCTGAGGTAGGAGCTGAGGCGGAAGATGTAAATGGGGGAAGGAAGCTCCCAACTGATCCGTTTTACTTCGACGTGTAAATATGACAGAGTTTGAGGTGTGGGTGGTGATGTCTGATAGACTGAGATCACGAGAAGGATTTTATACGGATGAAGTCGGTGCAAATTCTGAACACCTCAGGAAGCCGAAAAAAAACAGCAAAAACATGGATTCCAGAGTTCATTTCTTTTTTCATTTATTTGTTTATTTGAAAAGGGGACAATGTACACTGATCAACATTCGAAGCAAGTGTAAGCGTACCCGAGTTAGCCATAGGCTAGTTTTCATCGGCAGTCCCCTAGCCAGATGTTATTAGGCATCCTAAAATAAACATCCTAAAATAATAAACAGTTATAATACAATGAAGATATTTATACAATAGACAAAAGGTTAGAAAGTACAATGTTAAGTCACAGCAATTGAATAAACAAGATAAGCAAATAAAATATAAAATAGATGATACAGTTATTGTTGGTGGATGGAACCAGTGTCAGTGTTGACAGTGTTGATTTTCAATCATCCATTTCTTAACATTACTCTTAAAAGAGTAATAGGATGGGGACTCTCTAATTAAAGGTGGTACCGAATTCCATTGATGTGATGCTGTAAATGAAAAGACGGCCTGGCTGAATGCAGATGTTTTGAATGGGATTGTGCAGTCCCTCCTTGCTGCACCTCTGGTAACTTTGTTTGCATTTGAGTTAAAGTTGATAAGGCCAGACAGAGGAGGAGGAGCTAAACTGTGCATGATCTTATAAACTAAGCAGACATTTCTGTATTTTATGAGGTTTTCCCAACTGAGCAGTTTATACTTGTAATGAAAATGAAAGGTAGGCTGAGAGTGTGCTGGGGGCGAGACTGTTGATGATGGCATCTTGAGAAGCGTAAGAGATTTCTTAGCTGGTGTGGTAGGTGAACGTTGTGGCTGAAAACGGTGGCACTGGCGTTGTGTGAATGTCAGATTCTGGAGCCAAGCGTCTGAATTTCTGAAAAGAGAAACAATGAGTCTGCTATGCGGTTGTGGTGGACGGGCACGTGAGCAGCCCTGAGGATGAACGGGTGCTGGGCTGATATTATAGTGAGCCTGCAAAAGGCTAGAAAGAAAGGATTTTGCTTGGGGAATTATGTGGATGGCGTAATTGAGTACGTAAGGAAGTCTGATTGTTAATCAGCACAGGGCTCCAGACAGAGTCGAAGATTTTGGGACTGCTTCCGCAGCCGAAAGCGAGGCGCACGGAGAAATAGCAGACCCCAAAAAAACACCAGAAATCCGGATCAATGGGCAGAATCTTAAATGCACTGGAGATGTCGGTTTTGGAAAGCAAAGCCCCGCCAGACGGATAAGGGAGATGGTGTGATTGATGGATGCATATTGCATGGAGAAGTCCGGACTGGGAATAATGCTATTGATGCTTGGGACGACCGAGCCGTGAGGAGAAGAAAGGTCATCAACCTCTTCTTCCCAGAGTATTTCCAAGTGGCGACGGCTATGGGACTGATGCCGAACACTGGAAAAGGAGGCAAGACGCACGAGCGATCAAAAAATAGTCCTTCACTTCCTTTGCCAGTAAAGAGGTGACAGTGAGATGGTCTATGACACTATACCAGCAATTCTTTCCACTGACAAAAAACGGGACCAGACCAAACAGTTACTTAAATTTTGCCCTTTATTCTATACAAGTTAAAAATGATAAACAGTTCTTCTGTGTAAATAAAGTTAATAGCTGAGTTCCAAGTCCCTATGACAGTCCGTCATTAAGTCAATCACAAATTCCGCCAAGGGTAGCCTGAGCTCCTCTTCTCTTTCGCCGCTCCGCGTTGCAATGCCCACACGGCAGACACTGGGGGAGGAATAAGGGGAGCTTTTAGTCAAGAGTAATACATAAGCCAGTTCTTTCCCATACGCTCAAGCGGGTTAGCTAGCAAACTTTCCTTGTCTGTACACAAGCAATGAATCCTTTATTTTGGTGACTGGTGTGCAGCCTGGGCTTCTTTTCCCTTTTGTTGCTTCACATTACAATCCCCCAGACTCCAGGGGAGGAATAAGGGCAGCTCTCAGGCAAGTATGACACTACACAGTTCTTTCCCACACATTCAAAGAGGACAGCTGGAAGACTTCCCTTTACTTATCTGTTCACATGCGTTGAACTCCCCATTTGGGTGGCTGCAGTGCCCCTGCTACAGTGCCTTGCGAAAGTATTCGGCCCCCTTGAAGTTTTCAGGCTTCAAACAAAGATATACAATTTTTATCTCTTTCCACAGATTCTCGATTGGATTCAGGTCTGGACTTTGACTTTTAACACCTGGATACGTTTATTTGTGAACCATTCCTTTGTGGATTTTGCTGTATGTTTGGGATCATTGTCTTGTTGGAAGATACATCTCCGTCCCAATTTCAGGTCTTTTGCAGACTCAAACAGGTTTTCATCCAGAATGGTCCTGTATTTGGCTGCATCTATCTTCTCCTCAATTTTAACCATCTTCCCTGTCCCTGCTGAAGAAAAGCAGGCCCAAACCATGATGCTGCCACCACCATGTTTGACAGTGGGGATGGTGTGTTGAGGGTGATGAGCTGTGTTGCTTTTACGCCAAACATATCGTTTTGCATTGTGGCCAAAAAGTTCGATTTTGGTTTCATCTGACCAGAGCACCTTCTTCCACATGTTTGGTGTCTCTCCCAGGTGGCTTGTGGCATACTTTAGACGAGACTTTTTATGGATATCTTTGAGAAATGGCTTTCTTCTTGCCACTCTTCCATAAAGGCCAGATTTGTGCAGTGTACGACTGATTGTTGTCCTATGGACAGACTCTCCCACCTCAGCTGTAGTTCTCTGCAGTTAATCCAGAGTGATCATGGGCCTCTTGGCTGCATCTCTGATCAGTCTTCTCCTTGTCTGAGCTGAAAGTTTAGAGGGACGGCCAGGTCTTGGTAGATTTGCAGTGGTCTGATACTGATCCATTTCAAAATGATCGCTTGCCCAGTGCTCCTTGGGATGTTTAAAACTTGGGAAATCTTTTTGTATCCAAATCCGGCTTTAAACTTCTCCACAACAGTATTACGGACCTGCCTGGTGTGTTCCTTGGTCTTCATGATGCTCTCTGCGCTTTCAACAGAACCCTGAGACTATCACAGAGCAGGTGCATTTATACAGAGACTTGATTACACACAGGTGGATTCTGTTTATCACCATCAGTCATTTAGGACAACATTGGATCATTCAGAGATCCTCGCTGAACTTCTGGAGTGAGTTTGCTGCACTGAAAGTAAAGGGGCCGAATAATTTTGCACGCACCACTTTTCAGTTTTTTATTTGCTAAAAAAGTTTAAAATATCCAATAGCTTTTGTTCCACTTCACAATTGTGTCCCACTTGTTGGTGATTCTTCACAAAAAATAAAAATTTTATATCTTTGTTTGAAGCCTGAAATGTGTCAAAAGGTTGAAAAGTTCAAGGGGGCCGAATACTTTTGCAAGGCACTGTACTTCGGGCTCTAAGGACGTAGTCCGGGTCTACACCACCACGCGTTCACCTGCACTTACGACGATTTGTCATGGCTGCAGCTGCTCCAGCCCGTCCGCTCACCTCCATGTCCTCTCCTTCCCAGTGTGCCAGCTTCTCCATTGTCCTCCATGTCAGTTCATCTCCGCGCTCTCTCGCTATTCCTTCGTGCTTGTTTCCCCAAGATCTCCTCCTTGCTTCTGCTTGGTGCATGTTTCCCCATCAGCCGATCAGGCAGCCGAGGTCGTTGAAATTGTTGCAAACCATCCTGCCACCCTGATAGAGAACCGGCCTTCCCCGTTTGTCGACCCCTTTTGGCAGGGGGATACGGCCAGAAGGACAAGCGTTCGCAGGCCTGGGGATGACGGGGGTGGGGGAGCGGCAGAAGACAGGCGGTCGAACACGGAGCTGTTGTGAGAGGAAGCAGGATGTGAACCAGGAGATGGTTGGGCGCTGACAGTGCACGCCAAGATACGGTGGGGCACTGCACAACCTGCAGGAGAGGGACACACGGGTAGCAAAGATGCGGCAGTATTGTTCGGAGTCAAGGGCGCCCTAGTACGTACCCTGGTCAAATTGCTGGATGCAACCGGCTGACTGCAAAGTGCACATGATAACTGTAGAAACCCGTCCCCCCCAAACCGTAAACCCATGTTGAGTATGGTGGATAGATAATCGTCCAACTCCTGTCCCCGAACAGGGAAGGCCGAGCAGGTCTTACTGTTCTGTGGCCCTGTAGATAGGCTGCTGTCTTTGAGGGGTATCATCAGCAGTCGAAAAAACTCCCATGTAGGGCCCCCCTCTTCCACTGAACCCTCTGCTTGCATGAAGACATCCATAAATACACTTAATTTGGCTTCTGGGTTGAAACTCCTCCTTGCAAAGTCTTGGATGGCATCATCCATTAAGTTCTCTCTGCATACATTTATCATATTACTGCTAGGCGTCTCTCCAATCCAGACTTTTGATGCTAGAGTGGTCTGTCAGGTTTTCAGATCTGGTCTGAAACAACACACAACAGTACCGGTTGTAATGCCCATGGGCAGTGAAAAAAAGCCTCCCTGAGAAAGCTCCTTCAGTTGTTTCAACAACAGTAACAGACTGATAAAGACACTCATAGATAAGTCATAAAACTGAACTTATTTGCATCAACTATCTACTGTTCTTTGCCAGAAAAAGGATACTAATACATGTTTTGCTTAACAAAATATACAGCTGTGCTCATAACAAAACTGTAGACAAAACACAGGCACGACTTCACAGAAGAAATGGGTCATAACACAACATGAAACCATATCAATTCAAACGGTGTTGTCTAAAATATATGGATAAAAAAAATAAGATAAAATATTGATCTTTCACCACTACTTTGCAACATCCAAAACAGCTGCATTGCCTCCGACCCACACATAGACGTGCACCGCTGCTTCAGCGCAAAGAAAGAAACAAAGTTTAACTCGATGTCTCATTCACTAGTAAGCAAAACACCTAATCCACCTGATATTTCAAAGGTTCTTTCCAAGCAGACAACGAGGCAGTGATTGGTGGGCGATTTAACTGGATTATTGCAGCTAAAGATGACAGATCTTTTAACAGATGGTTAGAGGGGAGAAGCCTGAATTTTTATCACTTTTCGGTGACAATCTACCCTTGCCAAGGTGAAATCAGTTCTGCCCAGTATAAGAAACAAATTACTTTAGACAGCATCAAATTCCTCCGCTGACAAAGACACCGGCACTTTGATTTTCGTAAAGTTTCTGCTACAATGCAAATTGAAAGAAAATCACTAGTTATTTGTGTAACAATGTTTTTTGCAACAGTGTCATTTCAGAACATATAAGGCTATGTTCACACTTGAAGTAAAGTAAAGTTGACTAGAGTACTTTTGTTCTCATGTCAAGTTTATTTTTTATACATCACAAAGTGTCTGTGAAAACCACCATATGCAACATTTATACATGAGGCCAGAGATGGCAAAGGTACTCACTTCCAGTACTTAAGTAGAAGTACAGGTACTTAAAATACTCTGGTAAAAGTGGAAGTGCTGATTTAACTTCTTTACTCAAGTAAAAGTACAGGCTTGGAAATTTAAAGTATAAAAGTAAAAGTAGCCTAGTAGGATAAAATATGAATTACTAAACAGACATTTATGAAGAAATTCCCCAGCACATTGGCCAGGAGTCCTTCTTGATGCCTACTGTCTCAAACATCTCTATCAGATAAGGCCGAGGATGATCGATAATGTCTTGCTGCTTGTCTGCCCAATATCTGGCGTCTCTGTTTTCTTCATTTTCAATCTCTTGCCGTACTATGTGCTAATGTCAGCACCATCAAGACGCAATGATTTGCTGCAAATGAATGCAGAATGCCGCAGAATCTGTCAAGTTGGCTTAGTGGCACGTCAACAACTTCTCTCTAGCTAAGTTTCCACCCACTTGTCAATCGAATTATCTGAAGTTCAGTAAAAAATCAACTCATGTGAATAAAGTTGGTGAAACTGCTGCTTCGTTAAGATCAAGCAACGTGCAACCTAGCTAACAGAAGAACACAAACAACTAAATCACTAGATAACTTACTTTAAATGAGCCAGAACTATAGATCAACACAACAGGCTTCAATGAACTGACATCAGTTATACGATTTACAGTTCTCAACAGATCCTCCAGACAGCTAGTCTTTTTCTTTTCTCACTTTTTTCTTTACAAGACTGCGCTATTCTCCGACATGACAACCTCTAAAGTAACGAGCCAATTTTGTAAAATTTAAGGAGTAGAAAGTACCGATATGTTTTAAAATGTAAGGAGTAAAAGTAAAAAAAAAATATAAAGTAAAAATATCAGAAAAATCTACTTGAGAACAGTAACAAAGTATTTGTACTTTGTTTTTCCAAATCGTACCCTGTTTTTAAGGTGGTAAAAGGCTGACTTTCTTGTCTTAATGTGGATGCTAAAATTTACGTCAGCATCCATAATTATACCAAGATTTCTGGCATAGTCTGTTGTTTTTAACATTGTTTGAAGATGAGCGCTGCTTCTTAATTGTTCCTCTTTTGCTCTAAAAATGATCACCTTAGTTTTTCCTTCGTTCAATTTAAGAAAGTTGTGGCACATCGAATCATTAGTTTGTTCAATGCATCAGTTTTTGTATTTGGACTGTAGTCTCCAGGCAACAGCGTTATGTACATTTGTGTGTAATCAAATTGTAATTTTCTCATTGGGGATTAATAAACAAATTAAATTAGCATAAATATGACAACTAATGTCATTTTTCATTTTCTGAGCCAGTGGAAGCATATAGATATTAAATAGAAGAGGCCCTAGGACAGAGCCTTGGGGAACTCCACACGTCATATTTGTGCTCAGAAGCATAATTACAGATCCGGAGAGGCCATCCCAATTATCCAATCGATCCAATAGTATGTTGTGGTCAACTGTATCAAATGCAGCACTGAGATCAAGTAATACTAGGACTGTAGTTTTTCCTCCGTCTGTTCAAGTGGATGTCATTAAAGACTTTTACAAGAGCCGTCTCAGTGCTGTGGTATGGTAGAAAGCCCGATTGGAAGGCATCAAACGTATTGTTAGGAATGGAAAAAGGTTGAGTTGTTTTTCAATTATGAGTTGTTTGAGGTAATTTTGCTTAAAAATGTAAGGTTTGATATTGGCCTGTAGTTGTCCATCACTGATGTACAGTGAGTAAAATAAGTATTTGAACACCCTGCTATTTTGCAAGTTCTCCCACTTAGAACTCATAGAGGGGTCTGAAATTGTCATTGTAGGTGCATGTCCACTGTGAGAGACATAATCTAAAAAAATAAAAATAAGTTGTAATCACAATATATGCTTTTTTAACTATTTATTTGTATGATACAGCTGCAAATAAGTATTTGAACACCTGAGAAAATCATTGTTAATATTTCACCAGGTTTGCTCACACAGCAGAAGGGATTTTGGCCCACTCCTCCACACAGATCTTCTCTGGATCAGTCAGGTGTCTGGGCTGTCGCTGTGAAACAGAGTTTGAGCTCCCTCCAAAGATTCTCTATTGGGTTTAGGTCTGGAGACTGGCTAGGCCACACCAGAACCTTGATATGCTTCTTACAGAGCCACTCCTTAGTTATCCTGGTTGTGTGCTTCGGGTCATTGTCATGTTGGAAGACCCAACCTCGACCCATCTTCAATGCTCCGGTCATCCTCTCCTTAATACAGTGCAGTCACCCTGTCCCATGTGCAGGAAAACACCCCCAAAGCATGATGCTACCACCCCCATGCTTGACAGTAGGGATGGTGTTCTTGGGATGGTACTCATCATTCTTCTTCCTCCAAACACGGTTAGTGGAATTATGACCAAAAAGTTCTATTTTGGTCTCATCTGACCACATGACTTTCTCCCATGACTCCTCTGGATTATTCAAATGGTCATTGGTAAACTTAAGACGGGCCTTGACATGTGCTGGTTTAAGCAGGGGAACCTTCCGTGCCATGCATGATTTCAAACCATGACGTCTTAGTGTATTACCAACAGTAACCTTGGAAACGGTGGTCCCAGATCATTGACCAGCTCCTCCCGTGTAGTTCTGGGCTGATTTCTCACCTTTCTTAGGATCATTGAGACCCCACGAGGTGAGATCTTGCATGGAGCCCCAGTCCGAGGGAGATTGACAGTCATGTTTAGCTTCTTCCATTTTCTAATGATTGCTCAAACAGTGGACCTTTTTTCCACCAAGCTGCTTGGCAATTTCCCCGTAGCCCTTTCCAGCCTTGCGAAGGTGTACAATTTTGTCTCTAGTGTCGTTGGACAGCTCTTTGGTCTTGGCCATGTTAGCTAACGACCTCTAACAGGTGCATCTAATTTAGGATAATAAATGGAGCGGAGGTGGACATTTTGAAGGCAGACTAATAAGTCCTTGATGGTCAGAATTCTAGCTGATAGACAGGTGTTCAAATACTTATTTGCAGCTGTATCATACAAATAAATAATTAAAAAAAGTCATACATTGTGATTTCTGGATTTCTTTTTTAGATTATGTCTCTCACAGTGGACATGCACCTACGATGACAATTTCAGACCCATCAATGATTTCTAAGTGGGAGAACTTGCAAAATAGCAGGGTGTTCAAATACTTATTTTCCTCACTGTAATTATATCTACTGTAAGTCACAGGGGAAGTTTTTCTTAGAGGACATTTATTTTTGATATTTCTGTAGTTTGGCATTGGGGTAAGGAAGGGATCTGAAAACTTATCACACTGCTGCCCGTAATTAAAAAAAACTTCTCTGGGAGAGACGCTACTTGGAGAATGGCAGATCAGGCAACAGAAATTGGGTACATTCTGTGGAAAAGAACAAGCATTGGGAAAAGATGCACAAACAGTATGTAGTGCATTCAGACTACTTCATTTTTTCACATTTTATTACGTTGCAGCCTTGTGCTAAAATCAAAAAATAAGAAGAAATACCTTATCCTGTTAGTTACCCACATTACACACGCACAGGCTCTATATACATGCACAAATGGAAGATGTCAGCGTGAGGTAAAAGTATTGAACGATTTGGAGTTGTTTTGAAAAGTTTTTAGTTGAAAACTTCACTTTGAATCAAAGGTGATCAGCAAAGTCAGTAGGATTCATTCTCTGAGAACCATAAATCTATGTAAAAGAATTTCATGGAAATCCCTAAATAAATAGCTATTGAAACAAATATAAAAACAAATAATTATTGAGACATCTAAGTGGTGGACTGACCAATATTGCCAAACTTGTACCTTTTTTAAAATTCTAGAGATTTACCCTTGGGAAATAAGTGAAATCATTATATTATAAGGATACCTGCCATGAAAAGGCACTACTCAGAAAAGGACAGCCAGTTGAACTTGGCAAAGGAGCTCAGACAGCTTGTCCTATTCTGTTGCAAACAATGCAATATATATATATATATATATATATATATATATATATATATATACACACACATACACACACAGACAGACTCTTGCAATGCACAGGGAGCATAGACAGAAGTAAACTAAGTGTTGACTATGCAGTTTTTTAATATAAGAGTGTGTGTGTGAGTGTGTGAACGACTACATGGTATCATTTAATGGCGCATATGACAGTTTTGGGCCTGTGTAAAGGAAGGACACAGACAGAGGTCTGACTGATGTCTTTAACATGAGAAGTCTCAGCTGAACTTGCAGACAGCATTACAACCATGTCGCCGTGGAAACCGCAGACCACTTGTGAAAACATATGAAGTGGTCAGAGAGCATGGCGCTACAGCGAACAGTTGCCGATGAGACGTACTGCTTACCAGACAGTCATCCACACACACACACATACACACATTTAATTCTTATCAGAAAGTAAATGTTTGTGGGGTCCTGAAGGTCCACCAGGACATTTTTTTTTTGTCATTTCCTTCACCTTTGGGGATGTTGCCACCTGCTGATCGAACACAGTTGGGGGGGTTGACCATGATTACTAAATGTCTGCACCTGCTGATATGCTCACACCTGATGCATTATATCGTTTCACCTCATACCTTTCCTGTAATGCCCTGAAGAAGGCTGGAACCAACACCTTTTTTTTTAACTTTTAACTCTAGACTCTAGTTAAAATTAGTTAATAAAGTCTTTTTACATTTACTCTAAGGACGAGTCTCTTGGATTTTTTGACTAAGTATGCTCACTGGATTTGTTCATGCCCCCTAACAAAGAGCAGTGTCTTGTCACAAAGTTAGTTCCAAGAAGCAGTTCTTTGGTTTTTAATTGGTTAAAAGGTTTTTATATTTGTCATTTCACAACACAGGGTTACACAATGAAAAACGTTTTAGCCCTTTCACGCTACACACAGAACATCTTCTGACTGGCTACTAGTCCTTACCTAGCTACTGTCAGGGCACATCCTCATACTCTGCTTCTGACTGGCTAGTAGTCCTTACCTAGCTACTGAGCATGTGCAACTCTCAACAAAGCTGGAACAGAAGTGTGATGTTTCACTCTGTTGCTAAAATAGAGAGTTCAACACACAGGGTGAAAAGAGGATCTGCAGCAATGTGCAGTACAACAAAGATATGGTGTTTTTAAATTAAACCATGTTCACCTATTCTGGTACAACCTCAAAATACAATTATGAACATGATGGCATTACTAATATGACCAGTTTCCTTACACTGTGGGAGAACATTTTAAAAGGCAATTTGTAGTCAGGTTTACTAAATGTAATTGTTGGGATTAATATGGGATTACTATACTAATAATGCTATATTGACTCCATATGATAATAAATGTGTACACATTAACTAAAATGTGCATTTGATTAATGCCCAATGAAATGTGGTGGCACAATGACATGATTCTTTCATCCAGACAAAGCAGTGAAGGGACTACAGGCATGTGCTGTGCGGGATGGCTAGCTTCTTTGGTTAGTTAACAAATGGTTTGTAGGGATTCTAACCAATCAGGCATATATATATATATATAAGGCCAGGCTGAACTGAGCTGTTTTTGTACAACGCAGACAGCCTGTGTCTTATACTTCCCATACACACACACACACTCGCATACACAGACACCATACACCAAATATTCCTTCATGTATGTAGTCTTGTGCATTATGTTATTATCTCTTGTATTCTATCTCGCTATCTGCATAAATCCTTTTCAAAGTGCATGTGGCAGCGCTTTAAATAGCTGCGGTTCGGAGACTCTCTAAACTGTATTTCGTTGCATTGTACCTGTACATGTGTAATGACAATAAAGTTGAATCTAATCTAATATTATGCATAATTCATTTTCCGTTATGACCTGCGGATGACAGTGCCTACCTCCTCAGGTGCTTTTCCAACCCCGAGGGCACAGAGGAAATGTGCTACAATGATGCCCAGGCTCGTGCACGCTCAGTTGTGAGCTTTTTGTGAGAGAAACACAATCAAGGTTAATTTTTACTGGGACTCATTTAGGTACGACTAAAAGGCAATTAGCCCATGGCGCCGTTTCTGTTGTGGTTTGGGTTTTGTTTTGTGTTCTTTTCCCGCTTTTTGGTTCTGTTGTCCTGTCTTGTGTTCTCCCCCGGTCTTGTGTTATCTCGTGTTCCCCTGAGTGTCTGTAAGTTCTGTTTCCTGTTTTAATTTGAATTGTGTTTTTTGTCTCGTTCTGTCTTTAGTTTTACTTTCTATGTCTTCCTGCTCTTGTAATTACCTGATATTTTCCACCTGCTTCCCTGCCCTCTTGTCACCTGCCTCTCGTTACCTCATTACCTTGTGTATTTAATGTCTGTGCTTACTTTGTCTCCTGTCAGATCCTTTTGTCCTGTCAATTTGTTCCTGCGTGGCGTTTGGTGTGTTCCTGCCTTTTTTAATTTTTTTTATTCAGATGACTTCCCTGCGGTTTACCTTCCCTGTGAGTTTTTTGCCAGCCCCTGTTTTAGTTTTTATGCTTTGTCAAATAAATCTTTTTGAAACCTCTCCTGCCCACCTGCTGCTCTCTGCTTTTGGGTCCTCCTTCATTCCGCACCACAGTTTCACATGTATTGTTTCCAAAGCCATGTAATGTAAGATAAACCAGTTCTTACTGGGTTGTCAGTGTCTCCCTCGTCCATAGACAATATGCCACACTTACTTCCTTGAGTTTTCCCAGGTTCAGAGTCATAACTAGGCTCTCTGTCACCTTTGACTAAGTGACTCCCAACAGATAAAGTGTGCAGCCATGAACTAGTGAGATTTAATCTGATATAATACATTTTGGGCTGAAAAGCATTACCATTGAGTAATAGTAAAGCCCCCTTCCCCCACAATGTCTTTGTCACAACCCGCTGCTCTGAAGATCAATAAACTCTTCTTCCAGAATGGGTCATCAGGGAATGTTGTCTGTTGTATAAGGATCCAGGTATTTCATTTTCATGCCCGTCACGTGCACTCAGTCACACAGCTAAGTAACCAACGTGAATGTCTTCTCATTCCAACAATGGAGAGCCTTTTGTCTCCTTTCATTCTTAATCTACAAAGTTCAACCCCAAATGAATTCTTCAGAAATGATTTCCCCTAGCAATGCCTCAGCTCCGTTCTTTGTGATGCTGATTCAGCCATCAGTGAAGCGAGTCATATTACTTTACTTCAGCTGAGTGTCACCAGCTTGTAACAAGGAGCAGGTGAAGGTATTACCCCTTCTGACTGTTAATACTCTCTGAAAGAAATGTCCTCTGCCACATCCGTGCATCATCTTCACAGACTGCAGAGCCAATTTAAGGCACCCCAGTTAGAAATGGCAATTTTGACTGGTTAAGTCACATTTGGGTCTTACGGCTTCAGCGGACATTTTAATGTTTTTTACTGACTATATTTAAAACAATATATCATATATAAATTCACAAAAAAAACTAACAATACAAAAAGTACTAACAACCTAAATATAATAAAGAATAATATAGCACATGATACAACCTCACTCAACCGATCCAGACAATATTATGATATCGAAAACAAATGTAGTCTAAGTCTTTTTTTAAAACCAGTTTTTCCCTTGGTGTCCCGAATCCCAACTGGAAGATTGTTCCAATATACAACTGACCTATAAAACACAGTCCTCTTCATACAGTGAGATTTAGGTAGTGGTAAAGAAATCTGTTGACTATTCACCCCTCTTGTATAATGTGAATGCATATCTGAGCAATAAATTATGTTATCATAAAGAAATTTAGGAATCCCAGTATTAATAATTCCATGAAAATATACTAACATATTAACAGATAGTCGATGCTTGACCTCCAACCAAGCAAGACGTTCATGCATCTCTGCAACCCTAGTTCTCAAAGAACAACCAAGAACCAGTCTTGCAGCCTTATTTTGTGCAACTTGTAATTTTTTTAAATGACTGCTTGATGCCGCAGACCATACAACAGAACAATAATCCAAATGACACAAAACCAATGAACAAACAACACGCCTAACCAACTGTAATTTTAAAAACTGTACACTTACGAACAACTGCCACCGCTCTACCCATTTTAGTAACAACATTGTTAATATGATCCGACCATGACAATGTGGAATCAAGCCAAAGTCCCAAAAGCTTCACCTTTTTTACTTGCTGTACATTTTGGCCATTTACGTGTATATCAATTTTGGGATTATCACAGTTTTTGAGATATTTAGGACAAGTTTATTTGCTTTAATCCAATTATACAATTTGCTAATCTCACTAGACAAAACCTGAGTAATCTGTAAACGTGTAGGGGCAGCATAATAAAGAGTAGAATCGTCAGCAAACATAGTCAGTTTAGCCTTACTGAGTATATACGGCATATCATTTGTAAAAAATTGAAAATAACAAAGGTCCAAGGCAACTTCCTTGAGGAACACCACACTCCAGGGACTTGCTACTAGATAAAGCTCCATTAAAATAAACTCTTTGCGACCTCTCAGACAAATAGCTCTTAAACCACTTGATTGTAGAGAAAGTAAAACCATAACTAATAAGTTTAGAAATCAAAAAAAGTTGGTCAATCACATCAAAGGCAGCACTGAAGTCAAGTAGAAGTGTACCCACAAGCATTGAGTTGTTGATAGATGTTAGCCAGCTATCCGACATTTGTGTCATTGCAGTGCAGGTAGAATGACCACGTCTATAAGCATGCTGAAACATCGTAGTCAAATCATTGTTAGAAAAGTAATCTTGCACTTGCTCAAATACAATCTTTTCCAACAATTTACTCAAAATAGGCAAGATGCTAATAGGCCTACTATTTAAACCACAGAAAGTTGATTTCATGTCTTTGGGTAAAGGAATTATCTTACCCTCCTTCCAAAGTTTTGGACAAACACCACTAATCAAACATCTGTTGAAAATGTGACAAGTTGGTTTAGAAATATGTCCAGCTGATAACTTCAACAGCCGACCATCCAGGTTGTCTGTACCAGCAGACCCCCCAACAGTCACAGATCGCCAGACATTAACCAGATGAAATTCAAAACTGCACCTTTTATCTTTCATAATACACCTTTTGATAAGCTCAACTAAGTTATAATCCACAGAGGATTTCATCGTCTCTCTAAAATTAGCAAACTTATTAACAAAATACTCATTAAAATAATTTGCAATCTGTATTGGCTTAGTCAAACACCATTAAATTCAACAAAAGAAGTACAAGTATATTTTTTCCCCATGATTTCATTGAGTACATTCCACATTCTCTTACTATCAGTCCCACTAATTCTTTTCTTAAAATATTCTTTCTTTTTCACTCTATTCACCTTGGTCACCTGATTCCTTAAAATACAATAAGATTTTTTATCCTTAGGAGAGACAGAATTAACCACAACCTTTTTTGCCTCTTCCCTTTGATTCATTAAGCTCCTTAACTCTGTATCAACCCAGGGAGCACTTTTGGCTTTAACTGTAAATTTCTTTAATGGAGCATGCTTGTTAACCACTCCCATAAACAATCCATAAATAAATTAAGAGATGCTTCAACATCATCAATGTCACTTATCAAATTCCATTTAATATTATCCAATTCATTCAAAAAACACTCCTCATTAAATACACTAGAAGATCTTTTCATAATAATTTTAGGACAGGCTCTAGGTAGTTTAGCTATCCTAGAGACAGCAATACAGTTGTGATCACTAAAGCCAACTGTTACAGAAATAGGTATAGAGCACATGTCAGGATTATTAGTGTAAATGTGATCAATACATTTTGAAGTTAAAAATCCTGTATTGTTACTAGAAATTCTCGTCGGTTGATCCATTAATTGAGATAAACCACAAGTGTCTGCCATGTTTTTAAGCTTGTTTTTCAAAGGACAGATATCAGACAGCCAATCAATATTTAAAACTCCCAACCAATATATCACTCTGTTTTCCTCAGTCACCTTGTCTAGCATATTACATAAATCATTAACATACTGTATCCTGGCACTAGGTGGCCTATAACAACAACCAAGAATAATAGGTTTCAAATGTGGAAAATGTACCTGTACCCATAATACTTCAACATCATCAATCATTAAATCATCTCATTTTAACAGGAAAATGATCTCTTATATAAATGGCTACACCTCCCCCAAATTTGTTTCTATCATTTCTGGAAATTGAAAACCCCCCTATATCTACTTCTGAATTATCAATGAAGTGATCCAGATGAGTTTAAGAAATCATAAGTATGTTTATTTTATTCAATTGTAACAATAGAGACAGGTCTTGAATTTTGTTCCTTAAACTACATATATTAATATGTGCAAGTATTAAACCTTTAGGTAATTTATTTATTCTGGTCATCTTAATTAAAGTTAAATAAGTTCTAAATTATAATCTAGTAGAATATCCTATTTCCTGAGTTATTTTAACTTCATCAAGTAGGCTGCATACATCTGAATCCTATACGCACACACATACATATTCACAAACATATTTAAAATTGAGCATAAAAGCTCATTAGGCCGACAACTGACTTTAACCATCCCTTGGGGTGATAATCAGTTATCATACTTCAAACTTGCTTTATCCCCTTTCTCTCTGGCAGCTTTCATCTTCGGCCACAACTCCTTCCTCCTTAGTTGCACAGCTTCAGAGAAATCTTCGTTGATGTAGATCTTAGTGCCCTTTAATTTCTTAGCAGAAGAAAGAATTAGCTCTCTATCTTTAAGGCGAAGAAGTTTGACAACAATTTTCCTTGGCTTTCCCCTCTCCTGAAACTGGCCAAGTCTCTGAGCACGCTCAATGTCAATATTTATTCCATCTAATCCCAAGTTCTTTGAGAACATCTCTCGCACCTTTTTCTCTGATTCACCCCACTTCTGTCCTTTCTCGTCAGCAATGCCATCAATTAAAATATTTGTTCTTCGGCTCTGGTTTTCAATGTAGTCCAGCTTGTTGAACATTGCATCCAATTTCTGTTTAGAAATAGTCATGTTTGTCTCAAATGCCCTTATCTTTGACTCAATCTCAGTGCATCCCATCTTCTCCTCTTCAAACTTCGTTTGGGTAAATTCCAAACTAGTCTTCAGCTTGTGTACATCTCTGATAACACCATCCAATCTTTTGTTAGTTCCATCAATGATCAGCTGAATGAAACATTTAAAATTATCTTGTTGTTGCAGTAACATCTCTTTATAGATCCCTCTCTGCTGCTCCATTAATTGGGAGAGTACACTCATCGTCACAACGGCATCCTCATCGCACGGAGATGTTTTAGCATTTTTAGGCGGCATAATGTGTCTTACCAGGATGTACCTGAAGTTGATGAAAGTTACAAATGTTGATGAAGTTGGTGAAAGTTGCGAATGATGATGATAACGTATTTGTTTTTCAGAGTCCTAGTAGGCCCAAAAGCCCATCCACTTGGGCAGCAGCCCAAGCTCTGCAGATACTAGGAATATTATCCACAAGATTGAGACGCAATTACCACTAAATTCAGTAATACCAGAAAGGATTCAATAGATTTTTGTTGGATTCCAAGAGGCCAAGTTCTCAGACAAAACTCCTGGCAGCCATCTTGACGTGACGACGAGATATAAATCAGAAAAAGAAATCATTCTTAGCTTCAGCTATACATATTGGTTCCACCCTGGCTTGATGCTTTTTCATTTATTAGGATAAGTAAGGCATGGCTCATTGGCCTCATACACAGATCCCACAATACGATCATACATCCTGGGTGGGCAAGGGTGCTCACGGTGAGAGCTTATATCACAATTGCCATCAGAACACAAAATTGCATATTTAAAATGTATTCAAGAAATATGACTGGGCAGGGTAGACTATCAGCACTGGCCTAGGTGGAGAGATTATATCTCCAACCTGGCCTGGGAACGCCTCGGGATCCCCCAGTCGGAGCTAGTTGATGTGGCTTGGGAAAGGGAAGTTTGGGGTCCCCTACTGGAGCTGCTGCCCCCGCGACCCGACTCCGGATAAGCGGATGAAGATGGATGGATGGATGGATGAAACGCACTGGTGTGCTGTACAACTATGTCATTGATGTCTTTATAGAAAAGGAAAGGAGGATAGTTTTGCTAATGATGTAGAGTTGCCAAAATTGTACTCAAGTAAAAGTACTGTTACTTTAGAATAATATGACTCAAGTAAAAGTAAAAAGTAGTCATCCAAATAATTAAAAGTAAAAAGTGCTTGGTGAAAAAAACTCCTCAAGTACTGAATAACTGTTGAGTAACGTCTGATTTATTTTTTAATACAAGCCATCAATAAGACAAATATACAAAATAATCAATAAAATTATTGTTCATTCAATCAATAAAATTAAAGTTAATTAATTAATTACAAAATAGCTTAAATTAAAGTAGTCCAGATAAATTCAAGTATTTCAAAAATAAATAAGCACAAGAAACACAAATTTCTAAACCTTTTATACTTTTTTTTTAACCAGGCTCTACAGGCAGAACAAGGCAGCCCATAAACATTAATATGCGTTCCCCCAGCCTGCCTATGGTCCCCCAGTGGGTAGAAATGGTGATAGGTGTATACCGAGCCCTGGGTATCCTGCTCTGCCTTTGAGACAATGAAAGCTCAGATGGACCGACCTTGAATGTCACACCTACAGCACCACAGTACATTATACAGATTTACAGTATATAGGTCTATGTTCTGAATCTTGCTAGAAGTATTGCTGCTGCAATCAGCTCAGGCTCTTTCAAGACGTCTCCAAAACGTTTCTGGATCCCTTGCTGCAGGGCGTGAACATGAGGTGTACACATCCTGCAAGATGACTCCAACCTCTTCAGCTTGTCCCGCAACTGGTAAAGTGTTGGCAGCAGGAGGCCCATATTTACAGATGATTCCCCTTGGAGGATATTAAGGGCCATGACAACAGGCTTCATCACAGCAGCATACTCAACCAAAAACCCCATTTCAACTGGATTGAACCTATAAAAGATGTAACGATAAAAAAAATGAATCACAGTTATTTCTGGTACAATGTCTATTATGCATTGTACATGTTAAATACACAATGAAAATCAATTAGTTAAATTATTTCATTCAAGTCATCCACAATTGTCACACCACCATGCAAAGAAAACTCAGTTACTTGTTAGTTACAAGTGGATTCACCCATTAATCAGCCAGGTTTATTTATTTATATTATTCTTTAAAAACAAAATATATATTTTGTCTTTAATGCTGTGCAAACATTGCGAATTGCTTGTTCTCCTTGCTCTGAATGAACAGGGAGCTCCAGCGTGTCTGATTGGGTCGGAGAAACTGCAGCTTGCATTCACGTTCCACTGTTTCATCAGCCATGGTTGACCTGCTGGTTTTATTCCAAAGAGCATGACATTTTGCAAAAGCAGACCAAGACTGCCTCTTGTAGGTTTCATTTGGAGATTACTTATTTGCAGCTGTATCATACAAATAAATAGTTAAAAAATCATACATTGTGATTTCTGGATTTTTTTTTAGATTATGTCTCTCACAGTGGACATGCACCTACGATGACAATTTCAGACCCCTCCATGATTTCTAAGTGGGAGAACTTGCAAAATAGCAGGGTATTCAAATACTTATTTTCCTCACTGTAGGTTATAAGAGGAGATGTCATGCACACTTTTGGTGCCATGGAAGTTGGTACTCAAGCCTGTGTTGTCACTCAGGATAGCAGACACATCTTAATACTCCACCTCTGACTCATTTTGATCTTTTGTTGCATTATCAAGGGTGGAGTCACTCTCCTCTTGTACATTGGTGGTTTCCTCCTCTTTCTCCTCGCCATATAATCAAAAGGCCTCCAGTAAGTTGTGACGAGACTGCACATCTAAGGGATTGGTGAAACACAGACACATGGTAGAGCCTTTAGCAGACGTCTCTCTCTGTGTCAAAATATAACATTAAAATGAGGTGTACGCGGGGGGGATAAAAACAGTGACACATAGAATACCAAAGAGGTAAAAAGAAAAGTAACAAGCTCATTGTAGCCTAATGTAGCGGAGTAAGAGTACAGCTTCTTCTTCACAAATCTACTTTACCCTTGTGTTGTCTTCACTTTCGGGACTCTCTCGTATCCCACTTACGTGACTAAAACAATTCTGAAATAAAATTTTACTTCATAATCTATTAACAAATATTGTCTATCTGAATTTCAAACAATTGAGATAACTATATGTTTAGGGAATGCAATCAGTGTCTACTAGAACCCAATTAAAAATGGAAGTGTGATTCATTTTTTGTCATAAAGTTATAATTCATGTTAAAAATCCACTATGGAAAAAACACAAGTGGTCATATCCAGAATAATTTTCTGAATTGAGTCAGGAATACATGTTTATCACAGAACATAATTTAAGGCCATTGATTTTTCAGGTAGAAAAATGTAACTTGTACCATTTTTCTTCTTGTAAAAATTTGAAATGGGATAATTTGACCCAAATACCATACAAGGGTTATGTAAAAGAAAAAGTATAGTGATTTAAATTTTTTGATTTTTAAATTTAAGTTGTTTTAGGACCCAGCAGAAACCCTGTACATTGAGTGAGTGTGTGAGAGCGAGCGGTAGCGGTGTCGGAGTGTAAGGCGAGAGGAAGAAGAAGAATAGATAGTGTACAGTGAGTTACCAGTGAACAATAAAATAACAAGCTTCTCAAGAAACGGTGGCTTTAAAGTGGAAGGTGTTACCCTGAAAGAACATCGGCCCAGGAGGGAACATCTTCTCTGTGCTTTGCACTTGACTTTATCATGGAAATGTGTGACGCTACGTCGGACACAAGTCACTGCTGGTATACCCAGTAATATTGAAGCTGAAAAACAGGTTGTTAAGCTCACTGAGAAAGGGCTTGCTGATAAATTGGACAGGTTGCAAAATGCTATAAAGGCTAAGCTACACAAAGCAAGCGTTAAGAAAATTAATCCAAGAGTTGTTATCAAAAGGTGATATCATACATGTAGTGATTTTATTAATAACATGAAAAGTAAAATGAAAAAAAACATCAGTGACGCAACTCAGCAAATAGTTGACCTCGTCTTGTCTTCAATCACATGAGTAAAATCTGAAGTTGTGCAGCTCTTAGTTTGTACGTGCTCTCAGAACTTGTTCAACAACTTCCAATAAGTGCATTCAACCATTAATGTACAAAGTCAAAATTGAAAAAAAGTACATTACCTTCAAATAAGCCAAACTACAAAGTGCCACATGTAATAGCAATTCTCCACTTATCCTAATTTGTTCTGCGTCATGGTTATAATGTCTAACTGTTTAGTTCTTGCTCAATAGTTTTGTCATTCATCATCCTCTGAAGAATTCTTCCAAATACCCACACAGTTGAGGTGGTGGCAGGGGATTGTGAGTGTATGTGTGTGTCTATCTAAATAGGAACTGACAAAAAACGTAAAATCCCCCTAAGTGCTATACAGTTTGAAATCCAGATTTCAAGCAGAATGGCCCGCCCCTATTAGCGCCTCTCCTCCACATCTATCAGCCCAATTAGATTATGTTTCTGTGTACTGCCTGCAGACAGCACTGGGGTTTATTAGCATGTGTGTGACCAGAGCGCCTAAGAACCCCCTCTGAACTCAGCACAGCTGCAGGAATAAAATAACCCAAATAAAGCCGCTAGCGGCAATTTGGGGGTTCTAAACCCTTTTTCGCTCATTACTGGAATTAATAACGGTATTGGTTATGGAATGTGCTACTGGTTAAAGTGAAATATGTTGTAATGAATTACCAATCAACACTGTTCTCCATATTGGTCATTGTGACTAAAGTAACCTCTGCTTTGAGGGTTGTCTCCAGGCCTCTCGTTTTGGTGACACTTGAGTTAACTGTGTCCTTAAATGTCTTGAGTTTCATTTTTTTTCAATGATGCATGAAATTCAACCTCATTTGTGTTGAGATGGTGTTGAAAGAATTCAATTCAATGCCTTCTCGCCTAGTTCCTTTGCATTCAGCAGATCTGCAGAGATGGCTTCTGATGCTTCCTTATCAGCTGTAACATGGTAAACATGCTCTTTTTCCAGTGTTTGATCAAACGGGTTCATCACATCCTGTTCCTTTCTTTTCTCATCCAATTCTGTTCTCTGACGGAGATGGGAAGTAACGAAGTACAAATAGATAGATTTTTCATACTTTTTACTTTTACTCCTTACATTTTAACACAAATATCGGTACTTTCTTACATTTTACAAAACTGACTAGTCTTTAGTTTTGTACAAAAGGTCGTCATGTCGGAGAATTGCGCTGACATGGGCACACCGCGGCTGGGCGCGGGCGCGCCACACAGAGACAAAAGTGAGAGAAAAGGAAAAGTATGGAGCCGCCCTGGGCTCAGTTGAGAAAAGGATTCATATCAATCCGTGCTCAAGGATTTATAAATGTGAGAAAAATAGTAAAGCTATTCTATATGTATTCTTACCTTAATTATAACTTGTCTGCTGCTAGAGATCTTACTTCTCCAGCTTGGAGGACGGCTCGTTTTGATAAAGATTAGTTAGTAGCTCATTGTTAACTACAGTAGGAAAGATGCGTTGTTTGTGATTTCGCTATAGAGTCATTGAATTCAGAAGTTCTGTGAATATCTTTCCTACTTTGCTCACGTTTATTAAGATTATGAATCCGTGCACACGGTTTAGTTTTTTTCTCAGCTAACCCCAGGGGGGACTACGTAAAAAAAGAGACTAGCTGTCTGAAGGATAATCAGTTGAGATTGTGTGTGTGTGTGTGTGTGTGTGTGTGTGTGTGTGTGTGTGTGTGTGTGTGTGTGTGTGTGTGTGTGTGTGTGTGTTGTTGGAGCTAAATCCTGCTCCATTCTCAGGGTCCATTCAATTAGTAGTCAAAATCTCAGATGTTGAAATGTGAATCCATTTTATTACATAGGATATCCTGAGACAAAGTTACCTGGATCAAGCTGTCGCAGCTCTCCCCTTCCTTTGTCTGACTCTCTGGCTCTCAGACCCCTAGTATTATCTCGCAAAGGTTGGGGTCTTGTGCTTATTCCTTATCTTTTAGTTGGGATGTAACTGAGGGTTTATGACCCTCAGGACTTGCAAAGCAACAGAGCAGTCGGGCCATAAAGGGTGACTGAAACCAGAGACAAGATGTCTCTAACATCAGGAGCGGCCAGCTAGCGCAAGGCCCAGGAGCAGCCAGCTAGCGCAAGGCCCAGAGCAGCCTGCTACCACCAGGCCCAGGAGCAACCTGCTACCACCAGGCCCAGTAGGCCAGTGTTGAGTTATAAAAAAGTTAATAACTATGTGTGATGCAGCTATGATGGGATTAATATGCATTTCATCTGTGAAGAAGTCAAGATGGCCATTTGTTCCCAACCTCCCCCCTCTATTTCTCTGACTGTAAAGAATTGATCTGGTCAAGTCTGGTATTTAACATATGCAAAGGAGCTTCCTGCTACAACAACAAAAGGTGGCCTTCTGTCTCCTGTCCCATGGGGTCTTAGTCTGGGCTAAGACAATACAATGCTAACTAAACTGTTGATGTTAAAGTTTCACATTTAAACAACAGAACCTTTTGTTTTGCAACCAAAAGCGACCCCCAAAGGGGCAGAGTTTTGCGGCATGTTTATTCTCATTGTACTGCGAAGATGCCCTCGGCATGCTGTCATGACAACGGCGGACCAATGAGAATAGATTTGAATGTGCCAGGTACAAAGGAACCGCCCCAAGGTGCAGGGATAAAACTGTGTGATTTAGGAATTTTCAATACTGGTTTCACGTGACTCCATCATGGGGAAGCATGGATCCAGTCCGCTGTCAGCTGCAGTGTTATTATGTTTGTTTGTCTCTGTCTTATCATCCTCATCCTGCTGTTGCAATAAACCTTTTCTTAATTCCCAATTTGACCCTCAGCCTCCTTCCTCAGAGATCCGATTGAACCCGATGTTACTTTTGAAAAAAACATAACACCAGCCACCACTGGGCCCAGGAGCGGCCAGCTACCACCAGGTCCAGGAGCGGCCTGCTACCACCAGGCCCAGGAGCGGCCTGCTACCACCAGGCCCAGGAGCGGCCTGCTACCACCAGTCAACGATGACTAACACTGACCACAACATAGCTCCGGTGACTATGCTAGCCGAGATATCTCTGCCCCTTGAGGACTGCACACTCCTTAAGAAAGCGAACAAGAAGATTGCTGACCTTATGGAAGACATCCGACGACTTTCAGAGGAACTCAAAGAGAAAGATTCCCTGCTGACTGGCTTTATGGATGTGGCTTCAGTACAAGCCAAACAGATTGTTTCTCTTAGCACAACCGCTAACATCCAGGACACTTGGGACCCTTCTAGCTTTCCGAGGCGTTCATCCTGCTCGACTCCGAAGCATCAGTCAACCTGGACTGAAGTGGTGGTCCGTGGCTTTAAGAGAGGCTCGGATGGGGCTGCCTCTCCTCCACACATCGGCCTCTCCAACCGCTATGCAACATTGTCTAACGACACTCCGGTCCATCCAGCGGATGCACCTGCGGCTTCGAGTCTCCCTGATAAAGATGTCTTTTGGCGCACAGTGCCTGCTGACACTGTTAAATCTCCTCCACCGGCTACATCTCCTGTACTGGGCCGCCGGTCTGCCGCTGGGCCGGATCGGCGGCCGTCATCCCGGTCAAAAACCTCCGCTTCCCGACGAAGGATCCTGAAGGAGGCTGTGCTCAGACGTTCCGGGGGCCGTCTCTACCCTGCACCGTCGGGTAGCCCGTCTCTCAGGTCTGTTACTGCTACTCCAACACAACACTCGGCAGCTCACACACTCCATCCTCAGTCCGCATGCAGTGTTGATGCTGATTCTGCTCAGTCCTGCTCTGGAACCCCACAACCGGCATCGCCTCGTCCTCTTTTCTCCCCAACCACACTAATAATTGGTGACTCCATAACCAGAAACATCCGTTTCTTTAACGCTACCACTCACTGCTTCCCCGGTGCCACCACGGCTGACATTTTAAAAATACTCCAGGACCTAATGCCATCGCTCCCGTCCTCCATTACAAGAGTGATAGTCCATGTCGGAACAAATGACACAGCTCTTCAGCAGTCTGAGCTGACAAAATCTGATTTTATCCATCTTTTTAACTTTTTAAAGCAGTGTGGAAAGTCTGTTTTTATCTCTGGTCCCATTCCCACAGTTGGTCGCGGTGCTGGCCGCTTCAGTAGACTCCTTGGCCTCCACGACTGGCTCCAGTCTGCTTGCAGGGCTCATCGTGTGTGTTATGTGGATAATTTTAATATTTTCTGGCAAAGAATGTCTCTTTTTAAGACAGACGGACTTCACCCAAATAAACGGGGCTCAAAAATGTTAGCTGCGCACATACAGCATGTGGTGCGGTCCACACATGACTTACGTGAATGACTAATCATTCATGCAGCACACCTGGACTCACCACCGCTCACTGAAGACATCTCTTCCTCACTGCCACAAACTGTCTCCACCTGCTGGTATGTAAAGCCGTCTGCTCCCAGCGCTTTTCCAAAGACTTCTATTCCTGTCATCATCACGCATAGACCAGTAAACCGAAATGTGCACATCCCACACAGAAACATCAGTAATCTCTCAAGGATTAGGACAACTGCACCAACTCCTGCACCCACAACAAACTCTTTTAAAATGGCTCTCTTCAATGTGAGATCACTTTCAAGTAAGACTTTTATCTTAAATGATTTTATCTTGTCTGCAAATTTAGATTTTATGTTTTTAACTGAATCCTGGTTGCAAATGAATGACCATAGCCAGCTATCTGAACTGTGTCCGCCTCAATATGATTGTTTTAGTCAACCGAGGGTCAGTGGTCGTGGTGGTGGGCTAGTGAGCCTGTATGTGAAAAATTTAAAATGTCATCAAGTACGCTGTGATGAATTTAACTCCTTCGAAGTCCTCACTCTTAAAGTTGGAGGGCTGCAACCTATCATATTTGTTATAATTTATCGCCCCCCAAAACCACCTGGAAGATTTTTATCAGAACTTCCTGAATTTTTATCTACTCTGGTTTTAAATTATGACAGAATTGTTCTTTGTGGTGATTTTAATATTCATGTTGATGACCCCAACAATGTTAATGCAACTAACTTCTTAAATATGGCCACTTCTTTTAACTTCAAACAACATGTCAAAGGGCAAACACATAACCGTGGTCATACACTGGACTTGATTTTTACCCTGGGTGTCAGCATTTCCTCTGTGGAATTACTAGACATGACCATATCTGACCACAGATGTATTGTTTTTAGCTGCGATTCGCCTGTTACTCGCCGCCTCACCAAGCTCCGTGTGTTCTCGCTTCTTTAATGAACAAAGTGTTTCAAAATTTTGTGCATTCTTTCAGAGTAAAAGCCAACACTTGTCTGATCCCAACACCAACAATCTGGTCGATCACTTCAACCATATCTGCTTGTCGTCACTAAATATTACTGCTCCTCTAAAGGTTAGGCCTACGTCTAAGGCTAGGAAGCAACCCTGGATAAATGACAGCATTCACAGCCAAAAAAGGGAATGCAGGAAAGCAGAGCGCAGATGGAAAAAATCCAGTCTCCAAGTCCATTACCTCAATCTGAAGGATTTATTAATTAACTACAATAACATGGTTAAGGATGCGAGAACACACTATTTTTCGGAAGTCATTACTACACATAAACACAATCCCAGGTTTCTGTTTAAGACTGTGGATCAGCTGGTAAACCCATCCCCTCCTTGTGCCTCAGCTGGAAGTAATGATGACTGTGAATTGTTTTTATCTTATTTTACCAATAAGGTGGTGTCAATCAGAGCCTCTATTACCCCCGCGGCCTCTTACTCAGAGGTTCCTCACCAGAAACAAGAGAGTTTTAACCAGTTTTATCCCATCGACTTGTCTGAGCTTTTAAAAACTGTATCACAAATGAGAGTGTCCTCCAGCCCACTTGATGTAATACCTACAAAATTTTTACTGAAAGTGATAGATTCTGTTGGGCCCTATTTGATCTCTATTTTTAACAGCTCCCTATCTACTGGTTGTGTCCCTGATTATTTTAAAACGGCTTGCATGAACCCACTTTTAAAGAAACCTGGTTTAGATCCCTCCCTCCTACATAATTTTAGACCAATTTCAAAACTGCCTTTTGTTGCAAAGATTCTAGAAAGAACTGTGTCCAAACAGCTGCTCACTTTACTGGAAAATAACAAAATATTTGAAAAGTTTCAGTCTGGTTTTAGGAAGTACCACAGCACTGAGACTGCCCTGCTTAAAATCACCAATGACCTTTTAATGTCTGCTGATGAAGGCATGTGCTCAGTCCTTATACTCCTGGACCTTAGTGCTGCTTTTGACACAATTGATCACAATATCATGTTAGACAGACTGAGGCACTGGGTGGGGATCTCTGGTACTGCCCTAGAATGGTTTTCATCATACCTGTCAAATAGGAAGTTTTGCGTGTCTGTAAATAACTATGTCTCCTCGTTCTGTCCAGTTAAATATGGTGTGCCTCAGGGGTCGGTCTTAGGACCCAATTTGTTTTCCTTGTATCTGCTTCCCCTTGGACATATTATCCATAAACATGGCATTTCTTTTCATATTTATGCTGACGACACACGAATATACTTGCCTGTCAGATCCACAGACCCTGGAATGTTGAGTTCACTTAACAATTGCCTTTGTGAAGTTAAAAAATGGATGTCAATTAATTTCCTCCAGCTGAACTCAGACAAAACAGAAATCCTGGTCATCGGGTCTCAGCCGATGGCAGAGCAAATGCTGCCATCTGTTGGGTCGCTAGTAAATCACATTAAGCCTGTGGCAAAGAACCTTGGTGTTTGGTTTGATAGCAATTTAAATTTCGAGCAGCACATCACAAAGCTTGTTCAATCATGTTTTTATCAACTTAGAAATATAGCTAAAATTCGATCTATGTTAACTTTTAAAGATACCGAGACCATTTTACACGCCTTCATCTCATCACGCCTGGATTATTGCAACAGCCTTTTCACCTGTTTAACTCAAAAATCTATTGATCGACTCCAGACTGTCCAGAACTCAGCTGCCAGGCTTTTAACCAGAACAAAGAAATATGACCACATCACTCCTATTTTAGCTTCATTACACTGGCTCCCAGTATGTTTTAGAATTGACTTTAAAATTCTATTGATCACTTTTAAAGCTCTTCATGGCCTCTCGCCTTGTTATATTTCTGACCTTTTAGTCCCATATACACCAGCACGCACCTTGAGATCCTCGGGCAGAGGTCTGCTATCTGTTCCAGAGTCTCGACTGAAAACTAAAGGGGACAGAGCGTTTGCTGTCAGGGCCCCCGAGGCTCTGGAACAGCCTGCCCGAGGTCAGCTGAGTCAGTGAACTCTTTTAAGTCTTCTTATGTTTATGTTTTAAGAAGCTTTTATAGGAGAGCCTTTCCCGATCTTATTTGATTTTACTTTATCCCTTTTATTTTTATTGTATTTTACAATTTTTTTTAGCTGTATTTCAGTCTTTCAATGTTTTCATGCTTTTGTCTTTTTGTATTATTGTCTCTTGGATATTATTGTCTTTACACTTGTTAAAGCACTTTGTAACTTGTTTTTGAAAAGTGCTCTACAAATAAAGATTATTATTATTATTATCAATTCAGCTTCCGGTACATTTTGTTATAACCCAGCTCTACAAATGTGTCATACAAACAACAAACTATAAACTTATAACAACAAACTTAATGCATGACCCACATGTCTTCATTTATGTTGAAATAATGCTTTTACCTTTTAGCTTAAATGTATAATGCAAATCACACACAATGTTTGAGCACATATAACATTTTAAATTCCAACAGTGTGTGTGTGTGTGTGTGTGTGTGTGTGTGTGTGTCCTTGAGAGCTGTAAGTCGTATAACTTATGTTGTCAGTTCATTTAAGCCTGTTGTTGTATTGGTCTGTAGTTCTGTCACATTAAAAGTAAGTTAGCTAGTGATGTTGTTGTTTGTGTTCTTCACCTGTCACCTAGGTTACATCTGGCTGTTGATTCTATATAATGGTGATTGTTATGTGTGATTTTAGGTGCATTATTTACATGCTACAGTTACACTGCATTAAAATAATGGAATTAATAATGGGTTTATTGTTATTATTTGCTAACATATGATTCCTATGCATTGTGTATGGTAGCCTTTACAATATTATTCATTTATTTGCAGAACCACACACACACACACACACACACACACACACACAGCCATAGCAGAGCTACCCACACCCATGCTTGTACTGTTGCTTGATTGTAATAAAGAATCAACAGAGAGAAGTTGTCTCCGTCTGTGTTTTAACAGACACACTTGGGCCAAAGTTGGAAACCAGAATCAGCTTTAAATCCAGTCCTAATCTAGTCCTCACTAACAAGTTTGCACTTGAGTTACCATTATTATTGTTTGAGTCATCAATTCCAGATTCAATCTAATTGTCAATACAGTAGGCTACTGTACGTTCCACTTGATGCACCACTACAAAACAACTCGACAGATTCCCAATCATCCTCAGCTTTATGAGAGAGATGTTTGACATAGTAGACTATGCATCAAGAATGACTCCTGGCCAATGTGCTGCGTAATTCTAAATATATATAAATATAGGAAACTTCTTAATTAATGTCAGTTTAGTCATTTATATTTTATCCTTTATTTTCATTCCAGAAGCCATATCTGAGCCCACACACATACATGTAGATTCCTTTAAATGTTAAGGGAAAGATTAAAAAAGAGGAACTGGATCTGTGAATTCTCACAGAATCATAACTGAATTCATATCTTGCTACTCAGTCAGAATCTTATTAACTTGGAGTCTCAGTCTCTGTCACAATAAATAAGCTATATGTTTTAGGCCTATTGGCAGACATCCAAATAAAATATAGCCAATGACATATAAAGAGCCTTTTCTCCATGTCCACTGTAGTTTCTCAGCTTGCACTCTAACTTCGCAAGGCTACTTTTCCTTTTATAGTTTAAGTATACAATGAGGAAAATAAGTATTTGAACACCCTGCTATTTTGCAAGTTCTCCCACTAAGAAGTCATGGAGGGGTCTGAAATTGTCATCGTAGGTGCATGTCCACTGTGAGAGACATAATGTAAAAAAAATGTATGATTTTTTAACTATTTATTTGTATGATACAGCTGCAAATAAGTTTTTGAACACCTGTCTATTAGCTACACTTCTGACCCTCAAAGACCTGTTAGTCTGCCTTCAAAATGTCCACCTCCACTCCATTTATCATCCTAAATTAGATAAGCAACTGTTTGAGGTCGTTAGCTGCATGAAGACACCTGTCCACCCCATACAATCAGTAAGAAACCAACTACTAACATGGCCAAGACCAAAGAGCTGTCCAAAGACACTAGAGACAAAATTGTACACCTCCACAAGGCTGGAAAGGGCAACGGGGAAATTGCCAAGCAGCATGGTGAAAAAAGGTCCACTGTTGGAGCAATAATTAGAAAATGGAAGAAGCTAAACATGACTGTCAATCTCCCTCGGACTGGGGCTCCATTTTAGATCTCACCTCGTGGGGTCTCAATGATCCTAAGAAAGGTGAGAAATCTGCCCAGAACTACACAGGAGGATCTGATCAATGACCTAAAAAGACCTGGGACAACCATTTCCAAGGTTACTGTTGGTAATACACTAAGATGTCATGGTTTGAAATCATGCATGGTACGGAAGGTTCCCCTGCTTAAACCAGCACATGTCAAGGCCCGTCTTAAGTTTGCCAATGACCATTTGGATGATCCAGAAGAGTCATGGGAGAAAGTCATGTGGTCAGATGAGACCAAAATAGAACGTTTTGGTCATAATTCCACTAACCATGTTTGGAGGAAGAAGAATGAGTACTATCCCAAGAACACCATCCCTACTGTGAAGCGTGGGGGTGGTAGCATCATGCTTTGGGGGTGTTTTTCTGCACATGGGACAGGGCAACTGCACTGTATTAAGGAGAGGATGACTGGGGCCATGTATTGCGAGATTTTGGGGAACAACCTTCTTCCCTCAGTTAGAGCATTGAAGATGGGTCAAGGCTGGGTCTTCCAACATGACAATGACCCGAAGCACACAGCCAGGATAACCAAGGAGTGGCTCTGTAAGAAGCATATCAAGGTTCTGGCCTGGCCTAGCCAGTCTCCAGACCTAAACCCAATAGAGAATCTTTGGAGGGAGCTCAACCTCTGTGTTTCTCAGCGACAGCCCAGAAACCTGACTGATCTAGAGAAGATTTGTGTGGAGGAGTGGACCAAAATCCCTTCTGCAGTGTGTGCAAACCTGGTGAAAAACTACAGGAAACGTTTGACCTCTGTGATTGCAAACAAAGGCTACTGTACCAAATATTAACATTGATTTTCTCAGGTGTTCAAATACTTATTTGCAGCTGTATCATACAAATAAATAGTTAAAAAATCATACATTGTGATTTCTGGATTTTTTTTTTACATTATGTCTCTCACAGTGGACATGCACCTACGATGACAATTTCAGACCCCTCCATGATTTCTAAGTGGGAGAACTTGCAAAATAGCAGGGTGTTCAAATACTTATTTTCTTCACTGTATTTCCAAGCCTGTACTTTGTTACTTTTACTTGGGTAAAGAAGTTAAATCAGTACTTCTACTTTTACCAGAGTATTTTTTAACACTTTAGCCATCTCTGCTTGTTGACATGTTCTGCCCAGCATGTCCTTGACCTCCACTGTCATGGCTGCTCTCTCGTGCTCTGTCAGTGTCCACCTGCTGACTGCACCTTTGTTCAATGAAAAACCTCTAAGCCCACCTTTGGTCTTTGAGTCCCTGTTTGTTGTCTGTTCTATTACCTGGTCACATGCAGGGCCTGTGAAGGCCTATGCCTGCTGCCTCTGTGCCACAAAGTCACCTGATTGTACCTGTGTGTAGATTCTTGGATGAGTTTCCGTTAGAAGGTTCATCTCCTGCCAGTATTCTGAGAAGTATCTACTGTAATTGATTCTGTTGTAGGAAAAGAACCACAGCAGCTTGAACTGGCTGGAAAGATGCAGACCCCAGTTTGCACAGTTTGCACCCACAGTTGTGTGGCCCTGACAAATGATAGCAGATCCTCTACCATTTCAATGTAGGAACTCCAAAACTGGCAAGTCTTTCTTTCTTGTTGTTTGTTGAATTAGTCGTAGCCTTTAAGGATTGTGTTGAACACGTGTGATTTGATTAATTACTTGACATATTTCTTCAGGAAAGGCACTTTGGAGGTTAGCAGCAACTTTTAAAGCAGCTTCACAGCAGTCTTGAGAAAGGGTTTCAAGGTAAGCTTGCTAGCGTAACCTGTGTAGTGCCTCATACATCAACTTGTGGCTTTGGCTGCTTCTGTTATATTGGTGACCTGTTATAACTCCCCTAACAGACCCAGCAGCAATAACATCAGCCTCAATCAGAATCTCTTGTAAGCCAGTATCTCCAAATAGCTGGCCGATACAGGACAGGAAAGCCATACATGTGTGAAACTCCCCCATTCTAAGGTCTTTCCTTGTATTTTTCACTCATCCACCGTATCTCCTGAGTTTTGGCATAGATGGCTTGGTCAAAGGACTTGGACACAATTCTTGAACAGTGCATTCAGCTTTGAAAGCATAAGCACTTTCCACTTTCTTAGTAAACTCTCCTCCACCACTGTTGTACAGAAATGCTTGTATCCAGTCTGAAACTGGCTGTTTCCTGTGCAGTTATGTTCATCTGTTTTGTAAAGAAAATGTGTAGTTTCTGTAGCATCTGAAATGATACATTGCTTCTGGGGCAACAAGGTCCATTCCACGTATTTGTAGTTGCAAATGTAAATGCCGCTGCAAGAAGCAGCTCACCAGCTGTCAGTGTTTCACATTTTTGAAGATTCTCCTTTACCCTCTTCCGGTTATAGTTTTTGGTGAAATATTTGTCACATCTGCATATTACGCATTGCCTTGGAAGGATAAGTGGCACTCTTTTTAGACGGCCCAGAACCTCTGTTGTGGTTGAGCGGAGAACTCTAACCTCTGTGGGCACATTCTCATTTGTATTTGTGGTGTATGCTTCTTCATCTAATATATTGTAATGAAAAAATAAGGGAAAAACAGAAAAATGTGATGACTGCATGGATTGTAGTAGTAATGCTTACAACTTTATAGTTTTACAACCTGTTTCAAAAACTAAGAGGGACAAAAAGTAAAATTTCCCCAATTTTGAAAAACGAAACTTTGTTGAGGCCATATCAATTCACAAGTTGTGATTACTGTATGTTTTTTAATCTGGGGTCATCTAGTTACTTTTTGCCTCATGAATGAATTATCCTTCTCTAATAAAAGACAGTTTGTGTTACTCCTTAATATGTAGGCCTAATGTTTTTTATTATAGCTTACATTGGTTTCATAACCTTCTCAATTAGTCTCACATCCCTGGACCTATAACGTGGCCTATATATGTATGTAGTGTAGTTTACATTCATCACACCGGGAATGCCACAATGCTTCTTAATCTTTTTATTTTGGTGCGGTCTTGAAGAATAAAAAAAATTAATACATATGCTCACAGCGTGTATTGAAGTCACTTACTTCTTTTTCTAGTGTTTGTCCCTTTCTGATTGTTCTGTATGAACATTAATTGTACAAAGAATTAGAGATTTGTGCATATGGTTGTAAAACATGTTCTCACGTTGTGAATAAGGGTTTGAAATTTAGCCTAAAGCCCTTAGGGTCCATTTCCCAAGAAACATGAATTCCCTCTGCTCACTTTTAAGGCAAAGGCTAAATAATAATACATTTTATTTATATAGTGCTTTACATGGTAGGCTAGTCAAAGACACTTTACAGTAAAACCAACACATTTATCACTATAAAAACAGAAACATGAAACTAGCATATTTAAAGCAATTAAAACACAGTGTAGCCTACAACTTTATAAAATGTGGAGTGACTATAGGCTAAGTAGATATTTTTACACCCTCACACATTCAGTCTGGTCCGCTATGTTGGGCTTTTTCTCTCCGTTTGATAAGAGCCGTATTTCCCTTTTTGCATATTCTTCCCCTCCTCGTTACTTTCCATTAGAAGCTGCTGCTCATTGGGTGAAACATATGGTGCATGCATCTTTTCATCTCTGCATCAGTAAATCTGTGATCGATACCGTGGTCTATTTGAGAAAGCCGTGAACGTGCACTTATCCCAGCTATCTACACCTGGCTTGACATAGCTTCACCTGTTCATCGTTGCTTGGCAAACGTGCAACCGATTAAGCTGCGCTGAGCGGATCGCACTGATGATTGGCCCAACACCTTAATGACAAGGAGTGCGAGTAATAAATTACCTCAGTGTTTGCGGTTAAGATGATAAAAACACGCTCAAAGTTTAATTTATACTATTTATTGATTAAAAGAATCAGAAATTACATTTACATTCTGTGTACACTTTGTTAGTAATCACACACTGAAAACTAATAAACACTGAAATACACACACACACTCAGGACCTATTCCTGCACAAATGGAGAGATATCAGAGTGAGTGGGCTATCAGCTGGACCAGCACCCTGATCAGTTGGGGGGTACAGTGCCTTGCTCAAGGCAAGGGGCAGTGCCCAGGAGGTGAAGTAGCATCTCTCCAGCCACCAATTCACACACCGTACTTTGATCTGCATGGGGAATTGAACTGGCGACCCTCCATTTCCCAACCCAACTCCCTACAGACTGGGCTACTGCCACCAAACTAGGCCTGGTTGGTCGGTGCAAGGGTTTGAAAGGGAAATAAGCTGACTGCCAAGCAGATTGAAAACATATAAATAAAGACAAACACACACCCAAAAGCACACAGAAACAGACAGATGTAGCCTGGAAGTCAGAGGGCTGTAATTTGTTCATTTGTATTGGAGGGCATGATAGGAGCACAACTCCATTACTCTTCTGACCAATTTAATTAGACTGTGTGATGACAAGAGGGTTCCTGGAGGATGTCACATTATTGCTGAGAGTAATGATGATTCAGACTTGTGCAGACGTGGTTAATAAGTGCAGAGCAGCATTTTAACTTGCATAATCAATTTGAGGACATACAGTAGTCCTGGAATGAGCTGAACAGCTGAAGCTTTACAGAATTCTAAGCAGTAATTCTTAGAAGGGGAAAATGACATGACGTTCAGAATTTGAAAAAATATGCAATTGCCGATTTAGATCAATTCAGATCTTAATTGTCTGTTGAGGACAATGTGCTGTAGAGGGAAAAACCAATCACAACATACAAGAGGACGCGGGGCATTTATCACAACAAGTACAGGAAACAACCAAAGACAAAAGGTCACAAGTATCAAACCATTCAAATGGAAGCCACGATAAAGTGCTGCTGAGCTGTACAGTCGAGGTTCAGTGAAAATTAAATGAGTTTTATAGCACCTGGAACAAAGAAAAATGTAAAATGATTGCTTTTTACGCTGGGTAACCTGTATCTCTGAACACATTCCTCCAAGAGTGGGTGGTCAGAACTGGCTAACCCCCAAATTCCACTAGATGCGTAACGGCTGCGGATTGTCTCCGTGCTCCGCCGTCCGTCAACACCCACCAGGTCCGGATTTGTTGCGGAACGGCTGCGGCCATGACTGACAGCTGAAGTCTCGAGGACCCACAAGATCTCGCAAATTCACATAGAATAGAACCACAAAACCATCAACAGTTGGTTTCCATCCAGAGGAGTAGGGGGGAAACAACTCTGTGCTGTGTTCTCAAGGTGTAGTGCAGGGAGATATGATCCGCCGTGAGCATGGTTTATTTTATTTTAAAAATGAGCCAGATGTTTTATTTTGTTTCTGTGCTCGACTCCCTGTCCCTCACTATCTACTGTGTGCTGAATTGCTGCAGAGCTCTACGGCTGTGTGAAATTGCTGTGAGCTGGCAGAATGTAACGAAGCCTAATCTCAGAGATTATTCCTTGTGTGACACCCACGCATGTATGGTCACAATTATAATCTGATTATAAGTATTTTTCTGTTAAAGAGACCAGGTTTAAATGTATTTACGGTTGACATGTGTAATTACACACTTACGCCACAAGGGGGAGTATCGTTAGGTGAGCGCTAGTTCCGTCCCTCAGACAGAGGACAGCCTGCTAGTAAGTGCATGTTACTACACCAAAATATGGTTTGAAGCACTATAAAACCATTTAGAACATTATCTGAGAAAGCTTGAGGCAGAAAATGGGTGTTTTATTTGAGTTAGAAACTTGTATTTCTATACACTAACTAGTTTTGCTAGCTCAAGTATGTAAACAAAGTCACAAGATGGCCGCCATAAGGCCGAACTTTTATTAATTTGTACTGCAGCTCCTTGACATTGATTATAAGAGTGTAGTTGTAACAATGTATTGTCTCTTAAGGTTTGGTAAATGTGTTATGCAGGGTGAAGAGAACGGTATATGCTTAACTACAGCTAGTAAATTTTAATGGCAAATTTGGAAATAAGTGAATGAGTTTAATATGAAGGATGTCAAGTCTGTTAAAGAAAAGAGAAAGAAAGTTAGAAAATCCTGTTAATAAAGACAGAGGACAGCCTGCTGAACGAACGCGACTAATATGTCCTGTCTCTCCTTTTCCCGCATCAAAACAGGGCATATTTATCTGTTAACAGGTTACTCATGCTTGAGGCCTGTAACACTTGTAATAACACAAAATCTCATAGTTAAACTGGGCAGATACATCAGTTTTCATCAGGCTCACCCTGGGTCGGGTTAATTAAGTCGCCAAAATACCTCCGCAATAAAATCCCCTACTTCACCGTTAACTGTCAGGCCGCTAAACCTGTATGGAAATGAACACCTCTGCTGAAATGTTAAATTCATTAATGATCCACAACTCCCTCTCTCTCTTTCTTTCTCTCTCTGAGACACACACACACACACACACACACACAGGTTCTGGTGGTTGATAAAAGCAGATATATGCTGATTGGCTCTCATAATGGGCCAGGTGAGTGTGATATTTTGTGATTCCATTCTGAATATGCAGCGTTCTCTGTTAGGTAAATACAGTAGTACAATGTCTTCCTCTCATGTAGAAGTAGCCTACACTACAAGTCAGTAGTTTGGGGTCCTTCTGTAAGTCATTTTGGGATACAATTTTGTTTTAATGAATTCTACAAGCAGCAATACCACAAGCCAAGCCGATTGGCCCGTTCCAAACAGGCACATTTTCAACAGGCATCGGTCTAGTAAATAAAAATGTAAGAAATTAAGTTTGGTGTTGGTGCGAGTTCTTTTTTTGAGCTGCTCTGGATGGATTCCACATCATCCTGGTTATCTTCGTATACGTTCTCCCACAGGTTGCTATTTTCCAGGTCATCATATTTGATTCTTGTAGCACAGGGAAAACAAACCGTAAAGGCTTTCTTCATGTTCGAAGCGTTGTCAGAGATGATGTAATCTAATTTGTGCTTTATGTTGAAGTTATCACATACTCAAATGTTTCACTAATCCTGTCACCAGTGTGAGACTATATGAAGACTGGTTGCTTCTGTCTAGCTCCATGTAGTGGGCAGTAACTCCTAAAAAGCCACGCATGGTCCTGTCCGTCCAGATATCCATAGTAACAGACACTGTCTGTTGTCTCTAATTTAGATTTTGATCTTGGCCTCTGAAGTTGCAAGCTCATTCAGTCTTCTTGTTACGCTCCAACGACTTACTGGACAATATTTTTCATCTACCACAGACAAAAAATTCTGGAGCTGGGATTGTTAATGACAGTGGCAGGTTGCATGAAATGATGAGTTCATTAATGATTGCCTCAGAGATGGCCTTCTGCCTAGGATGTCCCTGATGGTACACTTGCACACTTCTTGGCTTCTTGCACACCTCTGTCCCTCTCCAATAGTACTTTTTTAGCATTGGTGAAATCTGTAAACCTGTAGATGGACATGAAAAATAATTTTGCATCCCACTAATACAATCTGCATAAAACTGACGTGTAGTGTTTCTGGGGGGATTTGCTAAAGTAATACTAAATGTTTCTATCATGTTTTTTTTCCTTAAATAAAATGTGGGCACTGCAGCCAAGAGTGGATATGAACTGAAACATCACATATGCTTTAATGGAGCAAGCTTGATTTAGTTACATTCAGATATTAAATTAAGTCTCCAACTAAAGACATCACATAGTCTAATCTTTTGCTTCTTAACACATCTCTCTAGCCCTCGGACCTGGTGAAAAATCAACTGTCACTTCATATGAATACAACTATAAATATACAATTTTCCTGTTCCCAGCATCAGCACAACACTTTGCAAAGTTACCTGTGATGATATGCTAAATATGATGTCTTTTCACATTAGCAAGTGACTTAGCAAATGACTGACCTATCTGGGTGCGTTTTGAGATGCCTGATGAAGTTTGACGTTGTTGATCTGGCATCATTTATCTTGGTGCCACACACCTTGCATGTGGGTATTTGGGTACCGCCACTGTTTACGGAGTTATTGAAACCAAATCTCATGATAAAAGGCACAACTCCGGGAGGACTTTGTGTCGCCGTCGTCAATGCATTCTTTTTTATATGTGAGCATAGGTATAGCAGATGCGTTAAGTTGCACAGTATGGCAAAGGGCAGGGGACGTGCAGACAATTGCATGACAGCAGGTTGTTGATGAATCTCAAAAGTCCTTTGGGTTGAGTCACAAGTCAAGTCTGAAGTCAGCTGTTTGTGCGACTTAAGTGCAACTCCAGTCCGAGTCTCAGACTCGAGTCCCCATCTGTGGCAGTAGGTACTGCATACTGCAGTCATCTGCAGTATCTAGTAGGCGATTTCAAAAACTGCCAGCATCATCTCAACAGCATCAATCTCCCCATTGTTCATTTGGTGGTGACCACCATGAATAAAAAAGAAAATCGCGTTACTGTTGATGAATCAATAGATCAAAATAACATCACCATTTCACGAACTGCCGAGAGACCGGGTTGGCGAGTCACTGATCGCAGTCCATTTGTTTAGTGATTCAAATAGATCTGGTGTTGTGCTCATGGAGAACTAGTTTAGCTGACTAGAACAACAATTAACCAATTGGAGCCATTATCACATACCTAACTCACATGTGTCCCAGGCTGATCGCAGTGTAAATGTATCCAAAAAGCCTTGGAGATGTATTGAAATCCACTTGTTTTAAACCACTTCAGGAGGCGGTCTGAGATGCATCAGTCTCCCCAAGATACGTGCCATCTTTGCTCCTCCAGTGTCAGTTAGCAGTTTGGGGAAATAGCCTTTACTCTGCAGGGTTGTCAAGCGCAATTTCACAAAGGTGATGTATGATGTGATGAATTACCTATTATCAGTTCCTGTGTGCAGTGTACCCATGGATTCACAGACAACTCTCACTGAATTACTTTGATACTCAAGACAACTGGAATTATAAGGAGTATAAATGTTGATGGACATTGGAGATAAGGACAGTCTCAGAAAGTGTCCTTGAATCTAAAAACATGTAAAATGAAACAAAACAACATGATGAGTTCTAATTTGTGCAGCTGTGCACCTTTTCAAATAGAGAGAGAGAAAGAGAGAGACAAATCGATGCTGAGATGATTAGTGATTGGTAATTTTGTAGCAGCTGTTCACTGATCCGTCACAGCTCCACCAGCTGTTGCCCAAACCTCTGATTGATGAGAGACTGTGTTGCTATGGGCTCATATTTACATACAGCTGCATATGGGTTGCAGCTTTTTCTTTTGTATTTTTTGGAATTTTGAGTGTCATCACGTGGTTCTGTGATGCGTGTTGTATGCCACAGACTCGTCAAAGGGTTTCTCTGACTCCCAGGCTTAGCAAGAAATGTTTTGATATTCTTACATTAGGTGTTTGTCAATCTATAACCTAAAAAGAGAGGCCTTCTTCCTGCACGTTTGGTATTCATGGCTATTTCCCGCTGCCGCTAACTAAAAAAAATGCAATGCCTTACTTCCAAAGAAGCTTTAAACGGAAGACTATCTCCATGCTTACTTTATTCACATCCCTTCACCCTCTCGCTCTTTCATTTCCCACTTCGAACTCAGTCAGCTGACCGAGGGCGTTAGCTCTTTTAGTTACACCAATCAGAAACCAAATACCTGCAGAAATAATGACATACACGTTGTTGTGGCTGGGGTCGACTGGCTGTGAGTTTTTTTATTTTTTTCAATTTTCTAATTAAGGTTGAGGCTGGGGGTGTGGCCTTGACCAACTGCCACTTTGATCGTTTGAAAGCCATGATCTCTCTCTCATGGGTGGGCCAAATTCTCTGGACGGGCAAAGCAGAGAAAGGGGAGGTAACCTTGCCCATTATGACCTCATAAGGGGAAAGATTCCAGATTGGCCCATCTGAGCTTTCATTTTCTCAAAGGCAAAGCAAGATACCCAGGGCTTGGTCTACCATTTCTAGCCACTGGGGGAACATAGGCAGGCTGGGGGGAACTCATATTAAAAGTGAAGTGAAATTTTCATGTCATGGGATCTTTAACATATTTGCAAAAGTTGTTTAAAGTTAACACATGGCTGAAGCATGTATGTACGCCACATTCCATTGTATTATGAGTATCTCGTAGCAAAGCAAAGACAGGAGAGGCAGGAAGAACCACAGGAACAGTTTGGATCTTGCAGCGTCTACCTGACTAAAGCCAACAGCGTGAGGGGATTACCTGATAAGCTCCTTTTGTTAGAAGGTACCATGCCTCAAATCTGTATCTTTTTATAAACTTTAGGAAACACATCATGGGTGATTTGGCTTGCTGTCCGCATTGAGTATTTTCATTTATCTAGTCTGATACATTCTTTTCGCTGTACTTACTCCATCGGGTTCAGCTCCAAAACTAATACTGCGTCTGAAATTTGGTTTTGCACATTTTAGTAGGCTAATGTCTTCAAGAATATTAGGGACTATGCTGTGGATTGACACAGATGTAGCATATCAAGTTAAGCGGAATGTTCACAGACAAGATTAACATAATGTAATTGATCAGCTCCCTCCAGAATGTTTTAATAAGTCACATTCCCACAAACAGTGGCATAAATATTCCTTTAGCCTCATTGAATTTAAAACGTCAGGTATATTTGCTGTGGACACAAACAACACAAACTTTCAAACTCCAGTTGAAACTTTGTTGGCTCAGGTGATTTGATTTAGCGTCAATTACAGCAACAGCTTTGGGGAGACAATCAAGAGTAATTTTAAAATAATTTCCTATATCCACCAAACCTTGAAATTGTTCTTTGGAGTGTGTACCCATTAAAGAGAGAGCACACAGAGCCTTGTTGACATGTTCTATTTTTAAAGCCTTCCTTCTACCTGTGTTGGCTCTCCCCCTGCTATAATGGATCTCAGGCTAACGCTGTACATTTTTATGCATGAGCTGAGCTAATTTGCTTTGAAACAATGCAAGCATGGTTGTTTGCATGAACAGATTACTTTCTCATTTAATGTTCTCATGCAAAGAGATGTATCCAAATAAAAGAGTTCTACAACAACTCACTTGAGGGCAATAGGCCCATTTACACTAAAGTTAACTAGCAGCAGATTCCTTCAGTATCAATAGGTCTTAAGGGGACTCTTGGTTGTATCTGTATCCTCTGTCAGCATCTTAAAAGATCCAATGGTCCACTGAGATACTGTCTTTCGGAAGCTGTAGTGACCTTCTTATTTGCTATTTTTCTTCTCCGCCTAAAATTCACGCTACAGCAGCTTTTGTAATAATGTTTCAGTGCAAAACGAAACTGTCAAAAAGTATTCTAATATTCACAGCTTGGTAAAGCCCATTGAATCAATTTTTGCCAAGACATAAGTGTTGTCGCCTTGTCATATGAGCTTCACCTGTGACTAATAATGGATCAATTAGGTCTCATGTGTGTATAAAAACAACCCCAGTACATCCACTGCTGATGTGGCAGACACCTTCAATGTGTTTCAGCGTCAAGTACAGAGAATAAAAAAACATTTGAAGACACTGGAGATGTTTTTGACAAGCCCAGGTCAGGCAGACCGCAAGACAACTGCGCTCAAGAGGACCGTTTGTTGGCTCGAAAATCCAAGGCCAGCCCATTTTTCCACTGCAGCACCACGAGACCTGGTCACCTGAAGTGTCCACCAGAACAGTTTGTCGGATTCTTTCTTGAAATGGCCTCCATGGTCGAATCAGTGTCCAGAAGCCAGCACTAAACAAAAGACAATTGAAAAACCGTGTGGCATTTGCCAAGTTATGTAACTGTATTGTTGTTTTCAGTTGTCGATATATATTTTTCTATATTGATTTTTTGTATTAATGTCTGTCCTGACGTGCTGTAACCATGTTTTATGTTTCTGCAGAACAGGAACCTGCTGAAAACCAGTTTTTAAACTGAGTCAGGCCCGTTTTTATATTGTAATGAAATGTTACTTTTTCAAACTTTCCTGTATAATAAATATATGAAATGAAATGAAATGAAAGGCCCACAGCCTGCTAAAAGGATGGATGTTGGAAAAGTGGAAGAAAGTGGATTTTTCAGATGAATCTTCTGTTGAATTACACCACAGTCGCCGCAAATATTGCAGGAGACCTACTGGAGGCCGCATGAATCCAAGATTCACCCAGAAAACAGTTGGTGGCGGAAAAATCATGGTCTGGGGTTACATCCAGTATGGGGGTGTGCGAGAGATCTGCAGGGTGGAAGGCAACATCAATAGTCTCAAATACCAAGAAATCTTAGCTACCTCTTATATTCCCAACCATAAAAGAGGCCAAATTCTGCAGCAGGATGGTGCTCCATCGCATACATCCATCTACACTTCAAAGTTCCTCAAGGCGAAGAAGATCAAGATGCTCCAGGATTGGCCAGCCCAGTCACATGACATGAACATCATTGAGCATATGTGGGGTAGGATGAAAGAGGAAGCATGGAAGACAAAACCAAAGAATATTGATGAACTCTGGGAGGCATGCAAGACTGCTTTCCTAGCTATTCCTGATGACTTCATCAATACATTGTATGAATCCTTGCCAAACCGCATGGATGCAGTCCTTCAAGCTCATGGAAGTCATACAAGATATTAAATTTTGATCTCACAGCACCACTATTTAATTTGCTGACATATTTTAGTATTTGCAGTAAATTTGTTCAATTTCTGTATAGGCGACAAAACTTTTGTCTTGCCAAAATTAAACCTTTCTGTCTTGTTTGAATGAGAAATCTTTTTTCAGTGAAACTAATTCAGTTTAGTGCATTGAACATCATTTGGGAGGGTTTTAGCTTTTCATATGAGCTATTTCTTACACCAATTGATTAATTAAAAGTCAGGTTAATAGCAGGTGTTTCTACAAAATAGATAAGCGACCTGACTTTTGTCAGGGACTGTATATCCACACGTTCCTTGGATCCAACTGAATCGCATGATGTTACCATTTACACTAAAGTGAACAACTTTATTGACATGGTTTTTACAGGGTTGCAATTTACAAGGTAGATGTACAATGGGTAATTGACCTCACTTACCAAAAATTACACATGTGGACCACTAAGTGGCGATATAATGACATCAAACGTGTATATATTATATAACTCGCACATCATAAATCTTTCCATCCACCTGTTCCTTGAATTAAGCTGAATCAATATACAGGCCAGACCCATTTCCGCAAAAAAGGTTTTTCACAATATCGTGCACAAACTTTAAACTTCCTAGGCAGTGCGACCGATCTGCACAAAACCTGGTACATAGCATCTACAGATGGACCTGACCAAACATTAACAAAAGAATTTTGCTACATTAAAGTATGCACATTTTCCGACCAAACAAATTTAGAATTTAGAAATCAAGGATAAGAGAAAAAGCAAGGCTATCTAGTGTGATCTTAAGTTTCACAAAGGCCAAACCAGGCTCAGGAGGGGCAACTATGTTAAAACGGGTGTAAGTAATTCAGATAAATGCGCGTCCACAGCTTTCTTAAAGAGACCCACGGTCGATCACAGATTCAGTGATGGACAGGTGTGCTCCATTCTTCTCTCCAAATGAGCAACATATTTTAATGGAGGCTTATGAGGAAATGAAGCACATCATATTAAAAAAGGAAACGCTATTATAAAGGAGCGAGAAAAGGCCTGGCAAACAATAGTGGCTTGACTTAATGCGCGAGTAGCCTAAAATATACATTTCCTAACCACTACTCTAACTGAAAATGTCAATTATACATTGAAGGAGTTACTTGTCATTTGCTCAATTGAACAACTTTAAACCTACAAATGAACAATGGAAGTCAGTTGTAACGTGTGAATCTGACAGCTGATTAATTCATGTTACTCTTTTTTTGTTACACATCCTACCAATATTTATACAGCACAAACATGACTGGACGAATGAGGACCTGGCAACAGTTCAAGATTAAATAGAACATTTTGCAGACTGGTGTCTGGATAATAACTGTCTACAAATGACTGGTATTAGACGGTGCCTGCTCACATATTTTATTCTCTTACTTATTTTAGCCATTAAAAATGGCTCATGTGTCTGGCATAGGGGGTGGCCCAGCAACCCTGGAATTCACACCAGGAGAAGAGCTGTAGGCCTATTTTAAAAGGGATCGGGGGCGGGCGGGCGGGCCACTGACTCTGTCCCACCCATAGAAACTGCCCCCTTCACCCCCTTCATACATGGTACATTATTCCACTACTGCATTTGGAATGTAATCAAACATTTACAGTATGTATGATATGGACGACTGACTGCTATTGTCTTGCAGTATCTGACAATACTCTTACTCTTGTGGAGGTACCCTAGGATTACATAAATCCAATAGATATTATTTGTCCTTAAGGGCATAGACAGTGAGGAAAATAAGTATTTGAACACCCTGCTATTTTGCAAGTTCTCCCACTTAGAAATCATGGAGGGGTCTGAAATTGTTATCATAGGTGCATGTCCACTGTGAGAGACATAATCTAAAAAAAAATATCCAGAAATCACAATGTATGATTTTTTAACTATTTATTTGTATGATACAGCTGCAAATACGTATTTGAACACCTGTCTATTAGCTAGAATTCTGACCTGTTAGTCTGCCTTTTAAAATGTCCACCTCCACTCCATTTATTATCCTAAATTAGATGTACCTGTTTGAGGTCGTTAGCTGCATAAAGACACCTGTCCACCCCATACAATCAGTAAGAATCCAACTACTAACATGGCCAAGACCAAAGAGCTGTCCAAAGACACTAGAGACAAAATTGTACAGCTCCACAAGGCTGGAAAGGGCTACGGGGAAATTGACAAGCAGCTTGGTGAAAAAAGGTCTACTGTTGGAGCAATCATTAGAAAATGGAAGAAGCTAAACATGACTGTCAATCTCCCTCGGACTGGGGCTCCATGCAAGATCTCACCTCGTGGGGTCTCAATGATCCTAAGACAGGTGAGAAATCAGCCCAGAACTACACGGGAGGAGCTGGTCAATGACCTGAAAAGAGCTGGGACCACCGTTTCCAAGGTTACTGTTGGTAATACACTAATACGTCATGGTATGAAATCATGCATGGCACGGAAGGTGGTAGCATCATGCTTTGGGGCTGTTTTTCTGCACATGGGACAGGGCGACTGCACTGTATTAAAGAGAGGATGACCGGGGCCATGTATTGCGAGATTTTGGGGAACAACCTCCTTCCCTCAGTTAGAGCATTGAAGATGGGTCGAGGCTGGGTCTTCCAACATGACAATGATCCAAAGCACACAGCCAGGATAACCAAGGAGTGGCTCTGTAAGAAGCATATCAAGGTTCTGGCGTGGCCTAGCCAGTCTCCAGACCTAAACCCAATAGAGAATCTTTGGAGGGAGCTCAAACTCCGTGTTTCTCAGCGATGGCCCAGAAACCTGACTGATCTAGAGAAGATCTGTGTGGAGGAGTGGGCCAAAATCCCTTCTGCAGTGTGTGTAAACCTGGTGGAAAACTACAGGAAACGTTTGACCGCTGTAATTGCAAACAAAGGCTACTTTGTAGATATTATTAACATTGATTTTCTCAGGTGTTCAAATACTTATTTGCAGCTGTATCATACAAATAAATAGTTAAAAAATCATACATTGTGATTTCTGGATTTTTTTTTTTTAGATTATGTCTCTCACAGTGGACATGCACCTACGATGACAATTTCAGACCCCTCCATGATTTCTAAGTGGGAGAACTTGCAAGGTGTTCAAATACTTATTTTCCTCACTGTAGGCTAGGCATCTGTCAACACTAGGTTATGAGTTTGGTTAATGTGGCAGGGTGAAGGAACTTCTGCAGCAGCAGACGATGAGGAGACTGTGGACTCAAGGATGGAGGTACAATGTGGAAATACTTTAATCCATACTGGAAAAGAAGTCACTGATGTGATGCTCATAGAAATATCATATTTATAACAGGACCCAGGCGGTGTACTGCCCTAGAGCCAATCTGGGAACAGAGTAAAAATTATTACCTGAATATTTACATTTACTCATTTGGCAGACACTTTTATCCAAAGCAACTTACATTTGAGGAACATACAAACAACAGTAAAGTAAGAGATCTACGAGTAACAATAGATATGAGCAATAAATACTTGTAAGAGCTACTAACCCCATGGCCTACAGCATCAATGGGATAAATACCGAAGTGAAGCAGTAAGATTTTAACAGTGCAAAGAGACAAGAGGTCATCTTACCGTGCACAATTCATGCTCTGCTTATTGATGTCTTACAGGATTCACAAACTGTCAGAAGTTTGTACAGCACCCACTTAAACAAATTGAGTTGGCGTTATACAAACCACATATCACAAAAGAAAACTGCAGGACTTGGACCTAGGTATGGAAATAAAAGGATAGAAAAAATTGACTTGGAAATCCAGAAACTTCAAAAAGAAGTAAGTCATGTTTCAATGCATGCTCTAAGCAAGCAACAAGACTGTAGGCTCCTGCACAACTTATTAATCATTCTTTTATTCTCTCCCAAGCTCTCAGCAGACAAGTGACATCATTAAAAGAAATACATTGTGGCATCCTCTCCTTTTGTAAGCAATAAATCAACTGATGTATACCCAAGGTATTCCCTTTTCCATTCATATTATCCCCAGGTCATTGAAATCCTGAATATGAACTCTACCTGCTTCAATTTCCTCTGCCTGTCTCTGCCTCAATGACTGGCGGTTCCTGCATGGAGTTCACATTTCAGCAAGAACTGTCATAATTCATATTGTCATTTGATTTCCAAGTAGTTTGATATAAGCCATGCACAAATCCAATTAGAGAGATTTCTGTTCACTGCTTCACTCACGTCAACTGCACTCATGTCAAACGGCCTTCTGCAGTATCCTTAAGGAAGGAATTATAAATTATCCAACAAATAACTACAGTTAGGTGACAATGATTGCATCACTGATTGTGGTAAGACTGAATTAAAAACATAGGTACATAAAAATAACCATCAGCCCAGACTGTCCTTAGCCTGCATGGTAACCACAGAAAACACAAGCCACACTATCATCTATAAGACCTAAGCTAATTTTACATCTCACTCTTTTTTTAGCACCAAAAAAAGTCCTGTTTGTCTGTTGATCTCTTGCTCATGTTGACTCTAATGAAATCTACAATCTGGCAGTTTGTCTACAATTGGTCAGCTTTTAAAACTTGTTGTTTTCTTACAACAAATGACTCACTTCCTTGTTTATGCTAGCCCCGGAAGGCTAACAGCTACATGCTAAATCAATAGCCACTTCTGCCTTTTTGTCAACATAATTTATTTTATTTTTTACCAGGGAAAATAATCACATTGACGTAGACATAGTACTGGCTCTGTTAGCTGTTTGACTAGAGAACAGGCTACATGGTGTTCCTGCCATATTAAGACTTTTTTTATGGCTTTTTACGACCTATAGTATGACATTTTTTTAGACATACTCATACTTTCAACTGGAAAATGAATTCAAACCATACATTGTTCGACATCTTTTGGCATTATTGAACACATTACATTACATTTTATTACACTGCAAAAAAAAAAAAGTCAATCCTGCATGGAATAGCCAGACCTTCCTTCGCTGCGCTGTGGAGGAAGGTCACAGTGCAAGATATGGTGTAGAGTTGTCAATCTTCCTCTATAATACCATTAGAATTTCATGTGTTATGTTTTAAGTATTAGAATTTTAATGCTCAATTTGAGCCCATTATTAAAATTTACTGCACTACTTGGGCTTCTGCGTGGTCAATGCCACTGTAGAGCATGTGGTTGTTGTTGTTACACGTTCCGTCCACTTGACGGACTTTAACATTAGCTTTGAAGGGGCACCTACATCATAGAGCATTGTATTTCTTGCACACAACTGTGTGTGTGTGTGTGTGTGTGTGTGTGTTTGTGTGTGTGTGATTGTCTCTTGCAAACTGCAGATACAATTTTGAGTCCTACAGAGGCTTGTACTACACTTGTGAAAATTACTAATGACCTCCTGATTGCATCAGACAAAGGACTTATCTCTGTACTGGTGTTATTAGATCTTAGTGCTGCATTTGATACCATTGACCATCATATCTTATTACAGAGATTGGAACATTTCATTGGTATTAAAGGGACTGCTCTGAGCTGGTTTAAGTCTTATTTATCAGATCGATCTCAGTTTGTTCATGTTAACGATGAATCCTCTGTGCACGCCAAAGTTAGTTATGGAGTCCCACAAGGATCTGTTCTAGGTCCAATCCTGTTCACTTTATATATGCTTCCTTTAGGCAATATTATCAGGAAGCACTCCATTAATTTTCACTGTTATGCGGATGATACTCAATTATATCTATCAATTAAACCGGATGAAACTAATCAGTTAGCTAAACTTCAAATGTGCCTTCAGGATATTAAAACCTGGATGAGCTGTAATTTTCTAATGTTAAACTCAGATAAAACTGAAGTTATTGTTCTGGGGTCCAAGCACCTCCGTGACGCACTATCCAAAGAGATAGTTACTCTGGATGGCATCTCCCTGGCCTCCAGCACCACTGTGAGGAATCTTGGAGTTATCTTTGATCAGGACATGTCCTTTAATTTCCACACAAAAGCAAATTTCAAGGATCTCCTTTTTTCACCTACGTAATATTGCAAAAATCAGGAATATCCTGTCTAAAAATGATGCAGAAAAACTAGTCCATGCATTTGTTACTTCTAGGCTGGATTATTGCAATTCTTTATTATCAGGCTGCTCAAAAAAGTCCATAAAGACTCTTCAGCTGATCCAGAATGCTGCAGCGTGTTCTGACAGGAACCAAGAAAAGAGATCACATCTCTCCTGTTTTAGCTTCTCTGCATTGGCTTCCTGTAAAATCCAGAATAGAGTTTAAAATCCTTCTTCTCACCTACAAAGCTCTTTATGGTCAGGCACCATCTTATCTTAAAGAGCTCATAGTACCTTACAACCCTACAAGAGCACTACGCTCCCAGAATGCAGGATTACTTGAGGTTCCTAGAGTCTCTAAAAGTAGAATAGGAGCCAGGGCATTCAGCTATCAGGCTCCTCTCCTGTGGAACCAGGTTCCAGTCTGGGTTCGGGAGGCAGACACATTTCCACATTTAAGAGTAGGCTTAAGACTTTCCTTTTTGATAAAGCTTATAGTTAGGGCATATATAATAATATGTCCTACCTTAACCAGGGTTTGTATCTCACCCCCCCCTCTCTGACCTTCCTGACTCTAACCCCCATTTTCTCTCCCCCTACCCTAACCAGGGTTTGTATCCCATCCCCCACTTTGACCGTCTTGATCTTAACTCTATCTTTCTCTCCCCTACCCTAACCCGGGTCTGTATCCTTCCCCTACTTTGACCTTCCTGCCCTTAGCCCTGACCCTCATGACCTTGGCCCTGGGTGCCTCTCCCCCTACCCTAGCCAGGGGAGGGTTTGGGGAGAGTTGTGGCCTGGCCAGGCTCCTCTCTTTACACTGTCTCTCCTGGTTATGCTGTAATAGTGGTTTTAGACAGCTGGGACTTCCTGTGACACACCTAGTTCCTCTCTCCTCTATTTTTCTATCTTTCCAATTATGTGCATCCATGTCCCAGAAATGCTTGTTACTAACCTAGCTCTGGGGAGTCATTCCCCGGAGTCCTTATGTTCTTTTCCCCCAGCATGTTTCCTCGGATCAGGGAGGCTCCAGAATCGAGGTTGCAGCTGTCGCCATGGTCCCGCTACACGCTCTGCGATGCCATGTTCCTCCTGCTACACTCTGCTATGCCGACTACAAAGGACTAACAACTACTATTTTTTTTGGGATTGTAACTGCCACTTTTCATTCTAACCCCAACCGGCCCGTCAGACACCGCCTACCAAGAGCCTGGGTCTGACCGAGGTTTCTGCCTAAAAGGAAGTTTTTCCTCGCCACTGTCGCACTGTTGCTTGCTCTGGAGGACACTGTTGGGTCCTTGTGAATTCTGGAGTGTGGTCTAGACCTACTCTATCTGTAAAGTGTCTTGAGATAACTCTTGTTGTGAATTGATACTATAAATAAATTGAAATTGAAAATTGAAATTGTACTACGAAGCAAGAAAGTAAAGAAACTTCAACACACGGGACACAACACCCGGTCTCCGGGGTGAAAGTCCTGTATTGTTTGTAAATGTGTCAAACGGAGAGCGAGAGGAAATTACCTTATGATGCTAATTGCTAGTAAGCAACTTACGAAACTTTATGAAGCCTTTCATAGGCCACAAGACGGCACTCTTACTTTGAAAAACGCTCAAGGAATGGCAATTCAGTCTGCTTTCAAGCCTTTGTTGTAGAGAGCACCATCTGGTGGGCTCAGAAAATAAAGAACATCTTTTATGAATTCTAATCGCAGCTTGGATGTTGCAAATGTGATGAAAAGGCCTCAGGTCCATAGCTTGTTGATATACTGTGTTTACCATTAACTATTAATGAGAAAGTGTGGCAGTAAGAAGGCAGGATGTTACACTTGGATATGAAAACATCAGTTTCATAAGTTGGGATATTGTTTAGCATAATGGGGGATTTAATTAACACCCCTGTGTGCTTGTAGTCAATAGAAAGACATTAACGTAGGTGAGTGTGTCTATATAGAGAGAAAAAGTTGCTGTGGCCTGCTTTGTAGAACATTCTGTGTTCTCATGTTACGGACTGGACATATCAGGTTCTCTGTGCCAAACAGGTTTTATGCTTTCTTTGCTCAGCCAGTCTCATCCCTCCTTCCCCTATTAATTACATGGCCTCATCTCAGGCTTAGGGTGGACAGAGGATGACTGACAGCTAATATTCTCAGCTCTGACATTCATTCCACTAGGTCCGTTCGCTCCGAGGAAGAAAAAAAAGAGAGTTTTCACATCAGCCAGTTGACTTCTTAAAGTCTTTGTCCTTTGTGTATGAGAGAAAAACGACCTCGGCTGTCACCGGCGAGTTTTCAATAAGAAGCCTTTTGGTTGCCAAGCAGGGAGTGGAGCGCTGCTCTGCGGCTCTGCTTGGGAATGTTTTCCGACTCCAGAGATTATTCAAGCAAAGATCCGACTTCCAAAAAGAACAAACACATTTATATTTAAACACAGCGATTCTTGTGCAGTAAGCTACTTGCTATGCACCGAGCAGAGCAGACCCAAAGCCTTGAGGTGCAGGGCTGTTTAAGGAGTATGCTATAAACCTGTCAGATCAACTGAAAAGAAATTCACTAAAGGTCTTACAATGAAAAATCTACCCAGTACTGCCACTGAAAGACAAAAGTGTCTGCTCTTGAGTTAATTTGATTTAAAAAAAATAAAAAATGGTGTCTTCTCTAAATGGTCATTCTCAGATACAATGACACCAAACAGATGTCTTTGCATATTGTCGTCAGTCAACTTGGTACATATGAGTCAAAGGACGGACAACGTCTAAAACTTAAAGTGGGTTGTTGTACAGTATATACCATAAATACTGTTGGGAATCATGAGTCTCGCGGGTAAACACAGGCCGGGTATCGCAGTGTGTCTTTTATTCCTTCGTCGTGAAGGAACGGCGCTGAGCCATGACCTCGCTAATGTAAAAGCTGCTGGTTTATTGTCACACACACATACAGTGGCTTGAGAAAGTTTCCACCCCCATGCTAAAGTTGATTAAAAAGAGGAGAAAAAAAACATCTTTTGGAAATTGATCTTAATGCCTTAATTCATAAAATTTAGGAAAATCCAACTTTTTAAGGACACCAGTTTTCTTTGTGAATGAATAATGTATTGTAAATAAATAAATGTTCTTCCTTAAAATACAGGGGGCATAAGTATACACACCCCTATGTTAAAATACAGGGGGCATAAGTATACACCCCCCTATGTTAAAATACAGGGGGCATAAGTATACACCCCCCTATGTTAAAATACAAGGGGCATAAGTATACACCCCACATCATACAAGACAATACATGTTTAACTGGTAATTTTCTAAGATGTTCATCATCTTAGTTTAGCATGCAGAGGCACATAGGATGTCATCAGTTCTGCAGTACTGGACAGTATTTGGATGAAATACTACACTCACTAACCAGGTCTTTGTATACTTCTCAGGTACAGTGGTGCTCATAAGTTTACATGCCCATGCTTAAGTTGACTAAAAAGAGGAATAAAAAATCATGTTTTGGAAATTGATCTTAATGCCTTAATTAATAAATTATGTAAAATCCAACCTTTAAGGACACCAATTTTCTTTGTGAATGAATAATGTATTGTAAATAAATAAATGTTCTTCCTTAAAATACAGGGGGCATAAGTATACATACCCCTATGTTAAATTCCCATAGAGGCAGGCACATTTTTATTTTTAAAGGCCAGTTATTTCATGGAACAGGATACTATGCATCCTGATAAAATTCCCTTGGCCTTTGGAATTAAAATAGCCCCATATCATCATATACACTTCACCATACATAGAGACTGGCATGGTTTTATTTCAGTTAGACTAATAGTCGGTTTGATTTGCATTGAGAGATGATTTTATGGAAAGTATCCCATGCCAAACTCTATGTATGGCAAAGGGTATGTGATGATGTGGGGGGGCTATTTTATTTCCAAAGGCCAAGAGACCTTTATCAGGATGCATAGTAATCCATGAAATAACTGGCCTTTAAAAATAAAACTCTGCCTGCTTCTATGGGAATTTAACATAGGGGTATGTATACTTATGCCCCCTGTATTTTAAGGAAGAACATTTATTTATTTACAATACATTATTCATTCACAAAGAAAATTGGTGTCCTTAAAGGTTGGATTTTACCTCATTTTTTAATTAAGGCATTAAGATAAATTTCTAAAACATGTTTTTTTTATTCCTCTTTTTAGTCAACTTAAGCATGGATATGTAAACTTAAGAGCACAACTGTAACAAACATCATCTGGATGACAGTGTGATGGAGTCAAGGGACACAACGGTACTGCAGAAGCTACTGCAGAGGTCCAGCGGTACCTTGCCCAACCAGAAAGCATTGGTCAAAGAGTGTAAAACAGCAGATATATTACATTATTTTATTTAGTAGCATTTTGCCAGTTAAGGGATAGAAATAACAATTTCCACATAGACTAATCTATTTGTTTATGAATATAGTGTGTGTTTTATGTTGGTATATAATTATTGTATAATATAACTGTATAATAAACGAATTGCCTTAAATTAATATATCAAATGTGTGTAAATCAATCCTTTTGGTCATAATATAATAACAGGTGGAGCAATATTATTATTCTTAAACTGGAAAGCCTTTAACCAGGCAGAGGGCTGTGAATGTGCTTGTGTAACAAGGACAATAATGAAGAGAGTATACTATACTATATATACAACATACTATAAAATAAAAAAATGTATCCTTTATTAGTTAAAAATTTCAATTTACACTCTGTTGTTATTACACACAGGCCTGAATTACACACACATGCTCAGTACCTATATATGCACTAAAGGAGAGATATCAGAGTTGGGGGGCTCCCCACAGAAAGGCACCCGAGCTGTTGGGTTCCTTGTTCAAAAGCATCTTGGCAGTGCCCAGGAGGTGAATTGGCATCTCTCCAGCTACCAGTCCACCACCACACTTTGGTCCGTATGGGGACTTGAACCAGCGACCCTCTGGTTCCCAACCCAACTCCCTACTGCCACCCAGATGTAATTTATCTGCTTGTTTTACACTCTTTGACCAATGCTTCATCTCGCCATCTCACAGCTTTCATAAGCACGTCTTATTATCAATTTAATATTCAGAACAGCGTCCCTCTTTCTAAGCAGTAGTGATGTCACATTCTGTTACGAGGCTTCGAAGCGTGTCGAGAAATCCCGAAGTTTACCGTGAAGTGTGTATCGAGGCTTCGATGTTGTTTTAGACAAATGATATCACTGATGACATTTGAAGCCATGCTGCCGTCCGTACCGCGTTTATGAAGCGGTTTGAGTTTACACGGTTTAATTACCAGGGAAAAAGTGGTTGCCGGCTTGGCAACCAGACATCAACTTTTGTTTGCTGAAATTGACAATACGATTGCCATGTTTTAAACTGCCTATATTTGGAGCAATTCATTTCTTATGTAACTATACCACACATTTTTATAATGAAACACAGACAGAATGGCTTGCAATATAATTTCCCGTCCCTCTCAAATAGGGGTGCATCGGACCACAAAAGTCCCGGATAGGGTTGAGCATTGAGAACCGATTTCTACTTGGAAATGTATAAAATTATGATTTCAGTAGAATCGTTTCTTTAATGGTATTGTTTTGAGGATTTGGTTTCAAATCGGATCATCGGATCCAAATTGAATATGCACAACTTTTGGTTTCCGTAGCAGCCAGCCGCTGCTATAGTGTGGCTTTATTTTGCGTTGAAAAAGCTCTGTAAAACTGCAACCCACCACTGAATCAAAATACAACTTTTGTCTTATTTGTGAAATAAGAATGTGACCCGTTTCAACTCCACCCCTCAAAGAATCGGAATCGAGAATTGATAAGAACCAGAATGGAAAGGAAGAATCGGCATTGGAATCAGAATTAAAATCCAAATGATGCCCAACTCTAGTCACGGATGGAATCACGGTTTTGAGTCACGGATTGGATCAATTTTTGGATCAGCACAAAAGAGGGGGGTATTAAATGATTATTAAAAATGTAAAAATAACTTTTAACAATAATTAGGCTACTTTTTTTACCAGTAAATTGCTGTTAAAAGACAAAAACAAAAGAGAAAAGTGTATTTTACAATAACTTTGAATGCACCATGAGGTTTACCAGTTTTAAGTAAAGGCAATGCGGCTTAAAGAACAGGATCCACTCTCTGATCTAGAGTTGGACCTTTGTTTTCTTCTTAGAAAGTTTTGTATGAGAAGTACAGTACAGTATGCAAAGTATTGTATGTAAGCTTTTTAATTACCAATAACTGGTGTATTTCTTTACACCCTGATTGTTGAAACTCTTTTTCCAATTTCAAAATGTCTGCTTCCAATTCTTCTATTTCTGCCATGTACTGTATTTCTTTTTGACATTTGCAGAAATCTGGCTTTTGAAGGAGAGTAGGGTTCAGTCGCCAATCCGAGTAAAAGAGTTTTAAGTGTACATTTTTTTCCACACAGGTTAATTCCTTCTTGAATTCTATAGAGAGTTTGGTTGGATACTGATGAAGTGGACTTATCCACAACAGGATCGAAGCAGAAGTTAAAGTCACCCTCTATAAGAAGATTTTGCCGTCCTGACACCTTCAAGAATATGTCTCGGACAAATGACTCATCGTCATAATAGGATGCAGACAAATTTAAGAGAGTCCAGGGTTCTGAGTGGATCTGACAATTCGCTAAAACATATGGTATCCACAACGGTTTCTCCAACTGTTACGGGGGTGTTATCTTATTTATCCAAATGGCCACTCCCCTGCCTGTAGAGTTAAAGGATGATGATATTACATGCTTTATCCAATCCCTTTTCAATGTTCTATGTTTCAGGGGTGTCAGATGAGTTTCCTGTATAAAGGCAATGTCTATTTTCAGTTTTTTCAAATGTGTTAAGACTGTTTAGAGGTCCAATTAACCCATTCACATTAAAGCTCACAATTTTCACCACCCATCAATTTTCACATCAATAGCAAATAATTTTACAGAAATATTGCCCCTTCCATGAGACAAATGTGTCCGTTTCAACCAAGTAGTGTAAAGTACTGACTGTATAAAAAATAGCAAAAGACAACAAAAAAAGACAGCACCCCCCCTGCCTTGTGCCTCCCTAACTACTGGGCAGATAACTAGAAAATGTTACCACTAGCCGAGACCCAAAGGATGCGCCGAAGATCTTGGGCTCCGCCGTCTAGGGGCTAAACACAGGCCGGGTATCGCAGTGTGTCTTTTATTCCTTCGTCGTGAAGGCACGGCGCTGAGCCATGACCTCGCTAATGTAAAAGCTGCTGGTTTATTGTCACACACACATACAGTGGCTTGAGAAAGTTTCCACCCCCATGCTAAAGTTGATTAAAAAGAGGAATAAAAAAAACATATTTTGGAAATTGATCTTAATGCCTTAATTCATAAAATTTGGGAAAATACAACCTTTTAAGGACACCAGTTTTCTTTGTGAATGAATAATGTATTGTAAATAAATAAATGTTCTTCCTTAAAATACAGGGGGCATAAGTATACACACCCCTATTTTAAAATACAGGGGGAATAAGTATACACACCCCTATTTTAAAATACAGGGGGCATAAGTATACACCCCCTATGTTAAAATACAGGGGGCATAAGTATACAACCCCCTATGTTAAAATACAGGGGGCATAAGTATACACACCCCCATGTTAAAATACAGGGGCATAAGTATACACACCCCTATGTTAAAATATAGGGGCATAAGTATACACACCCCTATGTTAAAATATAGGGGCATAAGTTTACACACCCCCATGTTAAAATACAGGGGGCATAAGTATACACACCCCCATGTTAAAATACAGGGGCATAAGTATACACACCCCTATGTTAAAATATAGGGGAATAAGTATACATCCCCCTATGTTAAAATACAGGGGGCATAAGTATACACACCCCTATTTTAAAATACAGGGGGAATAAGTATACATCCCCTTATGTTAAAATACAGGGGGCATAAGTATACACCCCCTATGTTAAAATACAGGGGGCATAAGTATACACCCCCCTATGTTAAAATACAGGGGGCATAAGTATACACACCCCCATGTTAAAATACAGGGGGCATAAGTATACACACCCCCATGTTAAAATACAGGGGCATAAGTATACACACCCCCATGTTAAAATATAGGGGCATAAGTATACACACCCACATGTTAAAATACAGGGGCATAAGTATACACACCCCTATGTTAAAATATAGGGGCATAAGTATACACACCCCTATGTTAAAATACAGGGGGCATAAGTATACACACCCCCATGTTAAAATACAGGGGCATAAGTATACACACCCCTATGTTAAAATACAGGGGCATAAGTATACACACCCCGATGTTAAAATATAGGGGGCATAAGTTTACACACCCCCATGTTAAAATACAGGGGCATAAGTATACACACCCCTATGTTAAAATATAGGGGCATAAGTATACACACCCCGATGTTAAAATATAGGGGGCATAAGTTTACACACCCCCATGTTAAAATACAGGGGCATAAGTATACACACCCCTATGTTAAAATATAGGGGCATAAGTATACACACCCCGATGTTAAAATATAGGGGGCATAAGTATACACACCCCGATGTTAAAATACAGGGGGCATAAGTATACACACCCCTATGTTAAAATATAGGGGCATAAGTATACACACCCCCATGTTAAAATATAGGGGCATAAGTATACACACCCCCATGTTAAAATACAGGGGCATAAGTATACACACCCCCATGTTAAAATACAGGGGCATAAGTATACACACCCCTATGTTAAAATATAGGGGCATAAGTATACACACCCCCATGTTAAAATACAGGGGCATAAGTATACACACCGCCATGTGAAAATACAGGGGCATAAGTATACACACCCCTATGTTAAAATACAGGGGGCATAAGTATACACACCGCCATGTTAAAATATAGGGGCATAAGTATACACACCCCCATGTTAAAATACAGGGGGCATAAGTATACACCCCCCCATGTTAAAATACAGGGGCATAAGTATACACACCGCCATGTGAAAATACAGGGGCATAAGTATACACACCCCTATGTTAAAATACAGGGGCATAAGTATACACACCCCTATGTTAAAATACAGGGGCATAAGTATACACACCCCTATGTTAAAATACAGAGGCATAAGTATACGCCCCCCATAGAAGCAGGCAGATTTTTATTATTAAAGACCAGTTATTTCATGGATCAGGATAATATGCATCCTGATAAAGTTCCCTTGGCCTTTGGAATTAAAATACCCCCCAATCATCACATACCCTTCACCATACATACATAGGCATGGGGAACTTTCCATAAGATCATCATAAGATCCATGAAATTAAAATAAAGATCTGCCTGCCTCTATGGGACTTTAACATAAGGGTGTGTATACTTATGCCCCCTGTATTTTAAGGAAGAACATTTATTTACGATACATTATTCATTTATAAAGAACATTGGTGTCCTTAAAAGGTTGACTTTTCCTAATTTTTTTTTAATTAAGACATTAAGATCAATTTCCAAAAGATGGTTTCAACTTTATCATGGGTGTGGAAAATTTCTCAAGCATTTTTTTATGGTGGGGGAAATGGTGAGTGGAAACTTGAGCACCCGGAGGAAACCCACGCAAACATGAGACAAACATACACAGCACCAGAACAACCTGCGTTCAAACCCAGAACCTTCTTGCTGTGAGGCCACAGTGCTAACCATTGGGCCACCACGTTGCCCATGTGTAGCCCATGTAATAAGGACCATGTCACCCTTGTACTCCATGGACAGTTGTCTGCCGAGGCGAAGAACCAACTCCTTCTCCTGAAAGTGATGGGTGCACACCAGGATGGTACGTGGTGTGGCGCCAGCGGATGGCTTTGGCTGGAGGGAGTGGTACGCCCGGTCGATTTTGAATGGATGGGTAAAATGTGCGCCACCGAGCAGTTTGGGGATTAGTCTCACACTCTTGTATCCCCACAATTTTGATGTTGTGTATCCGAGAACGGGCCTCCAGGTCAAGCACCTTGGTATGAAGCTGGATGTTGTGTATTGTAGCTCAGTGTATTTAGCTTCAAGCGCTATTATGCAGACCTCAAGGTTGTCAGGAGCTTGTTCCTGGTTAGCCACACAGTGAAGTTCGGCCTGCAAAGCTGCAAGTGACTGAGACTTAGCCTTAAAGGCATCAAAATGTTCATTAATGCAGCGCAGGAATGATTCTTAAACCTCTTTGCACAGCTCCTTACACATATCATATGTTTTATCTGGAGGCATGTGGGAGAATCATTAGCAGGGCTGCAGCTAGCGATGGTACCAGCTCCAGCTCTGGTAGCCTGGCCGCAGGTGGCTTTGCTGGAGACGTTCAGCTTCAGCATTTTGGACATCTTAGGGAGGTGTACAGTATATACACACACACTTGCGGCCTATAGGCAAAGGACGCTGTATGAAGATGATTTTGTGAGTAGCAGAGAGGAGCACGGACTAAACACGTCTACATCCATTGCATTCACACTAGCGCCCCGGGAATTCTGTTTATTATAAAGTTATGTTGATTAAATCATACCAAATGAAAATACACACTATACTGATATAAATGGATTAGGTGGAAATTTAATTTTTCTTCATTGTTATCTCTAATTCTTTTCTGGCGCAAAATACAGTCAAAAACCGTCGCCGTGTATCACAGATCACTAGATTGTCTGTAATATATCTGCTTGTTTTACACTCCACCAGCTTGGTATTGTGAGCAAATTAGGCCTCGAGAAATGAACCCTTCTGTTACCACTTGGCTGAATGGATGAAAGGCTTTAAGGCTTCATCTTGCCATCACCAGCAAAAGGCCGCTGCCTTTAAAAGGCTCTCAATCAGGGGTCTCATTTATAAAACTTGTGTGTAGGATCCTTACTAAAAGTGTACGCACGCCCAAAAGCCAAAAATGACGTACGCCAAAAAAAAAAAATCAGATTTGTAAAACCGTGCGTACGCACATTTGTAAGCAATATTCCCTTTATAAATCACAGATTACCCACAGGTCTGCATATGTGAATCAGCCTCTCTGCTCTTTAGTTATTTACACTGTGTTCTGTCTTCTCCATTTTGGCATCAGTAAATCTGTGATCGACACCGTGGTCTATTTAAGAAAGCCGTGAACGTGCACTTATCCCAGCTATCTACACCTGGCTCAACATAGCTCCACCTTCTCATCCCAGCTATCTACACCTGGCTCAACATAGCTCCACCTTCTCATCCCAGCTATCTACACCTGGCTCAACATAGCTCCACCTTCTTATCCCAGCTATCTACACCTGACTCAACATAGCTCCACCTTCTTATCCCAGCTATCTACACCTGGCTCGACATAGCTTCACCTTCTTATCCCAGCTATCTACACCTGGCTCAACATAGCTTCACAGCTCTACCTTCTCATCCCAGCTATCTACACCTGTCTGGACATAGCTTCACCTTCTCATCCCAGCTACAGTATCTACACCTGGCTGGACATAGCTCCACCTTCTCATCCTGGCTCGGCAAACGTGCAACCGATTCAGCTGTGATGAGCGGGTCACACTAAGTCAAGCTGCGTTTTTTCAATTATCCTGGATTCCTTCATTCTACATTTGTGCAATAGCGCCCTGATTGAAACTAAAATTAAATCACCCTTTAAATGCCTGTGCATCCTCCACTGGGGAGGCAACAACCTGTGGACTGGGAAATGACTACTCTCTCCTTCCAGCAGCAGAGCATTCTGGGAACATTACAGCGGTACATGCTGCCACCATGTGGACAGACACCATTTCAAAGTCAGTGGAGCATCCAGTCACCATACCAATGACACACAACAACCAAACTACAGTTTCCATGCACTTCTTTAATATATCCGTTTTTTCATATTCACAACAAATACATTAAGCTCATCTTCTTATGTTACAGCCTTAAATATTTTTTTACACTCAGAAGTCTGCCTATCAAAATGTCTTTTAATCTTTGTCTCTTTATTTTGAACATTGTATTATTAGTTACATTTGTAGTCTCCATGCCTCCTAGCAAACTGACAGCATTTCCTTTGTACAACTATTTACAGGTGAAAAACAAAAACAAATCTCTTTTTCATAATAGTTCTCAATTGAAAAGGTATTGATGGATGCAGGCAAGGAAGAAAGGGAGGGGATGTTTAAGAAGAGTAATGAAAATGACTGGTGAACGGAAAGTTTGGGATGAAGAGGAGCCAGAGGATGTGAGGTGGAGCTCGGTGTTCAGCGCTATAGTTTCTATGAAGGTTCAGCAGATTTACATCTGTGGGAATATTCTCAAAGAAGGTAAAGATCTCAAAGGAAATTAAATACAGCTCTCCGAAAGCAGCGACTTCCTCAGGTGAACAGTGAGCAATCTGAAACAGATCCCAGTACAGCGGACCGCCACAGTCTCATTCCAAGAGCTTTTATTTTCAACTGCTCTACCAGAATAAGAATGAAATGTCTTGCTCACCATCGACAGGAAGTTCTTGGAATGCAGTAATTTCCATTTGGACTTTACTTAAAAAACAAAATAAAAAAATAATCTAGGTCCTAGCTCATATTGGCAAAGATGGGCAACATCACTGCTGAGAACGTGACAATTTAGAAAGTACAATTTATTCCGTAAAGAGGCTCCAATGGACTGTTTTACAATAATTCAGTAGTCTCACATTGCCAGACCTTGACAGATGTGTTTTTCCGGTTATTTGTTATGCTTTTTTTCTTATGTTGTTATCTATAATTGTACGGCACTTTAGGGCAGTAGTGACTGTTTGTAAATGTGCTATAGAAATAAACTTTGACCTTCCTCCACAGTGCAGAGGAGGCTCTGGCTGGGATTGGACTAAAATGTGCTCTGGTTTATTGGTATTTCTTAAAACCAATCACAATCTTCTTGGGCGCCGGACGGAGCCACTGTGCTTCTGCAAAATAGCCTCTGGAAGGAGCTTGTTTTGGTGGAAAATGTGTACGTTCAGAAGTAGTTTTAGTCATGCAACAGAAAACTCAGATTGGACAGATGGTCTAGCTAGCTGTCTGAATTTAGATCAGAGGACCAGGTAACCATAGTCCTCACAAATCCACCAGGTAGAACGCCAACACAACAAAAAAGGAAAGGGACAGACATCTGGCGGAATTTCAGGCAGCACCTGAACAATCCCGGAAATAAAACGTTGATATAGACTAACGATGCATCAATCACAACTATGGTTTGCCATATCAACTTATAAAAGTGGTAATATGTCCATGTTGTGGTCACAACTTGCTCATGCTGCCCCCAAATGGCCAACACATCAGTGATCGCAGGTTCAGCTGTGCTAATTACTTGGGGGCCACTTGGGGGAAGACGAGCTCTATGACAACTCAAAGTTGTTACGGCCGACGTGTTTGCGAACAATGGTTTACACATCCAGCAAACAAATAGCAACGTTAGCATTTATTAGAAGGCAAGTTCCCACTCTATTAGTTCTGGGTTGGTCTACACTACTCCTGAGAAACATCTCTGGCTTTTTTGAGCAAAACTACCATAAGTCCCGAGTTGTAATAAACGTGGAATAACCCTTTAAAACGTTTGCTTCTTCAGAGTGGCATCACCTGGGACACAGAGCAGCCAATAGCAGGTGGACATTAAGCACCTTGCTTTAACAAGTAGATATCCGGCATTACACAGATTGGGGTTTGGGTCACTCTCCAAATATGAATCCCACTCTGGGACATGCTTTTGTCTGCTGTCTTAAAGCAACACTAGAGGACTTTTTGTACCTTATAGTAATGTTTTCCAAATCATTTCAGTGGTTCATCAACTCGTAACAGGGTCAACAGCACTTCTCTACCGGCTATATAGAACACTATGCAAGTTTGCCAGATTGGGTAGCAGATCTGTAGTTCCAATGAAACATAATGGGACAATTCTGCTTCCAAACTGTAGGTTCTGAAAATGTTTCCTAGTGTTGCTGTAACCTGGGTAATGTGAGGTAAACGTACACATCAGTTATGAGTGTTCTCCTGGAACAAATCAGTCACTGAGCGGTTCATACGTCTTCGTTGTTGGGGAGGGGGAATGTTGAAAATGCAAACTGGATGGAAGTCAAACGTCTTACCATTGTTGGACATGGAAAAAAAGGTAGGTGGGTGAGAAATAAAAAATAAAAAAACAAATTATTTAAAGAGACAGCCGGTCTATTGACTTGTCCTTTAGCTCATCCTGTTGTATACCTGGCGTCATTTATCCCACCCGGTAAGCTGCTATGAACATTTCTTCCAGTTTTAATAAGTTTCTGTAAAACATTTTATGAGCTGCACACTGACAAATGTCCAAATGACTGGAGGTGGGGAGGGTCGTGAACAGTAATAGGACCCGGTGTGGTGGAACTCTAGATCGGTCTTGAGAGTAGAACTTGAGTCCAATCCGAGACTTTGTAAATAGAGTAACAGGTTTGATGAAATCTTAAGAACAGAGGTAAAACTAAAACACCATGGCTTACATTTTGTACTACTTTGTGATCTGCAAGCGTCTTTATTATTTCAATTAATAGGGGAAAAAAACTTATTGAAGGTCTTGGTCTCATCTCGGAATGGACTGAATCTTAAATTTGTTTTCTGTGGGTGTTTCTTTATGGGAATGCAGATCTTTCAGATAAATTTAACCCTTATGTTGTCTTTGGGTCAAATTTGACCCATTTTTTATTTTTCATCACAAAAAAATGTCTCTTTCAAAATAAGATGAAAATGTCAACATTAGAAATAACTTTGGAAAAAACAAGGGTTAAGGGTTAAGGGGCGGGGCGGGGGGGGCTATGGTTAGCATTTTCCACATTTTATCGTGGCATGCAGTGTGGGTCTCAACCCCCTCAGGCTTAGTGATGACTTGGTCTCGGTTTAGGTAGTTTTGCATCGCCAGACCTTCGTCCCCAGCGCTGCTAGTAGGGGTGTGTGTGTGTGTGTGAAAATGGTGGAAAGTGAGACAGATGATCCTGAGCGAATGACATGAAGCAGTGTGTCGGGGTTTGATGGGCGCTCTCATTGGCTGCGGGTGAGGTGCCACACTCGGCTGCTGGAGGCTTTATCAAAGACAACAGAGCCTTCCCAGCTAAATATTCACAGTTCAGCCCCTGCACATGGCTCATGCATTAGAAATTTAATTTTGGGTCATCAGCTCTCTGTATGTCACAATTTATTCTTCAGTAAAAAAGAAAAAAAAGAAAAGAAAAGGAAAAACAAAACCTAAGTCAAGTCGCTCATTTGCTTCGATCCATCTCTACAAAGTGCAAGTACACAATTCACAAAGACTAAAACAAGCATCAACAGAAAGACTGATAGCTTCCAATAAAGCCGTTCTGGAAAAAAAAAACATCCATAAAAAAAAATCATATAAGTAAATATCTGCAGGCCTGCCTATACAGAAAAAGGCAAACATTGACAATAAAACAAAACAAAAAATACCTGTAATAACACCTACAACCCTTAACACATGCTGGAATGGGAAAAAGTACAGGTGCATGTGTGTAGAGAAAGTAAAACGTGATTGAAGTAACATTTTCGGACTTTGACGACCAACAGAAGTCTCCCGGTCCTTTCAGCAGGTAACGCTGCGGCCCAGTAGTCAGCAGCTGCAACGATAAGGTCCCCATTTTAAGCTGAGTGCAATATTTAAGCCACATGGTCACACAACAGGAAAAGAAACAATGACACGACGTGCACTTGGTATTTAACAAAAAAAAAAATCAAACAATCGGAGGTTGGGTTTCAAAATAAACTTGAAGCAAAAAGGGAAAGTTTTGTCATAAAGATGCTGTGTAACCACTCCCTGTACACACTCCTCAGCTCAGTGGAAATTCGGGCTCTTTAAACAGAAGAAGAACCCCCCCACCCAACAAATCTGCCTTTTTATTAGGCTCTGGACTTTTCTACTGGCAATCTTCTGAAAGAAAAAGGTGGAGTTTCAGAGGAAAATCATCTCTGAAGCTCGTCAAATAAATCACACATCATGTGTTGGCTTAGACCAGGCTTGTTTTTTTTGTTGTTTTTTTTAAAACAGAATAAGAAAATCCTCTCGTGTAGCTTTCATCACCAAGCAAATGAGCATTTTTCGTCCCAAAGTATAGCTCCTGTTGTGAAGTGCAGGCCCCGGACCTTCCTACCGGAAATCCCAAACAACCGCTTCTCTCATGCTTTTGTTTGAAGATTTTTTTCTTTTTTTAAAACGGTAGAGCAAAATCTGTCAGTAGATAAACAGCTATTGCCGTTGAATTTGTTGAAGGCAAACTGTATTTTTGCAGAATTTGGTCAGCATCGAGCCCACAAGGACAAAAAAAGCAAAGGCCAGTGCTGCGTGAGTGGAAGGAAAGCTTTCTTCTAAATATAGCTACCATCTCTTTAAAAAAAAAAAGAAGAAAAAAATAAAAGAGAAGCTCAGCGTTCCTAGCAAGTGCTAGCTCAAATCTGAAACATGAGAAACTAATTCAAAAATAAAAGAAATCCATCTCTCTCTAAAGTCAGCTTTCTTCTGGGTTGTCCCTGCTGAGTGAGCTCCAGCACGTCTCGGGACTGGCTAACTCCTGGCCTTCTATCTCAGCCGGCGGATGGAAGGCCTCTCAGCCCGCAGGCTCTTCTCTGTCGGCACACGGAGAGCAGTTCAGCGGCCTCCAGCCTCCCCTGCACAGGAAATGATGGGACGAGGGCACTCCGTACGTTCCACCTCCGTCTTTCCATCCTTTTTTGCTTTCAACTTTCCCTTCAGCAGGCAAGTCGATCTGTGGAGTTTTGTGCTCTCCTTCTCAAAACCGTTTCGGTATGGATATCTTTGGGTCTTGGTTTTTTTTCCCCCTCTCTTCTTTTTGTTTGTTTCAAGTGTTTTTTTGCTAATTGAGTTGTGCCGTTTGTGCTGGACAGCATTGGTTTGAAGGACTCCAGTGACGCTGCCTTCTTCAGGTGGACAGAGGAAGAAAAAAAGCACATTTGAGACTATTTTTTTCAGTTTTTTTTCAGTAATGAATGAATCCACTGCATGGACACGAGACTTTTGAGAAGTGACGAGGGATGGGCTGGTGGGATCTGCAGCACTTACTTAAATGCAGAAAACTCCCCTGGAAAGAAATGAAGAGACAGGAGGTTAGTGTGTGTGAGCTCTGCTGTGCATCTTAATACCTTGCTACGTCCTGCTATACTCTGTAACGTCCTGCAGTCCCTGCTACGCCCTGCTACGTCCTGCTACATCCTGCTATACCCTGTAATGCCCTGCTATACCCTGCTACACCTTGTAACGCCCTGCTATACCCTGCTACACCCTGTAACGCCCCTCTACGCCCTGTAACACCCTGCTATACCCTGTAACACCCTGCTATAACCTGTAATGCCCTGTTACACCATAAACTACTATTTCTAGTCATAGTTCCATTATCTTATATCCCCCCCCCCGTCAGATTACTACCAAGAGCCTGGGTCTGTCTCAGGTTTCTCCCTAAAAGGTAGTTTTTCCTCGCCACTGTGCACTAAATGCTTGGGGGGGGGTTTGTCTAGACCGACTATCTGTAAAGTGCCTTGAGATAACTCTTGTTGTGATTTGATACTATAAATACTATAAGCAACCCAGTTGTACCTGCTACTGTTAAGCTACTGTCAGACTTCCTGCACAGATGTTTCACATTAAAAGCCTTCAAAGGGAAGAATCCCTTTCTCCCCTGGAGAGATGTGAATGTGAAATAGCTGCAGGAAGGGTTGAGTTTCATTTACAGGAGCTCAACAACAACTGAAAGAAGGGCAAAGTAGAGAAGCCACTGCAATGCATGAATCGATCTCTCTCTCTAAAACACATCTGGTTGGCTAAAAGATAAGCATATACACGTATAGGGAAGCAAAACATTAGAAAGAAGAAACAATCTAACAAAAAAATCTATTAACAATATATCAGTCTAATCCGTGTGTGAAGTTATGCAGAACGTAGGTGTGTGTGTGGCTTTACTTGTATCTTACAATACTAAATGTGTGTGTGTGTGTGTGTGTGTGTGTGTGTGTGTGTGTGTGTGTGTGTGTGTGTGTGTGTGTGTGTGTGTGTGTGTGTGTGTGTGTGTGTGAGCTCACCATAGCCGCCGGCCTGTATGGGGGTTTTGGGCGAGGCGCAGGCGTACAAGCTGAAATCCTCTGTCTGAAAGCCGGCTCGGTTTAACGAAGGCTCAGAGGCGCTGCGGTGGATTTTGGGTAACGAGCGAGCCAGCAGCTCAATGGACGCCAAGATCTGACAGAACACACACACAGTCAGAGTGAGCACCATTCACCACTAAACAGCCATGAACAGCGCTGTGTGCTTCCATTCAGCTGCTTCTTTATCTCGTGAACCTTTGAGGCCATCTGATGGCAAAGCCAACCAATCTTTCATTGGTTCAAATCTGTGTTGTTCAAAGACCACCTGTGTTCTAAGCCTACATCCCAGTCATTCTAATTCTCCAGTCATCACTGACTGACTCAAACACAGATCAATAGAACAGACAGAATACACTTTATTCTCCCCGACGGGGAAGTTTGTTTCGGGCATAGTGCGACAATCTGTTGCTTCACAACACAAACATGTCCCAGAGAAACCAGTCTGAAATCAACATGGAGTCAACATAAAAACAGATAGAAGATCAACGAAGCATCTTAGGACATAAAGGAAGGACACAATATGACTGTAGAGACAATAAGACATCTTAAACAGTGACTGTAATCATTAAAGTGCTAATTGTAAAAAGTCCTGGTGGATTTATTGCACTTTGCTCTGTTGTACTACGATCTACAATAGAAGATCTAGTATAATGTAAACCATAAATAAAGGGGATTGGCATAAAAGTGAAGGGGTTGGCACGTACAGGTGAGGCCTGTCTCTAACGCGAGCCGATTTTACAACAAATACCTGGCCCTGCCTGCAGTTCATTCAGCTGTGATGCCATCCCAGAGACGAGCTTTCTTTGTCTCACCTGAGGGAAGAGAGGCCGCTCCTCTCGCTTCTTCTTCAGGCAGTCGGCCATCAGTCTTTTCATGGCCTTGGGACAGTTGCTGCGGACCTTGCTGAGGTCAGGAGACAGGTAACCTCGGCCTACCATAAATATGATCTATGGCAGAGAAGATAATAACATAATGTAATGCTTGTTATAATAGTAATAATAGGCAAGGATAAACATTTTGTAGTTTTCTCATAAAGCTCCAATGGTAATGTTAGCAAACAGGACTGGGCTACCTTCAGTACAAAAACATACATCCAACTGAATAAAAAGAGTATGAATTATCAATATCTGATTAAGCATGTTAAAATGACTCCAAATGAGGATCATACAATTTGCGGAATAATTATGAAGAAGTTCCCATTCCATTTTAAAATGAAAAAGCTTATCAATAAATCATACAGTTGTTGTGCAGTTTTGATTTGGCTGTTGCCTGAGGAGCACATGCCTCAAAACTAATCATGATGATGGACAAGCATTAGTAGCAGCTCTAGAACTCACACATGCACTGACTTCACTGACCCCCCCCACTGCCCCGGCCCCCAACCCCCGGACTTTCTACTCCCACCTATTGTGCAATACTGTTATATACCTAAAAGGACACTGGAATTCTGTGGAATTCATTACAGTGCAATATTTAATATTTAACCATTTAATTTCAATACAGTGCTATATTTAATGCTCACTTAATCTCATTACTGTGCTATATTTAATACTCTACTATGTTTCTACTACTTTATATATGTATATAGTTTCTCTCAGAACTGTGTACCAAATCCCCCCCCGCTTCTCTTTTTCCTGGACTACTTACATTTTATATTTTTATATTTTTGGTTGACACTGTAAAAGGGGTTGCTTAAATCTTGTTGCACAGGTACTGGACTTGTGTATAATGACAATAACGGCATTCTATTAAATTCGAACTTAAGGTTCCAGAAGGAGTACAATCAGCTGGCTGTGTTCCCTCCCCCTGCTTCCAGTCTTTATGCTAAGCTAGGCTAACCATATCCTAACAGCAGCTTGTAATTGAAAGGGGAAATTTGCCTCTGTGTTATTCCCTTAATGATTGAAACTGATTGAAACTTGTTGTTGGTCTGTTACGATAAAGCGGATGGATCCACATTTGCAAATGGTTGCTGTGTATTTCCTGCTCACTTGGTTCAGACGTCACACTGCATAGCTCACCATGCGTGAGGGGGTGTTGGTACATGTGTAACCAGCGAGCTGCGGTGCTGTATTCTGCCCACTCTGAAGAAATAAAACCTGCTGTCCAGATAATAAAACGGGAGTGGGATTCATTGTACCTGGTCTCGGTTGTTGATGTTGGAGTAGGGCAGTGCTCCTGACATCAGCTCGTACAGCACAATGCCGAACGCGTAGACGTCTGACTGGAAGCTGTAGGGGTTCTTGTCCTGCAGCCGGATCACCTCCGGAGCCTGGGAGAGAACACAGTGTACACTCACTGGACAGCAGACCGCCAGCTAGCACCAAATGTTTTTTTTTTTTTTTTTTTTTTTTTTCCATAATAAAGAACCAACTCAAGAAATGTAAGACTTCAGGAGGGGGACACTGACCATCCACAGGATAGAGCCAGACAGCTGTTCAAACTGGTGCGAGCCGCTCCAGCGGGACTTGACCGTAGCCAGGCCAAAGTCCCCGATCTTCACCGTCAGATCCTCGTGGAGGAAAATATCTGGAGGAAAGGAGGTCAAGGAAGCGCTCTCTTCTTCTAATGACTAAGAGTTCAAACATTAACCGACCGTGAGAATTAGTTTTATTTAAGAATATTTTTTTTAAGGCTTTTCCCTTTATTCTATAGTGACAGTGGCAATGTCCTGGACAGATGAACTGGGCCTGCTTTCCGGTTAGTGGTTAATAATCGGTTCACAAGGGTCAGGTATCAGTGAGAATAAAAATCTAAATTATTATCCTTTGAACAGATTTCAATTTAATTGGGAGAACAGAAAGGCCGCAGCATGAAGATGAACTAATTGAGGTAAATGTCCCAAAAGGATACTGTTGCTCTTCAGATCTCTGTGGATGATGGATTTGGCGTGCAGGTAACTAAGGAGGGAAAGAGCAAAGAGTTTAGACCGAGCACACATCAGACTGTCTGGATCTGTGTGTGTGTGTGTGTGTGTGTGTGTGTGTGTGTGTGTGTGTGTGTGTGTGTGTGTGTGTGTGTGTGTGGGGGGGAGACTCACTCCATGCCCTGAGCGGTCTGCCGGGCGATGTCAATCAGCTTAATCATCTCAAACTTCGTCTCAATAATGTGCAGGTGATGGTATAGACTGGAGCCTTCGCACCATTGGGTGACGATGGCCAGCTGAGGCTTGGTGGTGTAGCCCATGAACAGCAGGATGTTCACATGACGCGTTTTCCTGGAGCACACACACACACGCACAAACACACACACACACACATACAAACGGTCCATGAAACGACAGCAGCGCAGCACCGCAGTTTTGTATAGCTTTGTCCAAAGGATGATCCTTCAGTAATCCGATCTTCATTTGTTTGGCAGTATGAAAGGTGAAAAAAAGCACACTCTCATTTAAAGCTACTCCAATATAACTGGCTGATGCAGACATACACAACAAATAAATACCACAGTAATATACCTGACCTTTGTTTTAACCCTTGTGTTGTCCGCCCGGGTGAAAAACAGATTTTTTTTCAGACTTTTTGTTTTAGTTTTCACTAACACCACCTTACTACCCCTAGTTTTACCCAATTTTTTGGAATTCATGGTCAATAACCCTCATTTATATGTAATTATACCTAATAATTGAGTTAAAAAAGCAGAAATTATTAATTATTTTGACTAAAAGTTAAGTTCAGATGAACATACAGATGGATTTAGTTGGGAATGAAAGTGAATTGTATTTGCCAAGAGCGTTTTATGGAATCAAATCCATTTTTTGTGGTAATTTGGTTAAAAAGAGACCCATATTTCAGATATAGACATTTTTTAAAAGGGGTCAAATTTGACCCAAGGACGACAGGAGGGTTAAATGTAATGAGGCTAAAGGAACATTTATAGACTGGGTCTGGGAGTGGGACAAAATGAAACCATTCTGGAGGTTGGTGATCAATAAAACTATGTTCATCTAGTCTGTGAAGATTCCCCTTGACCCTATGATGATTTTGATGCACTTGTATCCAACAAATCAGAGTCTGAACCCCAAAGAATAGAAATCTATTGATTTTGCTATACTACAGGAAAAAAGGACTATATCAGACCAATCAGACCAACGATCTGGGTGACGTAGCAGCGACAGCGGCATCACTGGGTATCTGCGTTTCGGTGGCAATCAGTGGCCGCCATGTTGAACGTAAACAAGAAGCTTCTTGGTCGCTTCTCTATCGTCATTGTATTAAACCCGCCAAAGGTAGATAACTCAGTTTGTGATTGGTCCCCGCAGATTTGTAACGGAAACAGGATAGTAAATATTCCGGCCTGATTGGTTGGGGTTTACCTAGTCTAAGAAGTTACCTGAGGACTCCCACTTCGTTCTTGAAGGCCTGAAGCTGCTGCGGTGTGGGAGCTGTGACGTTCAACATCTTCACCGCCACGTCACCTGGGCGGAGACAGACCACATGTCAGGTAAAGAAATATGCCAGCTTTTACTGCAAAGACATGTTGCACAAACACAGCTGCATTTTATTACCCGTGTGTAGAATTTTTACACATATTCTGACCCAAGGTCCCATGGCATGAAGATTTCACTCGAGTTTTTTTTAACATTAAGAATTTCCCCCAGCCTGCCTATGGTCCCCCAGTGGCTACAAATGGTTATAGATTTAAACAGAGCCCTGGGTATCCTGCTCTGCCTTTGAGAAAATAAAAGCCCAGATGGCCAATGATGGGCCAATCTGGAATCTTCCCCTTATGAGGTCATAAGGTTACCTCCCATTCTCCGCTTTGCCCGACCAGAGAGACATCATTGCTTTCAAACGAGATATGTGGCAGTTGGTCAAGGCCACCCCCACGCCCCCCTCCTCCTTAATAGCTACAGACTCAGAAATGGCACATCCTAAGGAAAGCTCATTGTAGGACTGGCTCTAGTGGCTGTAATTCTGCACCAAGGCTGAATTTTGGGAAAGAGACTTCAATGGGACTGCTGTGGAGATCGCAAAACACACAAAGGTCCTGGGGGTTCACGTAGCTGACAACCTGTCCTGGGACTTGCACACCTCCCTCATCTCTTGGCAACTCACGGTTCGATCCTAAACAGATTATCGACGCATCTCGATGCAACAGTTTTTTATGTACATTTCCATGCGTGGGTTTTAAAAATATATACAGTGAGGAAAATAAGTATTTGAACACCCTGCTATTTTGCAAGTTCTCCCACTTAGAAATCATGGAGGGGTCTGAAATTGTCATCGTAGGTGCATGTCCACTGTGAGAGACATAATCTAAAAATAAAAAAATAATCCAGAAATCACAATGTATGATTTTTTAACTATTTATTTGTATGATACAACTGCAAATAAGTATTTAAACACCTGTCTATCAGTTGCAATTCTGACCCTCAAAGACCTGTTAGTCTGCCTTCAAAATGTCCACCTCCACTCCATTTATTATCCTAAATTAGATGCACTTGTTTGAGGTCGTTCGCTGCATAAAGACACCTGTCCACCCCATACAATCAGTAAGAATCCAACTACTAACATGGCCAAAACCAAAGAGCTGTCCAAAGACACTAGAGACAAAATTGTACACCTCCACAAGGCTGGAAAGGGCTATGGGGAAATTGCCAAGCAGCTTGGTGAAAAAAGGTCCACTGTTGGAGCAATCATTAGAAAATGGAAGAAGCTAAACATGACTGTTAATCTCCCTCGGACTGGGGCTCCATGCACGATCTCACCTCGTGGGGTCTCAAAAATCCTAAGAAAGGTGAGAAATCAGCCCAGAACTATACGGGAGGAGCTGGTCAATGACCTGAAAAGAGCTGGGACCACCGTTTCCAAGGTTACTGTTGGCAATACACTAAGATAATAAAATAAAATATAGAAGTAATAACACCATCCTTACTGTGAAGCATGGGGGTGGTAGCATCATGCTTTGGGGGTGTTTTTCTGCACATGGGACAGGGCGACTGCACTGTATTATTAAGGAGAGGATGACCGGGGCCATGTATTGCGAGATTTTGGGTAACAACCTCCTTCCCTCAGTTAGAGCACTGAAGATGGGTCGAGGCTGGGTCTTCCATCATGACAATGACCCAAAGCACACAGCCAGGATAACCAAGGAGTGGCTCTGTAAGAAGCATATCAAGGTTCTGGCGTGGCCTAGCCAGTCTCCAGACCTAAACCCAATAGAGAATCTTTGGAGGGAGCTCAAACTCCGTGTTTCTCAGCAAAAGCCCAGAAACCTGACTGATCTAGAGAAGATCTGTGTGGAGGAGTGGGCCAAAATCCCTTCTGCAGTGTGAGCAAACCCTTGTGAAAAACTACAGGAAATGTTTGACCTCTGTAATTGCAAACAAAGGCTACTGTACCAAATATTAACATTGATTTTCTCAGGTGTTCAAATACTTATTTGCAGCCGTATCATACAGATAAATAGTTTAAAAAAAATATCATATATTGTGATTTCTGGATTTTTTGTTTAGATTATGTCTCTCACAGTGGACATGCACCTACGATGACAATTTCAGACCCCTCCATGATTTCCAAGTGGGAGAACTTGCAAAATAGCAGGGTGTTCAAATACTTATTTTCCTCACTGTATATAAATCTGAGTTTGCTACCCAGTTTGCTAAGCTTAGATTTTGACATATTTGTCACACACAAGTTGTAATGAAATGTTTTGTTTTTATTTTGTAGTCATTCCATGCTTAAGCCTTAAAGATGCTTGTGAAAGTCACCTTCTCTCTCAGTGATCTTCCATGTCAGAGGCTCAGTCATGTTTAAAGGTGGAGAATTGGCTTCTTAGAACATGAAACATGAGGTGGTCAGATGTAATATCTGCATCGAGCATTGAATTGTTCTAGAGAGAATCGCAATGCATCTAAGAATCGATTATTTTTTCCCACCCCTAACTGATGCAAGGACAAAAACGATTAGAAATCTATTTGATCTACATTGAGGGACTCTAAACCTCCTCCTACGCCCCAAACGAGTCGCCCCACTGTAACTGTAGATTCAAAAACGTCCTAAAAATACATTACAAAAACAATCCTAGTGGCTTAGGCCTGGTGGGGGGCAACTTAGGCCCAGTGGACCACCAAGCAACACCCTGGGGGGGCACTGTGATGCCAGTAGTCTGAAAACACAGTACAGCATTGCTCTTACCATGCCACTTCCCTTTGAAGACAGTTCCAAAGGATCCAGAACCGATCCTCTGGCCCAGAGTGATCTGGCCCTCAGGGATCTCCCAGTCGTCGCTCGAGTCCCTCCTCCCCAGGGTTTTCTGTTCCACAGGGCACTCAGTCAGCATGGGCACACACACAACGGACTCCAGACAGGACACCAATATCTGGGACAGGGTCTCACCATCTTATTGCGGTCCTCAGACGAGGACGACGACTTGCGCTCCCTCTGTTGGCACGGTGACTTCTGTGGAACCTTGACGCTGGTCAGAGAGCCAGGCAAAGAGGCGGGGGGCGTGGCTGACAGCCCTGTAGTGGAGCCTGCAGGGAGATTGGGGGAGGGGGAGAGGAATAAAAATAAAGAGAGGTGAGGGAGATAGTTAAAAAAGAGAAGGTGAGAAAAAGCAGAAGAGTAAACAACGAGGAGCTTTTCAGTTGTGTGTTTGGTCACATGCAGAGGAGAGGTGAGAGGGGGCTTGGTTGGATGGCAGTTAATGGTTTAATAATCTAGATTTCACGGTTATTAACTGCTTCTGCAAGGACCACAGAGGCTGTTACGATGATCGGAAAGGAGACAGATTTTTAACTTGTTGTCTCTTCAATGGAATTCTCCAAAGAGGATTTTAAACTGTTGAGTACACACATAGGTTCCAGGCATGTTCGCATGTTAGCCTGGGTTAGCACAAAGACTGCAGCAGGGCAAAACTGCCAACTAAGCTTCTAAATTATTAAAAATCATCTATCGTTATCATTTCAATTTACATGCTCCGTTTTGGCTCATGCAACATTTAAAAAGGTCCTATGACATACTGCTGGATACTTTTTTATAGACCTTATTGGTCCCCTAATACTGTATCTGAAGTCTCTTATATACACCTTAGTGGTCCACTAATACTGTATCAAGTCTCTTTTTAATAGGCCTTAGTGGTCCCTTAATACTGTATCTGAAGTATCTTTATATAGGCCTTAGTGGTCCCCTAATACTGTATCTGAAGTCTCTTTTATAGAGACCTTAGTGGTCCCCTAATACTGTATCTGAAGTCTCTTTTATATAGACATTAATGTTCCTGTAACACTGTATCTGAGGTCTCTTTCTCAAAATTCAGCCATGGTGCAGAATTACAGCCACTAGAGCCAGACCCACGATGAGCTTTCCTTAGTATGTGCCATTTCTGAGTCTGTAGCTTTTGAGGAGGAAAGGGGGGGCAGGGTGGGGGCTGGGGATGTGACCTTGACCAACAATTTTGCACGTTTGAAAGCCATGATGTCTCTTTCTCATGGGTGGGCCAAATTCTCTGGGCGGGCAAAGCAGAGAACGGGGAGGTAACCTTGCTCCTTATGACCTCATAAGGGGCAAGATTCAAGACCTTTCATTTTCTCAAAGGCAGAGCAGGTTACCTACGGCTTGGTTTACACCTATCACCATTTCTAGCCACTAGGGGGGCCATAGGCAGTCTGGGGGAACTCATATTAATGTTAAAAAACGTCAAAGTGAAATTGTCATGCGATGGGACCTTTAACGTTTTTTAACGTTGACGTTTTAATCTTTGAAAGGTTTGTGGCTCAAAAATCACGGACAAGACTACCACAATCTCTAACTTCATCCGTGACTACAGAACTCACAAAGAAAGGTCTGGTAAGAGATGAGTCTTTTTATATGATTATTTAGCTGGTTAAAGATCTAGAAAACCAACTGCCTTTTTAAACTGAAATGTGGAAACTGGGGTAGATCGTCAGAGGTTTGTCTGACTCAACTCTGACTTGCACATGTGAGACTTATACGGACCTCACACCGAACGAGTTTCCAAGCGATTCCATTGACACAGGCTAATTTACAATATTAGAATGAAATCCTAAGAGTCTTTCTAGAGTCAGGGCACTCCTGTCGTCTCCATCGTTTGGGATAAGGTCATAAAACTCAGTCACAGTCAGTCTTTTTCCCGTCTGGGAGTTGAGACAAAAATCAAACGTGTTTGATATGATCCTAAGTTTGAAGTCTTGGCAGTGACGTTGAATCACGCACCAAACAGGAAGCAGCAAATGGCTAGAGCAAGTGGTGTTTATGGTTGCTATGGCGCCGCGCTAAGCTAAAGAGGGAAAGTTGCTGATTTTCAACCCTTCTGAAGCGACTCGCCCAACGGGTGTTTTCCCAGCACATAAACGCAGACCTCCGGGGACTGGCAACATTCATCTGCGTGTACGGCAGAACAGAAAACTTGGAGTTACAAGCTAACGCTAGCTAACTTGTTTACATTTTTCAAAACAAATCTAGTTGTAGTCGTTCAATGTGTGACCCTGCAAGATCCCCAGTCTTTACATACAGTCTTTAAGGTGAGATGATTGTCTCTATGGTAGACATTTTACCCCCCCCCGCTATACAACAGTCTATGTCAAACAGTTGTGAAAGGACAGGTAGGGTTAGATGCATCGACTGTACCAGCTTACATAATAAAGCTAAAATATGAGCTAGATCGAGTCAGTTACGCTTAGTTTGACTTCACTTTATTAGGTGTTCAATCTTTTAATTTGTAATGGTATATGAATATGCAAAGCGTTTCCTAACGACTGAATGTGACCAAAGCCTGGTATCTGAACAATTATTGATTATTAATGCCTGTTAACATGACTTGATGATGAGGAGCATTTCAGCAATCAAAGCCCCAGCGCTAGACCCACAGCAGTGTGTGATCAGAGCAGCGGTGTGTGGTACAGAGAGCATGTGAGGACATAAAGGGGAGAAGGGGGAGGGGGGGGGGAGGGGGGACACAGTGAATGTGACACAGGGCGGGTGTTGGTGTGTGGTGAGGAGGTGTGGGAAGGTGAAGGACACAGGAACACACAGAGGCCTAACTACCTCGGAAAACAGGTTCGGGCTCAAAATCAAACACTATGTCATTGGGGTAGGAGTATAGGAGGGGGCTTGAGGTCCGTGTTCGGTGCTTCCTCAAGCAGCGGGCGGGGTGGGTCGGGGGGCTGCAGGGCAAAGAGAAACAGACAGACCATCACTGCTACTCCCCCTGCCCCTCTTACCTTTGACTAACCAGCGGAGAGGCCTCCTCCCACGCTACAGATGCTCGTCAGATTTCACACGGCTACATTTACTTTAAGATGGATGGAATACATTTCGGGAAATGCTCGTATTTGCTTTCTTTTTCAGTGAGATGTTCAGATTGATATCAATGTCATGTCTGTGTGTTAAGCACAGGGGCCGGAGTCAGGATGCGGTTAGGCTTGCTTAGCTTAAAGACGGGAAGCAGGTGGAAATCCATGGATGTACAAAGACAACTGAATACAGCGTTGGAGGCGGATCCCCATTTGTTCAATTACTCAGTGGAGCACGAAGCCACGTATAACCCAAATGATCGGCATTGATTATATATATATATATATATATATATATATATATATATATATATATATATATATATATATATATATATATAGTGAGGAAAATAAGTATTTGAACACCCTGCTATTTTGCAAGTTATCCCACTTAGAAATCATGGAGGGGTCTGAAATTATCATTGTAGGTGCATGTCCACTGTGAGAGACATAATCTAAAAACACATAATAAAAGACATAATCCAGAAATCACAATGTATGATTTTTTTTACTATTTATGTGTATGATACAGCTGCAAATAAGTATTTGAACACCTGTCTATCAGCTAGAATTGTGATAGAATTCTCCTGTTAGTCTGCCTTCAAAATGTCCACCTCCACTCCATTTATTATCCTAAATTAGATGCACCTGTTTGAGGTCATTAGCTGCATAAAGACACCTGTCCACCCCATACAATCAGTAAGAATCCAAGTACTAACATGGACAAGACCAAAGAGCTGTCCAAAGACACTAGAGACAAAATTGTACACCTCCACAAGGCTGGAAAGGGCTACGGGGGAATTGCCAAGCAGCTTGGTGAAAAAAATGACCACTGTTGGAGCAATCATTAGAAAATGGAAGAAGCTAAACATGACTGTCAATCTCCCTCGGACTGGGGCTCCATGCAAGATCTCACCTCGTGGGGTCTCAATGATCCTAAGAAAGGTGAGAAATCAGCCCAGAACTACACGGGAGGAGCTGGTCAATGACCTGAAAAGAGCTGGGACCACAGTTTCCAAGGTTACTGTTGGTAATACACTAAGACATCATGGTTTGAAATCATGCATGGCACGGAAGGTTCCCCTGCTTAAACCAGCACATGTCGAGACGGGCCGTCTTAAGTTTGCCAATGACCATTTGGATGATCCAGAGAAGTCATGGGAGAAAGTCATGTGGTCAGATGAGACCAAAATAGAACTTTTTGGTCATAATTACACTAACCGTGTTTGGAGGAAGAAGAATGATGAGTACCATCCCAAGAACACCATCCCTACTGTGAAGCATGGGGGTGGTAGCATCATGCTTTGGGGGTGTTTTTCTGCACATGGGACAGGGCGACGGCACTGTATTAAGGAGAGGATGACCGGGGCCATGTATTGCGAGATTTTCGGGAACAACCTCCTTCCCTCAGTTAGAGAATTGAAGATGGGTCGAGGCTGGGTCTTCCAACATGACAATGACCCGAAGCACACAGCCAGGATAACCAAGGAGTGGCTCTGTAAGAAGCATATCAAGGTTCTGGTGTGGCCTAGCCAGTCTCAAGACCTAAACCCAATAGAGAATCTTTGGAGGGAGCTCAACCTCTGTGTTTCTCAGCGACAGCCCAGAAACCTGACTGATCTAGAGAAGATCTGTGTGGAGGAGTGGGCCAAAATCCCTTCTGCAGTGTGTGCAAACCTGGTATAAAACTACAGCAAACGTTTGACCTCTGTAATTGCAAACAAAGGCTACTGTACCAAATATTAACATTGAGTTTCTTAGGTGTTCAAATACTTATTTGCAGCTGTATCATACAAATAAATAGTTAACAAATCATACATTGTGATTTCTGGATTTTTTTTGGGGGGATTATGTCTCTCACAGTGGACATGCACCTACGATGACAATTTCAGACCCTCCATGATTTCTAATTGGGAGAACTTGCAAAACAGCAAGGTGTTCAAATACTTATATTCCTCACTGTATGTGTGTGTGTGTGTGTGTGTATATTATATATATATATATACACACATACATACAGACGCAGTGGGCGGCCCACCGGACATCCCACTTAGAGTGATTGGTACTTGTAAAAAGAAAGCATATACCTTTATTTCCCAAAATGTTTAACTGTTGCTTTAAGTAATTTGCTGGTCCGACACTACGAAGTGGTCCGAGGCGGTAGGTTTCTAGGACGTTTAGGAAAGGAGCGGTTTCTGAACTCAAATTAGTTCCCTTATCAAAAGCATGTGGCCTAATTGATCATCAATTAACAGAACCCTGATTTACGGACAAACCTTTGGTGATTTTAATTGCACTAACCCTTTGCAATGAAGCTGAAAGATTCAGCAATTAGCTGTGAGTATTAGCAGGAGCTCGGCCTGGCAGAGCAGCTCAGAATAAGAAAGAGAAACGAGGTCTGGAACTGGAAGTTCTGCTCTTCCATAAACCCTAAACCACAGATGGGAATAAATGTGCGTTCTCATCTACTGCACTTGATGACTTGACTTCAGACACCCACGCCCACCCACACACACACATAAGACCGAGAGCACGCAGACGCGGGATGGTGGGAATAAAGCCACAGAGAGAGAGTCTCCTCTGAGCCTTACCTCCATCGGACCTCGGCAAGCCCTGATCCCGAATGAGGTCCTGAAAAGAAGGGAGAAGAGAAAGTAATATGCAAAACACTTTCACACACACACAACTGACTGTACCGCACTGTCCACTGTAACATTGACTGCCGAAAGCTGGAGGTGCATTTTCAGAACTGAAGGTATGTTCACGCTGACATTTTCTCCGACCCCACTTTATGCACGTCCGTCCACATCCTGGGAAGCAGAGTCGGAGCTCTTACACAAACTATGACACTGCTTTCACTTTGTCAAACCGATCAAGTTCAAACAAATGAGAACTGACACGTCATGTGCATCTGTATCCTATTTCTTTTAAGATATTTTTTAGGGTGTTTTCTTTCACTCAAACAGCTAAAGATATACATGAAATGGGGGGTGATATGCTTGTTTTCCATTTTTCACATTGAATTATATTTTTGTTTTCATTGTCTAATGCATTCAGCAGACTGCATTGGAAAAATGGGGTTTAATGTAGACCATGTGCTGGATTTCTTCTTTGAGGATTATCTTTGGTTTCAGTAAAATGGTTGCAGTAAAATGTGTACATCATGAAAATGGAATTACTTAAACATGATGTATGATGAGGGCAAGCTGGAGGCTCTAGAATCTGCCAAATAGAACCCGTTTGTTGTTGGTTAGCTCCCGTTCTCCAGTTAAAGAGTGTTAATGTCTATCAGAGTCAGCTGGTCCGACAAAGTAAGAGCAGACTCACATCGATGTTGACAGGCTCGATGGTGTTGATATGGACGTTGGGGGCGGAGGACGAGCGGTCCCGCTGGCCAAACTGGTTGCGGTGGTCCTCCTCGTTGGGCCGGAAACTGGGCGGGATGGGTATGGACTTGGACGGGGACACAGTGGCATGGCATATAGACCTGGGACCAGGGATTATGTAAGTGCAAAGTAGACTTGCAGGTGACAAATCATTAACAACATACAACATATACAATTCTCAAAATAAACACCCCTCCCCCCCGTTGTCATTCCCACCCACCCAGACAAAAATCAAGAAAATATGAGGAGGAGCCCTCCAGAAAGCTTGTTCCATTATATCTATATCTAGATCTATACATATTGGATGGCGAACATTTTTCTCAAACGCCGTTATCCTAGCCATCTCACAAGCTCACTCCTGGATTAGTTAGATTAGATCTAGTCTGGACCCAGCATTTTATGTGCTGATCCATCCCGTTAAGGACTGACCCATCTCCCAGAACAAATCATCTTAACCTGAATGGAACCTGGCTCCCTGCAGTCTGACATAGGTTATCATGTATTCTAGTCCAAAACTCCTGGACCTTATCACAGGACAATAGGACATGTAGTAAATGGCCGTCCTATTGTCTTTTTATTCAAGTCTAAACAATCAGGAGAGAGTCTAATAGAACGGATGCATAATCTTGAACTGAACGAGGGAAAAGGGGTTGCCTTTGAAAAACAGACTGGAGAAGCTTATTAAGAGCAGAAGGACTCACCCGGTGGAGTCGGATGGGGGAAGTGATGGACAGGCCTCAGACACAGGGGTGGTTCCCTCCGACGAGACCTCCTCCTGGGTAAACGGGTGATGCTCGAAGAACTTTGACACAAGCAACAAGCTGCAGAACACACACAGAGACTTAGTCATCATTCAGTCTTTCTCCTCTCCACACAACTTGCCTCGGGCTGGACATCCCTAGAATTGAATCAGGAGCCACTAGATGGACAAAAATCATAAAATGCCATGTGTCAGATACGACTGACATGCTATGCCATTACTAGGCTATGGAGTCTTGATATGTAAAGATCAACAGATCATTGGCCTGACACCTGTAATTTACATTTTTTGGAAAGTTTTATGTTTAGGATACTGCTGGGACGATTCGTTGATGTCATTGTATACTTAAATGCGTCGACACGGAGTGATCGCCTATACATCTGGCTTCAGGTTACACTACACATTTATTTTACTTAAACAGTGCAGAGTTTAACAATTTTAATACAGTGAGGAAAATAAGTATTTGAACACCCTGCTATTTTGCAAGTTCTCCCACTTAGAAATCATGGAGGGGTCTGAAATTGTCATCGTAGGTGCATGTCCACTGTGAGAGACATAATCTAAAAAAATAATCGAGAAATCACAATGTATGATTTTTTTAACTATTTATTTGTATGATACAGCTGCAAATAAGTATTTGATCACCTGAGAAAATCAATGTTAGTATTTGGTACAGTAGCCTTTGTTTGCAGTTACAGAGGTCAAACGTTTCCTGTAGTTTTTCACCAGGTTTGCACACACCGCAGAACGGATTTTGGCCCACTCCTCCAAACAGATCTACTCTAGATCAGTCAGGTTTCTGGGCTGTTGCTGAGAAACACAGAGTTTGAGCTCCCTCCAAAGATTCTCTATTGGGTTTAGGTCTGGAGACTGGCTAGGCCACGCCAGAACCTTGATATGCTTCTTACAGAGCCACTCCTTGGTTATCCTGGCTGTGTGCTTTGGGTCATTGTCATGTTTGAAGACCCAGCCTCGACCCATCTTCAATGCTCTAACAGAGGGAAGGAGTGTTCCCCAAAATCTCGCAATACATGGCCCCGGTCATCCTCTAATACAGTGCAGTCGCCCTGTCCCATGTGCAGAAAAACACCCCCAAAGCCTGATGGTACCACCCCCATGCTTCACAGTAGGGATGGTGTTCTTGGGATGGTACTCATCATTCTTCTTCCTCCAATCACAGTTAGTGGAATTATGACCTAAAAGTTCTATTTTGGTCTCATCTGACCACATGACTTTCTCCCATGACTCCTCTGGATCATCCAAATGGTCATTGGCAAATTTAAGACGGGCCTTGACATGTGCTGGTTTAAGCAGGGGGACCCTTCCCGTGCCATGCATGAATTCAAACCATGACGTCTTAGTGTATTACCAACAGTAACCTTGGAAACGGTGGTCCCAGCTCTTTTCAGGTCATTGACCAGCTCCTCCAGTGTAGTTCTGGGCTGATTTCTCACCTGTCTTAGGATCATTGAGACCCCACGAGGTGAGATCTTGCATGGAGCCCCAGTCCGAGGGAGATTAACGGTCATGTTTAGCTTCTTCCATTTTCTAATGATTGCTCCAACAGTGGACCTTTTTTCACCAAGCTGCTTGGCAATTTCCCCATAGCCCTTTCCAGCCTTGTGGAGGTGTACAATTTTGTCTCTAGTGTCTTTGGACAGCTCTTTTTGGTCTTGGCCATGTTAGTAGTTGGATTCTTACTGATTGTATGGGGTGGACAGGTGTCTTTATGCGGCTAACAAACTCAAACAGGTGCATCTAATTTAGGATAATAAATAGAGTGGAGGTGGACATTTTGAAGGCAGACTAACAGGTCTTTGAGGGGCAGAATTGCAGCTGATAGACAGGTGTTCAAATACGTATTTGCAGCTGTATCATACAAATAAATAGTTAAAAAAATCGTACATTGTGATTTCTGGATTTTTTTTTGTAGATGTCTCTCACAGTGGACATGCACCTACAATGACAATTTCAGAACCCCTCCATGATTTCTAAGTGGGAGAACTTGCAAAATAGCAGGGTGTTCAAATACTTATTTTCCTCACTGTAAATAGACATTTGAACCTTATTAAAATGGGTTTTGTGTAAATTGTTAATAATTGAGCAATGGGAAAATAATCGCTAATTGAAAAATGAATCGTTAGCTTAATCGTTAAGCAAGAAAAAGAAGAGCCACTAGATGGCACAAGGGAACTCTCCAACAGCAACTTGAGTTTCTGATGCACTCCGACAGTGTCTGGAAAATCGCCGCTGCAAGCTACCGTTAAGCTGCGTTATTGTCTCTCAAGTGTTGTAGTTTTTAGTCAGTAAGTTTTTTATCTTCTGTAGATGTGAGCAAGTATGGAGCGCTGGAGGTGACATGGAGGGAAAAAAATAGTGTAGCATAGTCTGTCCACCAGAGGACGCTCTACAACGTTCCCTGTAAGTGATGGCGACGCATAGTCTGTTTTTTTTGTTATTGTGTTTTTGATCAAAGGACTAAGTTTCATATCTTCAGTTTGTATTTTTATACATTTTATTTAACAGAACTTTATTATATTTTGATGTTCCTCTGTTCTGTTGTGACAATAAAACAAATTATTATATTTTAGTGAGGACTCAAATAACTAATGTTAGGGAAATCTGTTGTGAAACATGTTTCTGGATTTGTTTTTTTTAAATATGTATCGCCCGATATAGAGGACTATTGGATTTTTAAATAACCAAATATTCATATTGGTATTGGCCTTAAAAAACCTTTATCGGTCAGGCTCTACTGGGGACAAACACTTTTGCATGATCTTGACTTTGTTTTGCGAGATGTCGAGTTTAATTAGCGAGATCTTGAGTTTGCCTTGTTTGATTATGAATGGAAATCCTGATAGCTGACATCATCCTGAGTCTGGCAACCTTGTAAGAGTACTCCACTCATTTAGCATCGCACACTTAGAACATGTCAGACTCACACTGGACCGTTAAAAAAAAAAAAAAAAAAAGGATACAAATTGATGCAGCAGAACCAGAAATAATATTGTTGTGTTTCCACACATCCTTCTACCTTATAAAAACCTGGTGCCTACATTACCCACAGTGCAACTCAAAAGTTCAGTCAGATATGCTTTCACAGCTAAAACCTCTAGCCTAAAGCAGAAAAGAAAAGTGGGCTACAGAGCTCTGGTCAGCTCACTTCTCTCTAACAACCGAAGTGACATCACTGGAGGACATTCACACAGCTCCTTCTGGGGACACTTAAGGCTTTATATAACTTTTTTTCCAACAGATGCAGTAGTGCTCCAACACGTGGAAACATACATTGACGTGTAAAGTTGCTGGATGGTTCCTCCATTACAATTAGTAGCTGGATCAACAAGGTATAAATATGTCAGCGTGTTATCATTTAACACTGTTAGGCCTCACAGAGGATGAGACATCCCCGAAACCCGGTTTTAAACGGGAGCCTGTTCTAAATTAGTAATATAGAGTATGGACAGAAGTAGTGGTATGAAAACAACCCTAACATTACCTATATCTAGTCCCACAGAGCCTGACCACTAGGGGTGGGGGGAAAGAATCGACACAGCATAGTATTGCAATATTTTCAGTGGCAATACTGTATCGATACAGAGGCGCCAAGTATGGATCTTTTGTTATATACAGTATGTGGTGGTCAGTTTGTCTGCTTGACAATCCCATTTTGCAGTAATACAATTGAAGTGATATGAACAAACAGAGAAATGTATCTTTTTAGATAAAACAGATGTTGACAAAGTTTCCTTTTGGGAAAACTTTGTTGGAAAAAAGGTTATAAATTGCAATATATCACAGAATATTGCAATATGTTTAAATATATATGTTTTGCAATAATATTGTAACGTGGCATAAGTATCGTGAAGATATCGTATCGGGAGACGTCTGGTGATTCCCCCCCTACTGACCACCTAAAGTGTGCTATGGAACAGGTGATGTGCAGTGTTCTGGAACGGACAGAGAGGCTGTGTGTCTACAATAACTCGAGGTACTAGGTCATGTGGTATTGAGTAATAGGCCACACTATAATGGCACCGCTATAATAACCATATAATGACGTTTGGTTTTGGTACCCAACCCTTGAGACGACAGGAGATTATGTAGATTATGTACCCCGACGACGTGCAGTAGGCTGAAGCATCCCGGCCCCTCCCCCGTGCGGGACTTACTCTAGCTGGTCGTAGTTGACACACATGAGGGGAACCTCGGTGCTGCAGCGCTGGTGGAACTTGTAGCCACAGGTCTGACAGCGGAAACCCTGGAACAGCAGCTTTCTGCAGAAGTCACAGAAGGCCAGCGTGAAGAAGGTCTTCCTCACCTGTCACGCACACATAAGGAGGCTGAGCATTAGATTTTAGTATGTCATTTTATATTCCGTTGAAGTCATGAGGTGACATTCGGTCTAACAATACTCACAAAGTTGTGTGTGGTGAGCGGCACATTCTCCAACACTTCTACATGCAACTCTTCTCCTGTGAGCCAGGAGATATCTGTGTCCCAGCCAATCGGCTTCTTCTCTCTGAAACAGGAAGTGCAGAGTTAGGGTACAGGTGCACAAAAAGAACCATGATACTTTGTGTAGAGATCTAGCTTTCATTTCATTGTGCAGTTGTTGTGTCACCAAATTAAGGCCTTGGATTATTCAGACCAGAAATTAACCCTTGGGTTGTCTTCGCGTCAATATTGAAAATCAGCATCGGATCAGCTTTTGTTGAACATTTTTTAATTTTTCTTCCCCTTTTTCAACACGTTCAATGCTTTTTTTTTTCAATGTTTCCCACTTTGACATTTTTAACACTACGTAACACTAACTTATTAACTTTAGTTTTACAGTTATTTTAAGAATGTATGGTCAATAAACGTCATTTATAGGAAATTATACCTAATGTTTGACCCAGAAAAGCAGAAATTAAGAATTATCTAGACTAAAATTAAAGGAATGGATGTTGATGGATAATCACAGATTGGAATATGTCAACTTTTACTCAATACTATTTCAAAACCACTTTAATGTTTTTTTTCAACTGCTATAAAATTGAATAAGACACTTCAAAATTAATGAAAGTAGTGGAATGTTATTTTGGGTAGGTAAAAAGAACATTGATCAAGGAAAAGGACAACAAGTGGGTTAAGGTTTAGATTTTGAATATGTGGTTAGTTCATTAAAACAATGCCTTCATTTTCTTTCATTTCAGGAAAGCCCTTTTTATCCAGACATTTGTGAAGCCACATGGCCCTGTAGTTCCTGTTTCCTGAACTGTGAGAAACTGCTAGGCCGGTCATCTCAGGAGACAGAAGGCCAGCTGGTCAGCATTAATGGGAAGCGCAGCGCGAGACCGGCGCGAGACCGCTGACTCTTTGCTTATTTCCTGCTGTCTTTGCCGTTTTAACCCTCATGTTGTCCTTGGGTCAAATTGACCCGTTTTCCTATATCAATGTTCTTTTTAATAACTCAAAAAAACATAATTGATTCCACACAACGCTCTTTGGCAAGTACAAATCTCTGTCATTTATTTTGGGGTGTCTCCATTTTATAACATTAAAAAAAAACAATTGAAGTGGTTTTGAAATAATATTGAGTAAAAGTTGACATATTCCAGTCTGTGATCATCCATCAACATCCATTTCTTTAATTTTAGTCAAAATAATTCCTAATTTCTCCGTTTCTAACTCAAACATTAAGTATATCCATCCATCTTCATCCGCTTATCCAGTATCGGGTCGCGGGGGCAGCAGCTCCAGTAGGGGACCCCAAACTTCCCTTTCCCGAGCCACATCAACCAGCTCCGACTGGGGGATCCCGAGGCGTTCCCAGGCCAGGTTGGAGATATAATCTCTCCACCTAGTCCTGGGTCTTCCCCGAGGCCTCCTCCCAGCTGGACGTGCCTGGAAAACCTCCCTAGGGAGGTGCCCCGGAACCACCTCAACTGGCTCCTTTCGACGCGAAGGAGCAGCGACTCTACTCCGAGAGGACTGAGCTTCTCAACCTATCTCTAAGGGAGACGCCAGCCACCCTCCTGAGGAAACCCATTTCGGCCGCTTGTACTCTGGATCTCGTTCTTTCGGTCATGACCCAGCCTTCATGACCATAGGTGAGGGTAGGAATGAAAATTGCCCGGTAGATCGAGAGCTTTGCCTTCTGGCTCAGCTCCCTTTTCGTCACAACGGTGCGATAAACAGAATGTAATACCGCACCAGCTGCTCCGATTCTCCGACCAATCTCACGCTCCATGGTCCCCTCACTCGCGAACAAGACCCCAAGGTACTTAAACTCCTTCACTTGGGGTAAGGACTCACTCCCTACCTGAAGAAAGCACTTCATCGGTTTCCTGCTGAGAACCATGCCCTCAGATTTAGAGGTGCTGATCCTCATCCCAGCTGCTTCACACTCGGCTGCGAACCGATCCAATGAGTGCTGAAGATCACAGACCGATGACGCCATCAGGACCACATCATCTGCAAAGAGCAGCGATGAGATCCCGAGCCCACCGAACTGCAACCCTTCCCCGCACCGACTACGCCTCGATATCCTGTCCATAAATATTACAAACAGGATTGGTGACAAAGCGCAGCCCTGGCGGAGGCCAACCCTCACCTGGAACAAGTCCGACTTACTGCAGAGAACCCGGACACAGCTCTCACTTTGGTCATACAGAGATTGGACGGCCCTGAGAAGGGACCCCCTCAACCCATACTTCCGCAGCACCTCCCATAATGGCGCTCAGCCGGGGGCTTGTGAGTATCCCCACACCCGCCCGGCGCTTAACACACTGGGCAACTCCGGAGTAGGACAAAGTCCAACCCCTATCCAGGAGTACGGTTCCAGAACCGAGACTGTGCGTAGAGGTAAGCCCCACCAGATCTAACTGGTAGCGCTCCACCTCCCGCACAAGTTCCGGCTCCTTCCCCCACAGAAAGGTGACGTTCCACGTCCCCTTCGCCGCCACCCATGTGGCAGCGCACCCAACCCCAGCGGTTCCTCCCACAGGTGGTGAGCCCATGGGATGGAGATAGGGGGGCCACGTAGCTTCTTCGGGCTGTGCCCGACCGGGCTCCGTGGCAAACCCGGCCACCAGGCGCTCGCTGATTTCATGGTTTGTGTTGTTTTTTTGTCAATCATCTAAAAAGGAAGCCTGTTGGTGGTTTGGTTTGCCTTCCTCCACATTTTTCAGAAACTGACTTTTGAAGCTAGTTCGCCTGTTACTTCCAAAACAGTGGAGCAAATGCCAGTAGTTATCACCAAAACAAAAATAATGACTGGCCACGTTAATCAGAGCGCACGGGACCAAACTGCCTGCTGAGTTACTGCATGACAGAAATTCAAAAAGCAATTTTTACATAAAACACACCGCGCTACATTCACCTCCAGCTAACTAAGAGCCAAATAGCCTCAGCGATCAGTTTTAGTATTCTGTCTAGCTCAGCTAAAAAATTAATAAAATAATAAAAATAAAAAATAAGAAACACCAGATCGGCAGCATGTTACCATGTCGATCATGACCGAGCTGGTTTGGTACCATTAGGCTACGTAATGTTCACCTGTTCAGCCCACTTTAACCAGATAGTATGCGACTTTCCTACTTTTATTGCAGACATGTGAACTCACCACAGAAATGGACTCCCAGTGTAAATGTGCTGTATTTATATAGCGCTTTTCTAGTCTTAACGACTACTCAAAGCGTTTTTACATCATACAGGATACATTCATCATTCACACGCATTCATACATTGTGGCCGAGGCTGCCGTACAAGGTGCCACCTGCTCATCAGATAAACATTCACACACATTCATACTCCGATGCGCAGCATCGGGGGCAACTCGGGGTTCAGTGTCTTGCCCAAGGAACCTTCGACATGGGACTGTAGGGCCAGGGATTGAACCACCAACCTTCCGATTGGCAGGCAACCGCTCTACCACTGAGCCACAGCCACTAAGTGTGCGTTGCTGAGAGTGAACAGAGGACAACCCTGGAATGGATATTTAGGATTTGCAGTGTCTGAGAGATGCACAAAAGCACGATCGCAAGTAGCAACGTCCGCCAGTAACCCTGACGCGCGCACATTAGCGAGGGCCTGTCCAACGCTGCTTGCAGCTTTAATTACTTTTGTAATTTGCAACTCAGTATCTAATTTAGTTACTTTTTGGAAGAAGTAACTAGTAACTGTAACTAATTACTTTTTAAAAGTAACTTGACCAACACTAGTGGCTACAGAGTAATTAGTAAATGTTTCAATATGTAGCCAATCAAATACCTTTTGACTGCAACAGTGGCATAAATGTAAATGTGCTGTATTTATATAGCGCTTTTCTAGTCTTAACGACTACTCAAAGCGCTTTTACATCATACAGGATACATTCACCATTCACACACATTCACACACTGTGGCCGAGGCTGCCGTACAAGGTGCCACCTGCTCATCAGATAAACATGCACACACATTTACACAAACTTGGGGTTCAGTGTCTTGCCCAAGGACACTTCGACATGTGACTGCAGGGATTGAACCACCAACCTTCTGATTGGCAGGCAACCGCTCTACCACTGAGCCACAGCCGCCCCTAAACTTAACTTAAAACCAGAAATCTGCAAAATGTGAAAATAAATTAAAAAGTAAACCATTGGCTACACTGTTGCATGTAATTCAAAGTCAAGATCACGTTTATTGTTTCACAAATCAACTATATCAACATTTTATGTTGATGCACAACCATATATTATTATATTTTTATTGTGGTAAATGCACATCTTAAATAATAGGTAGCTGCTAAGCGCACATGGTGAATGGAGTTAGAGAAAATTACATCCCAACTGGTGCATATTTGTGTGTACAGCTCATCTTTTTCCTTTCCATATTTGTAAAGTGTTCTTTCTGCCATATTTTAGGAATCATCAGAAATCATTACATTCATACTGTATATTCAAACATAAACAAACTGTTGTCCCATAGCAACAATAGAATCAGGATAGAATGGAATAGAATCAATAACCATTTTGATTGAAAACAAAAGAATACATGTTGTCATAACAACACACTGAATACTGGGACCCAACTTTAGTTCTGACACACATTCACTCAGACAGTTTGTATCAGAGAGTCATTTGACTGTGACAATCCAAAGGTGCACATTGCAACATGTGAAAATAAACACTGGAAAACATGGAATTCAACTCCAGAGAGATTCAACCAATCAATTTCTATCTCAGTTCACTTGAAGAACAAGCACGGTGTGAGCTGAAGGACAGCGAGGCGACGCTCACCCAATGTGAATCTGAGGGAAGAGTTCACCTGGTCATCCGAGAGGACTTGCTGGCCAGTCTCCTCGATCAGCTCCAACAACAGAGAGAGGGCAGCAGTTGGGGCCATGAGAAAGAGCTGAGGGAGATGTGTGACTTGAAAGCTCAGCTGGCTGAACGTGTCCCCTCCCCGCCCAGGGAAACAGCATCTGAAATTCGAGCTGGTCAAAACCAGCAACAGGCTGCGAAAAGCCCTGAAAGATCTGGACCTGCAGTACTTCATTACTGAAGACCTGAAGGTCGAATTGAAGCAGATGAAGGGAGAGAAGGAGGCTCTGAAAAAGGAAGTGGAGACTCAGAAGATGGAGCTTTGTAAAGAGAGACAGAAGCTCAAGGTAAGTAAGACCAACGTGGAGTTAGAATTGGAGAGCTTTCTGGAGATGGAAAGGGCTCAAGCTCAGGAGCTGAAGGATAAATTGAGTAAGATGGAGGAAGCTCTCTGAGAACAGGAGAAGGAGGCAAAGGAGATATGGGAAAGATCCCAGGCTTCCCATAGAGCCCAGCTGGAGATCCAGGACCAGAACAACAAGAACCTCATGGCTGCTCTTGAGAAAGAATTTAAACATCAGCTGGAGAGTCACCTCAACCAGTGGAAGGAGGACAAATCATCCCTCCTTCAGGCCACAGAAAGCCTGAAGCTGACTCAGCAGGAAAGAGAGCAGGAGTGGCAGACGACTGAGAACACCTTGTGGTGGCTGGTAGAGCTTCAGAGCCAGACAATGCAAAAGCCAAAGAAGAAGAAGTGGTACAAAAAGCTTCTGCCTGGCTGAGGAAGAGAAAATGCATGTGTACTGGTATAGTATCTGTCTGTCTGTCCGTCTATCTGTCTGTCTGTCTGTGTGGATCTGTCTGTCTATGTCTGTGTGGGTCTGTCTGTCTGTCTGTGTGTGGGTCCTGTCTGTCTGTGTGTGGCGCTGTCTGTCTTTGTGTGGTGCTGTCTGTCTGTCTGTCTGTGTGTCTGTCTGTCTCTGTATGGGTCTGTCTGTATGTCTGTCTGTGTGTCTGTCTGGCTCTGTCTATCTGTGTGTCTGTCTGTCTGTGTATGGCTCTGTCTGTGTGTGTGTGTGTGTGTGTGTGTGTGTGGTCTGTGTGTGCGTGGGTCTGTGTGTGTGTGTTTGTGTGTGTGTGTGTGTGTGCGTGTGTCTGTGTTTGCTCGCAGGGCGTGTGATGCGTCAGTGCAGTAGTGTTGGAGTAGTAGAGCTTGTAGTCAGTGCATGCTACATGCTACATGCTGCTTCTGCTCGCCACTCTCTGCTTCCAGCTACTGCCACCGGACAGCCCTTTGTTTTCAGGGGCAGAAAGAGGAGCCGAGTGTGTGTCGTCTCCTTCGCCGGTATATAGCCTCTCCACTGCCAAAACCTCGTACACGCCTCCCCGTGGCACACATGGTAACTGGTCCCTTGTGGTTCCAGGCTAAGTTGTACAGGATCTCGGAGCAGCAGTGGGCCCCAGAGACGCGGCATGCAGGCCCATCGGTGAGTGCAAACGCCCTGATGCCCGTTAACCACTGTCCCAACTATGGGTAAATAGTAAAGACCCCAACAGCGGTGCAGGTGGAAGAAGTTGGTGTGAGAACGTCTGGGAAGGATGAAGAAGGCAACCCCACAGCCACATGGGTTAAATCGGGAAGGTACAGCGACTAGGGAAACAAACCCTGTGGCGATGTGAGTAAACTGAAACTATTCTTCACAACTATATAATAACTAGTGCATACACACAAACACTAGCTATACAAATGATGTCATGTTTGTTGGTGTGCCGGCCCTGGGGCTGTCCTACATGTGTACTGTGGTTTGTCTTGTTAACTTGCAGGTGTAGTGGAGGCGATAATGAGATGACTGTGATCACCTGGCCGGTCCTCCCAGACTGTTTAACCCTGCCTGCCTCGAGACCGGCGGCCGCATCCTTCCGACAGCGCACTAACATGTTTTCTCTCCGTTTGACTTTTCCCTTCGTTAACTACTGACAACATGCACCTCACATTCTCCATTACATCCATACACCTTCATTCATCACTGATACTAACAATCACACCTCATTGTGCTCTTGTTTGCATCATTATTTAATCAATGTCACTTTATTATTGTTACGTTGTTGTGCATCTCCATCTTTTGTTGTGGCTCGTGAGCTGGTCGTAACAAGTTGGGGGCTTGTTTGCCGTGAGTACAAAACCAGGACCTTGTTTGTGGTTTTCTTTAATTAATACTAATTAGTTGCGGTAATTTGGTTTAGTTGAGCTAGTCTATTGTTGTTTAAATGTTAAGTTGCACTACAGTCATGTGTAATATAGTTTGATGTATAAATCAGGGAAATGCAAACGCTCATTTGCATCTTAAACCCCCAAAATATAAATTGGCTCAAATGATTTGATATGTTGTTAATTATAATATACTAAATATAGGTTTTTGTCCAGAAGTACATGTTGTTCATCCAAAGAAAATAATTAACCCTCCTGTTGTCCTCGGGGTCATATTTGAAACATTTTCAAAAAGATTCTAAATCAGAAATTTGGGTCTCCTTCAACCAAAAACAACATAGATGGTTCTATGGAACGCTCCTCACAAGTTAAATAAATTATCAGTTCATTGAATTTGGGTGTATAGCCTTTTAAGAAAAAAAAAAAAAAATTAAGAACATTAAAAAAAAGTGACAGAAATGTATGGGGAAAAAACAACAAAGTCCCAAAAGAAATCAACAAAGACATTGTAAAAAGTGAGAAAGAACTTCTGGAAAAGTAAAAAAAAAAACTATGATTTACAGATAATGAATTGTATGACGTAGAGTCTTGTGTGAGGTATCATTGAACTCAGCAAGGAGTTCCATCTTCACTGGTGACGATTTGTAGTGTCTGAGAGCCGCACAAGGTCACACACACAAGTGGCCAAAGTCACATCCTTCTACTTTGGACATATCTTTCAAAAACATATTGTAGCCTTTATTAACGGTCTACTGTATACTGTATCTAGAGTAGGTTTCAGAAGATTTAGGTAAGTAGGAGGTAGTGGACTGAAACAATAACAGTAACAACACACGTATCAAGATTGATAATATTTATATATGTATGGCATGAATAGCATACAGCATGAATACAAAACCTTAGGGTGCACCCTCTAAGTAGCCCAAGATTTGAATATGGTGTATACAGTACAATAAAATAAAATAAAATAAATGAAATACAATATTCAAAATGGTTCCTTCTCAAGAGTCTTGAGAAGGAACGGCATAAAATAAAATAAAATACCGTCCTTTAAGATTTTGTAGTTCTAGTTGGGTGGCTCGCCATCAAACTTCAAATCTTTCCAAGGGACCCAAAAAACCTGACCAAGTTCCACGTCGGACAAACACGTCAAATATCCCACACAACGAAAATCCCTCAAGGCTCCCCGGCAGCGGCACTGTTCCCAACGCACTTCTCCAAGTGTCCAGGCGACACATGCGATTATATTTAGATGTTAATGTCTCTGTTATCCTTTGCATCGGCAGGTAACAGGCTGGCTGTGTGCCGTCTGTGTACCGTCTGTGTGCCAAAGAAGCACCCGCTGTCACCTATCAATCAAGGCGGGATCAACTCCTGAACCAATGTTTTAATTGGTTCATAATAACCATATGCATTTTAATAGATTAACTAGCTTTATTTTATAATAATATTAATAATAATATATTCATATTTGTTTCCATCATTTTTCTAGTGGGCTACAATATGAATGAGAGTCAATGGAGAGATAGATTCTACCCGGCCTAAAAAAATGGCATGTTCACTGCAAACTCATGGTGGTCCTGTCTTTCCGATTTACAGCCCCCCCCGCCTTCAAATAACTTCCCGTTGTCGGCTACACAGGCCTAAACGTTGTAAACAGCTGTGGTCGCTTGCCTGCTCCTACGGTAACGTTAGCAGGGTTAGAATGGCTGCGTTAGCCACGGTTAGCCAGGACCAGTCAGGATCACTTTACTGGCTGTGTCTCATTTGTTTTTGTGAGTAACCAACTCGGGTACTCTAGCTATATAATTCAATTTGAGTACACAAATGTTCAAATGACAGAAAATGCCCGTCCCTTGTAGCCGTGATAAATTAGTTTGAAGCTAATGCTTAGCTACCCGTTGAGGAGGAAATTAGCCAACTCTGGGTCCTTTTGGACTCTAAGCTGCCAATATTTACCCGGGTTGTAGTGTTTCTTGTCACGCAACTGTTAGAAACACTGTACCTTTTGAAAAGATGCCTGGAAGTCTGGAATAGGTCTAGTTGTTGCACCATGACAATTAAATGCACTTTACTATGTTGTTGTACGCTCTATTGCAATAGAGAAGTTGATGTAATAAAGAAGTGCATGTTTCAAGTTAAAGTACAAGGAATCTTTGATTACCGTGGTATCGTAATCAGCATCGAGAATCATCTTATTTTACTGGTATTGGCGGTGACCACTGAACTTTTGGTATCGTGACACATATACCGTGACGAGTCAAACCGAGTCAAGCCAAGCCAGCATGTGTATGTGAGAGGGACTTATGTGAGCCAAGGACTTACCCATCCTGTATCCTGTAGACTGCACAGCACTCTGGGATGAGGCCTCGCATCATGAGAGCCTTCTTCAGTGAGTCTCTCACAGTCATCCCACAGCGGGCCGGCACCTGAACACAACACAGTACTCACTGAACCCACATGGTAGACACAAGTAGGAGCTGACACAGCCACACACAGTTTGGATGCTGAAACTTTTGACAAACCCATAGATGAAACACGATGGTTCAGAAAACAGGTATTAGTCTAATTCGAAATCCATCTAGAACAGGCGTTGTGATTGGTTGCCTGGCACACACCTGGCTGCATCATTTACCTCAATCATCAGATCAATAATTTTCATTTAGGTCACAGACACAATGACAGTGATCACTTGGTACTATGGATTCTTCAGGACAAGTAAAAAGTTCTAGAATGGAAACTATTTTAAGAAAATAGGGCCTAAAATATAGTGTGTTACTCTGCACTTGCTTTCATTATTACAAATATTAAAGCAAAATTATTCTTAAAATAGAAGAAGACAAACTGTTTCATATCACATACATTATGAAGTGGTCTTAACGAGGATTTTTCTTTTTTCTGTCTCAGCATTGACTCTCATTTGGACTCGGTCTTGTCTCCGTCTCGACTTATCCTGGTCATGGACTGGTCTTGGACTTGACAAAGGTGGACTTGACTACAGCCCTGCCCACAACACTTTCTGACTATCTTTTACTCCGTCTATGTTGGAAGATTTTTATTTATTAAATCATTTCTTAAAGCCATTAAAGGTTTGTGTGGGAGTTTGTAACATTCAAACATCTTAAATTTAACTGTAAATGCATACCGGTTCCAAATATCAGTTATCAGTTTCATCAACTAATAATTAATCAGCCTTAAAAAACCAGTAGAGTTTGATGCCCACTTTAGACTGCAAAGTTGGAGTGGGAATGTTTCCTGTAGCCACCGGCCAGGTGGACCTGGCTGCAAGTGTGCTGGTAGTAGCTTGCTCTGTGGAGCTCACCAAAGTTCACTTATATTTCACATTGACCACAAAAATGAGATTGAAGTGGCAGGAAAACCTCTTTGTTTCACAATGTCTCCAATTAAATTAAACTGTCAGAAAGCATCACTGTCAAAGTGGCTCAACTCTGATCTGAGGGAGTGGAAACATGTAGCCATCTGGAGCTAAACTGACCATCAGATATTTTAAGACCACTGAATAATCAAAAACAATTATTCAATATTCCATTAAAGGTTGCAAAGAAATATTAATGATTGCTCCCCCTTTTTGCAGTTCCTCCAGGGTATATGGGGTGACGTGGGGGAAAAATGTACCATAAACTGTATTAATGTGTGTTAGCATTGTCAAGTTAAGAGTTAAAATTACATCATTATGATCAAGTCAATCATTAGTTTATAAATAAAAATGAAAAAAGAGATTTTAGTCAAAAAAAAAAAAAAAAAAAAAGGTAACAGTACATTCATTTGAGCTCATTCCACTTGTCCAAACGGGAAGACTGACAAGTCTTCAACTGGAAAACGTAGACCTCAGGACAGAGAGCACTGAACGTTGTGAAGGATTTTAGACAGCAGCGATTACAACTGGAAAGTGGAAGAAATGCCTTTAGAAGGGAGCACTAGTAACACTATAGATATGGATGAAACCAAGCTAGGATGATGCATCCATCCATCTTTAACCGCTTATCCGGTATCGGGTCGCGGGGGCAGCAGCTCCAGTAGGGGACCCCAAACTTCCCTTTCCCGAGCCACATCAACCAGCTCCGACTGGGGGATCCCGAGAAGTTCCCAGGCCAGGTTGGAGATATGATCTCTCCACCTTGTCCTGGGTCTTCCCCGAGGCCTCCTCCCAGCTGGACGTGCTTGGAACACCTCCCTAGGGAGACGCCCAGGAGGCATCCTTACCAGATGCCCGAACAACCTCAACTGGCTCCTTTCGACGGCGAAGGAGCAGCGGCTCTACTCCGAGCTCCTCTCGGATGACTGTGCTTCTCACCCTATCTCTAAGGGAGACGCCAGCCACCCTCCTGAGGAAACACATTTCGGCAGCTTGTACCCTGGATCTCGTTCTTTCGGTCATGACCCAGCCTTCATGACCATAGGCGAGGGTAGGAACGAAAATTGCCCGGTAGATCGAAAGCTTTGCCTTCTGGCTCAGCTCCCTTTTTGTCACAACGGTGCTAAAAACAGAATGTAATACCGCAGCGGCTGCTCCGATTCTCCGACCAATCTCACGCTCCATGGTCCCCTCACTCGCGAACAAGACCCCAAGGTATTTAAACTCCTTCACTTGGGGTAAGGACTCACTCCCTACCTGAAGAAAGCACTCCATCGGTTTCCTGCTGAGAACCATAGCCTCAGATTTTGAGGTGCTGATCCTCATCCAGGCCGCTTCACACTCGGCTGCGAACCGATCCAGTGAGTGCTGAAGGTCACAGACCGATGATGCCATCAGGACCACATCATCTGCAAAAAGCAGCGATGAGATCGTGAGCCCACCGAACTGCAACCCCTCCCAGACTATGCCTCGATATCCTGTCCATAAATATTATAAACAGGATGGTGACAAAGCGCAGCCCTGGCAGAGGCCAACCCTCACCTGGAATGAGTCCGACTTACTGCCGAGAACCCGGACACAGCTCTCGCTTTGGTCATACAGAGACTGGATGGCCCTGAGAAGAGACCCTCTCACCCCATACTCTCGCAGCACCTCCCACAATTTCTCCCGGGGGACCTGGTCATACAACTTCTCCAGATTCACAAAACACATGTAGACTGGTTGGGCATACTCCCAGGCTCCCTCCAAGATCCTTGCGAGAGTAAAGATCTGATCCGTTGTTCCACAACAAGGACGGAATCCGCATTGTTCCTCTTCAATCCGAGGTTCGACTATCGGCCGAACCCTCCTTTCCAGCACCTTGGAGTAGACTTTACCAGGGAGGCTGAAAAGTGTGATACCCCTGTAATTGGCACACACCCTCTGGTCCCCCTTTTTGAAGAGGGGAACCACCACCCAGACTTCCACGCAATGTTAAAGAGGTGTGTCAACCAAGAGAGCCCCTTCACACCCAGAGATTTCAGCATTTCCGGACGGATCCACGGACTGTGGAGTTGTTTGACTACCTCATCGACCTCCACCAGGCCCCTCCGGAGTGACCCTGCCCGGAGGAAGCCCGTCAGCGAGCGCCTGGTGGCCGGGTTTGCCACGGAGCCTGGCCGGGCACAGCCCGAAAAAACTACGTGGCACCCTTATCTCCATCGCATGGGCCCACCACCTGTGGGAGGAACCGCTGGGGACGGGTGTGCTGCCACATGGGTGGCGGCGAAGGTCAGGGGCCTCGACGGACCAAACCCGGGCGGCAGAGGCTGGCTCTGGGGACGTGGAACGTCACCTCTCTGTGGAGGAAGGAGCCGGAATTTGTGCGGGAGGTGGAGCGCTACCAGTTGGATCTGGTGGGGCTTACCTCTACGCACAGTCTCGGTTCTGGAACCATACTCCTAGGATGATGCAGGTACCCACAATGCTGCAAGTACGATTCACAGGGGAGAGGTAGGATAGGTTTCAGTTTATTATGAAACTGTTGCAGTGGAGCCAAGTTGTCTTAGGAGGTACAGTGGGGCAGCTCAGTTGGAAACTTAGGTAGTCAAATCTTTTAGTGTCAAATTAGCTTTTAACATTGAGTTAATGTAGAGCCCTATGGATTCTGTCTTATAGCTTTTTTAAATTCTTAATTTTGAGAATATTATTTGTTATCACTGAAACTATTGGGCTTAACATGAATGCTGTCATCAATCTGGGACTGGCCCCAGCTAGGCCTTCGTCAAAAAACTTTTCTGGGAAAAACCTTGAGCGCTGATGAGAGATGCAATGAGTTACAGAAGATAGTGGGACAGAGGCTTGCTGACTCTATTGCCGATTAAAATAAATGTGGTTTTAGTTTCTTATAATCTTTGACAAACAAGATATGAAACCGTAAAACCATGTTCACTCCATACGTATCCCTAAGAGAGGATGTAAGGCGGATGTTTGAAACCGGTACCGATACCAATACTGTGACTTTGATACTGCTACGCCCTGCTATACCCTGTAACACCCTGCAGTGAGCTGCTAAGCCCTGCTATACCCTGTAACACCCTGCAGTGACCTGCTACGCCCTGCTATATCCTATAACACCCTGCAGTGACCTGGAAGGCCCTGCTATACCCTGTAAACCCTGCAGTGCCCAGCTACGCCCTGCTATACCCTGTAACACCCTGCAGCGCCCTGCTATACCCTGTAACACCCTGCAGTGACCTTCTATGCCCTGCTATACCCTATAACACCCTGCAGTGACCTGGAAGGCCCTGCTATACCCTGTAAACCCTGCAGTGCCCTGCTACGCCCTGTTATACCCTGTAACACCTTGCAGTGACCTGCTACGCCCTGCTAATCCCTTTAACACCCTGCAGTGACATGCTACGCCCTGGTATACACTGTAAGACCCTGCAGTGCCCTGCTACACTGTGAACTACTACAACTATTATTTCTAGTCATAGTTCCAATATCTTTAATGTGACGATACCAGTGGGTGTATCCACAAAAGAGCAGAAATAAACTACTTTAACGTAGATTTTCTTTAGGGCTATATTACATCGGATCGTTGCATGAACTCCAGTACTTCCCAATACCAGCGAATTCCTAGAATTGTTGGGTCTTTGTAAATGATAGTATGGTCTAGACCTACTCTATCTGTAAAGTGTCTTGAGATAAATGTTTGTTATTGTTATGATTTGATACTATAAATAAAATTGAATTACCGCTTCCTAAACGATACCAATGTTATAAACAAAACTAAATGACAAATTACACATTACGGCACAAATCTTTGTGTATATTGTCCAGCTCCTACTACATGAGCCTTCTCTGTGTAACGTAGAGTTTGTCCTGTCACAATGTGTAACGTTAGACAGCCAATCACAGACGTTATTAAATCTTGGTAGAAGCATGCTGCATGCCGATTGCCTCACTGACTGATGACATTTACTCCTTAGGTAATTGGGTACGAAATGATAAGGCATTCAATACTTTAGAGGCTATTGGGTCGGTGCCTATAAAGTTCTGAATTTGGTACCCAGCCCTAGATGTGAGACATACCACAGTCCTCTGTTTGTTGGGAAGGAAGACCCTGACGATGGGCTTCTGGGGAGAGCGAGGGTTGGCTCGGCTGGCGTCGGTGGGCGTCTGCAGCACAGCCAAGGTGTTGGGCGTTGAAGGAAAGGCCTGAGCCCCCCCCACAACCCCACAGCCTCCCATCTTGACCTCCAGGAGGGATGGCATGGCCGACGGAGAGCAGGAGAAGTCCGTCCCGTTGCCCATGGCCTCCAGCAGCTGCTGCTCCCTCTGCTGCAGGGCGTCCAGCTTACTGGTGTACTCCTCATAGGCCTGGCAGAGGCAACACACCACACAGCTTGCATTCAACATACATTTAGGCCTGCAACCATACCTTTAAGACTGCAACAATGACTACATAATTGTTGTATTGCAATTAGTTTACCTAATCGCTGTTTGACCACAATGAATTGCTAACATTCGCTAAGGTCTTAAGGGGTATGACTGTTGATGGAAATTGTTGATTTTGTTTAGCTGTGCCAAATGGTAATTATATAAGTGATTATTGGTCGGACTGGGGGCCGTTTGAGGAAGGAGGTATAGAAAACTCTGAGTCTAACCCTGATCTCTGAGTAGATTTACCCTGAGACGGGAAACTGAGTTTTTGGTTCCAGAACAGCTGATTTGAGTTGGTTGAATCAACTCAGAGTAGGTTGACTTAAGCGCGTGCGCCACCATAAAAAAAAGGCAGCATGAATGGAGCCATGATACTACGATTCACCATAGCAACAACCACAAACAGCCAGTTTAAACATATATTTAGTCAGTGCATAAGTTCCAATATAGTGCATTCATTTCATATTTAATCATAAGTATAATATTACTGGTGAAATGGTATTGAACCTGTAATCTATAAAAGTCCCAGGTCTACTAATGCCATTCTGAGGCTGCAGCACCATCATTAACATAATTATAATTCATAATCTTCTATTTCAAAGGGATTACATCATTCACCTGCAATACTGTGGAACTCCTTTATAAATGGCTCTTAATGGTTTGTGTCCAGGGAACTCTACAAAACGTTTTAAAAAGGTTTCAGAGCGAGTCACACTCTGACGGTGCTTTGCTATACAGTGGCTTTAATAATATGCTCCGCATCACCAAAACACAGGATGTAGAGCATGTCCACGGTGGGTGACGTTAGTGATATGAGGACAGATAAGGTTATGTAGGCTACATAACTGATAGACTGGGAAGAAAAACCATTCCACTCAAATAGGCTAGTATTTGGAAATGAAAATATATCTATAGTCGGGGCCTCGATATCATCTCCTAAAGCTATGCTAGTTGTTGGCACCTGACCTTATAAAAGGTTCACAACAATGAAAATGACAAGGGTGGGGGGGATCTTACCTCTAGATATATGGAAGGAGGGTTGTGTTCTCCTCCAAACTTGTCCAGAAGGGCCTCTAAGTGCTCTTGTGTCAACTTTATCATCTGTTTGATATTCCAGATCTGTGGAGGAAACAATGTTAACTAAGGGACATTCTTCACTAAAAGGAACAACAACCAGTAGCTGGACGCCTGTAGATCCAATCTTTTGACTTCCTCCCGTAAACAGGGCAACAGGGAACTGTTTATGTCGAAACGATTCTCACCTCATAGGCCAGGGTCAGACTACATGATAGGAAATAGTCACTGTGTCACATCAGATGTCATATATTCCTGCCATGACTTGGCAGACTACCCGTTGGACTGGGACCAATCAGAGATTGCCGTCTATCACATTGTGTTATGGAGGAGAGTTAATAATAACGTAATTAGGCCTGCACAATTCATGGAAAAATAAGAATTATGATTTTTTTTGCTTAGGATTGATATCATGATTCTCTGCCACAATTTCTTTTTCACAAAGAGTAATGTTTATTACACACATGAACCATGACAAAAATTGACAGTACCGAACAGATTTCTTTGGCACCAATAGCACATTGCTCATCACCACAAGCCTGTAAACACAGAGGCTTCAATGAAGAGAAGGGAGAGCATTGCTGCGCTTGGGAATGCTTTACAACCGGTTTTATATAGTCTGTTTAAAACTCACAGAAGAAAGTAGTAGCATTTGGGATGCAGTCGGCTCGTAAAATTAAATGAGAATTAAAGTCATTAGGGTTAGCCTACTAAGGTACTGGTTGACAAGTAGCTAATGCTTGGTCTATAATGTTAGCCAATTCTTGGTGGGTAAAGAGGGATTACGACATCGTGCAACACGCTATTTTTAGTATGATTGTTTTGACCACGGTTAACAACTCTGAGCTTACGCACAAATTAATCAGTAACGTTAACTATATAGCTAGACGACTAATCTAATGGTAATTTAGCTAGCTAGCACACCCCTGTCTTCTGCCTCAGTCTCCCAGCGCTGCAAGGCTTCAGTCAGGATGAGAGCTGACAACAGCCCTGGGGACACATCCACAATCAGCCCCGAGCCAGCTAGCAACCATCCACTATCATTACAGTCCCGGAGACACATCCACAGTCAGCCCCCAGCCTGCTAGCAACCATCCACTATCATTAGAGTCCTGGAGACACATCCACAGTCAGCCCCCAGCCTGCTAGCAACCATCCACTATCATTAGAGTCCCGGAGACACATCCACAGTCAGCCCCCAGCCAGCTAGCAACATCCACTATCATTACAGCACGGGGGACACATAAACAGTAACGAGACTAGCTTGAGTTTATCTGCCCCAGCAGCAAAGGCGTTGATTTCGGTGGGGACGATGGGTATGCATACCTTTCAGATTTCGTCATGGGTCATTTTGTACCCACCACTTTTTTTGAAAACCTCAAGCTCACTTTAGTTAATATAAAGTTGATAACACATAATTCTTGAGCGACAGATGCCAGCAAATCCACAAAAATCTATCCCCACATGGCGGCGCAGCCGTTATGCTGCTGCGCTGGTTGCACGGCCTGTCGGGACATTCTGAAACGCTTAACGTGAAAAAGCTTAACATGGTTTAATGTACCTAAAAAACCATCAATGATCACCAAATTATAGAAGTTATTTCTGTATTTCTGATTAACGTTTTCTTCTTCATAGGCGCCTATAGCGAGGAAAAAGCTTAACGTGGTTTAATGTACCTAAACAATGATCAATGATAACCCAATTTCTCTCTCATATTGCTCCTCATAACCACTGAAAGCTGTCAAAAAAATAAACCAGAAATTTGGTGATGATTGATTGTAGTTTCGGTACATTAGATCACGTTAAGCTTTTTCTCGCTATGACTTATAAAGCCTATGAGAACCGTGGGGAGTCAACCCACAGCCACTCCGCTGCCCTGTTGAAAATGTGAAGAATCGCTTAATGTCAGATGCGTCCATAGTAATAGGACTTTGGGTTAGAAATACACAACAAAACTATTCAGTACAGTAAGGTGTGTACATTTAGTTTGCTACTTTACACCTCTGCCTATTACACAGGATAAAAAAGCACTTGTCACTCATCTGCAGTCTTGCAATGCCAAACCTTTCTCCTCAGTACTGTGGAGGAAGGTCCGGCTAGTCCACACAGCATTCCAGGCTTGTCTTTAAACCAATCACAATTGTCTTGGGCGGTGCTAAGCGCTGGATGGAGCCACGGCAAAATATAGTCTCGGGAAGGAACATGTGCAAGTCGTTTTAGTTGTCAACAGAAAACACAGAACACCCCCCCACCCCCCACCCCCCGCCAAATGTTTTACGTATGAAATGGAACTTACAATTTGCTGCAACACAAACAAATTTATTCACCTCTGTTCACACACACAATGATGCACATTTTCAGTTGTGATTGAACTGTATTTTTTGAGTAACTATAGGGCTCTTAACATCTACAACTGGTCTACAGAATGAACTATACAAGAAATTATTCATAAGGAAACCAAAACCCAAATGACTACATCTACAAACATGGGACGTGGGTAGCTTTGATATGGTTGTGTGTGTGTGTGTGTGTGTGTGTGTGAGTGAGGGGGGGGAGCTGCTTCTGCAAAGAAATCTTGAGGCAGTGAAATTACGTCAGCATGTAAATAATCTACCTAAAATACAAAACGTGAGCAAGGGCATTCAACAACCACTAATATATTGAATCAACAGTCAGGTGCAACCTGGTTAACAGGTGAAGAACACAAACAATTAAATCATCCGTTAACTGTCAATGTGCCAGAACTGTAGACCAATACAACAGGCTTAAATGAACTGACAACATGAGTTACACAAATTACAGTTCTGAAGGACGCAAAGATGCGCTGTGAAGCCTGTGTCCTATTCTCCGACATGCACTCTAACAATCACTGCTGATAGACGGCCTTTTGTACAGCCCTATTTCAGATACCGTGGCGGCAGAAATGTTACTGTGGGGGGGCCGCCATGGCAAAATCAACATAGAGGAAACGCTGGTCCTCGTACACCCACCAGAGTTTAGAACGCCAACACAAAGAAAAAGGAAGGTAATGGATATCCGGCTGACAATGAAGGACATGCGGGAACGTTGTCAAATATAAAGACTACTAATCTTAGTACACCCCACACCTGTTCATAATCGGGCTGATATCATTTAGTCGGATTCTGACATTAGGTCTAAAATGATCAATAACGATCAACAGGAAGCTCCAAGACAAGAAGATTAGATAGATTAAACCAGCCGTTCTTTCCTGGAGGCCAGGCCTGTAAGTGATGATGAAATTAGGTGATGCATGAATTTATATGAATGACATCTTTAATTGAACTACTTCAATCCCAGCAGTATAATGAGCACTGACCAAGCCTGGTGGAAACATTCATATGAAAGTCAGAAACAAATCACACAAACTAAAGTGCAGATTGCAGAAATATAAAAACAAATGAGGCTTCACCACACTTGGTAGTATTTACATTATTATTTACTGTAATAAACATAACACGTGGATTGCACTTTTTAAATACTGTCTTTGAACCTACACAGTTAAGAAAAATATAGTGTGTGTGTGTATATATATTAGGGCTGCACGATATTGGAAAAATATTACACTGCGATATTTTTTTTTGGACTATTGTAGCTTCACTGACTACCCATCAAAACTATACGGTACGGTACTTTTCTACACACAGAGCTTCACTTCCCATAACAAACCCCCCCACATGGCTACCTGTCTTAAAGGGGAAGGGTCGGCCGGTAATAATCATGTAAAAGGAGAAGGCTGGAAGTTTACTTTTCTATCAAGCAGCAAAAACGTTTTAGCGTCAACATCGTAACGTCCTGCGATGTGACTATCGCGCTTGCACACATCGCGATGTCAATGCTAAAACACAATATCGTTCAAACCTAACAAATACACACACACACACACACACACACACACACACACACACACACACACACACACGTCACAACAGAGTATTTTTCAGTGGATAGACATGAAAGGGGTAGAGAGATGGGAGGATGACACGCAGCAAAGGGCCGCAGGTCGGATTCCAACCCAGGCCTTTGCAGGACTTGTCCTACATGGGGCGAACGCTCAGTTCATCAGTTACGTATACGCTAACTATATAGATAGACGACTAATCTAATTGTAATTTAGCTAGCTAGCACACCCCTGTCTTCTGCCTCAGTCTCCCGGCGCTGCAAGGCTTCAGTCAGGATGAGAGTTTGCTTCAGTCAGGATGAGAGTTTGCTTCAGTCAGGATGAGAGCTGACAACAACCCCAGGGACACATCCAGTCAACCCCCAGCCAGCTAGCAGCCATCCACCATCATTACAGCCCCAGGGACACATTCAGTCAACCCCCAGCCAGCTAGCAACCCTCCCGGTCAGCACTTAACTCCGGTGCTAAGGACACTTACGGCAGTTTGCTGAACCATCGGGAAACAGACCCAGGCACCCGAGTCAGAACAGCGGCCATTCGTAACGTTACATCGCCGTTAGGGTTACCGCTGCCCCCCCTTTCGCTTTTAGCACTCTTTACAGTTAGCTAAATTTAGCAGACAAAACAGAAATAAGGCACCAAGCGGACAAATACTAATAGTAATTTAATGATCTGGTGGCATTGGATCTGGACGGGAAGGATAACTCTGGGAGTTGGAAGAGGTGCGTCGCGATTCTGCCTTCTCACTCCGAACAGGTTCCTTGAGCTGAGTGTCGCAATATTGGTTTTATTTTCCATATTGTTACAGCCCTACCAATAAATGACTCTAATAAATGAATATTTAAAAAATAAAATAAAAATCAATGGTCCACCATGTTATGAGTATTAGCGTTGCATAGTCTGTCCCCCAGAGGACGCTCTACAACGTCCCTGTTGACGTTTTTTTTTTGTTATTGTGTTTTTGTTCAAAGGACTTTAAGTTTCATATCTTAAGTTTGTATTTTTATAAATTTATCAAAACTTTAATATATTTTGATGTTCCTCTGTTCTGTTGTGACAATAAAGCTAATTATTATCATATTATTTTAGTAAGAACTCATAAATAACTACAAATAACTAATCTGTTTTGTTACGCGTTTCTAGATTATTTTTAAAAAATATTTTGGCCGATATATCAGAATATTGGATTTTAAAATAACCAAATATTTGTATCGGTATTGGCCTTAAAAATCCTTTATTGGTTGGGCTCTACTAGGGGGACTGACTTTATTGTGAACCTAAATTGATTTCACAAAAATTTGTGAAGGGCCAGATTTGGGCCGCGGGCCTTGAGTTTGAAACGTGGTCTAGAGAAAAAGTGTATTGGTTGCCTTGGCCTGCCCTAAAAGTCAGGATATCTGAACCTCTGCAACAACAAAAAAATCACATGAATGCCTATTAATGTGTTTCAAATAAATCAGCCTTTCTATATCATCCTGGGATTATATAACTTTGCCACTGTCAAACTTGTTAAAAACAAAACTCTGCTGAGATAAGGAGGATTGTTGGACCTTGAAATAGGGCCAGGGGGCGCATAAGTTAAGGGACAGGTCACAGAGTGAGACGTTTGTCATTTTATCTTTGGAATAAATAACACTTTCACCTCTGTTTTAAAGCAGGGATAGGACATCTGGTATTAGTAGGCTATTAATATTGGCCAATATTAAAACTTTTAACACTGATGCTGACTGTGACTGGATGTACGCTGCTAAAGTGATGTAGCCTGCTGTCACGGTCCAACAGTGAGGCCTCTGACCTGCACACTGAAGACACATTTCCAGGCTAGACTTCATGGTCACTCTGTATTAAAGGAGTGAGTGAGTAAGTAAGTGAGTGACTCGGTGATTGTAAAGCCTGTAATATAAATAAAAGTAGCGTGTGTAGTTAAATGCCACCTCAAAAGACAGAAGCACGACTCGAGTTAGCGTCCACCATCACTACCATCACCTCTTTGAGGCAAAGGACCTCCGTGGATTGGTGAAAATGTAACTTTGGGCGCATTAGAATCCACAAGAATACATTAGAAAGCTGGGTGATTGCGTGTCTTTATTGCGTCAACTGTGTGTGTGTGCGCGCGTGCGTGTTTGTGTGCGCGTGCGTGTGAGTGTATGAGAGAGAGAGAGAGAGAGAGAGAGAGAGAGAGAGAGAGAGAGAGAGAGAGAGAGAGTGAGTGTGTGTGTTTTGTTGGCGCACCAGGCTGCAGCTGCAGTGAGCCTGGAAGACGAAGCCAGGAGCGAGTGGAATAAAGCAGGCCCGAAATAAACACAGGCTCCGCCGAATCAAACCTTCCCCTCCGCTCACGTTCATCTGTCGCATTTTGTGCTCAGTGGACGCCGCGGGCTGTGGTAGTCCAGCGTTTAAATGAATAGTCTACATTTCGTACATCGTCTTGCCCCCCCCCGCCTGCATCCCCACGACCCATGTTACAGCCGGTGTTTCCTGAACATTTACATCCAATTAACATTAGCATTCCCTCCGCTCGGAGCCCGTGTCTCCTGCCCAGTTTCGAACCGCTAGCCCACCGCCGTAGCGCCTACCTCCTCATCCTGCGGACCTCCGGGGATCCCCGACGTGCACGAGGAGTCCAGCCCGGCACCCAGCTCCTCGAGGCCCCGCTCCCTGCACGGCTCCGACTCCGCGGTGTCTCCGTTAAAGACGGGCGGTGGGGACTCGGCGCTGCTCAACGCCGCCATTTTAAACTGCGAGAAACTGAGTGGAAAATAATAGAGGGAAACGCAGGCTGGTGCTGAGGACAGGAGGGGGAGACAGAGACGCAGGACGGGGCTCCCTCGCCTCTGGACTGGATGGCTGGCACACAACCAGTTAACTTGGTACAAAATGATTAGGGCCCGTGCACTAAAGTGCCAGGAAGAATAAGGAGCGTGCTCTTATTTTTTGTAGCATTAGTTATTCACTGACGTGTTATTTATTAGTGGATAGTAGGCCTACTTATAAAAATTGTTAAAATGAAAACATTCTGTTCAGGAGATGTGACTGTATTTGTGAAATATTTCTACTGGACTTGTCAAACATTGAGTTTATCACTGTAATCTTAATTTGTGTTCCAAATTAAGATGTTGGAAAAATAATCTTGACAGGAAGTCAGCCATCTTGGATTTAATGTTAATTTTCTTTTCACAAACACGTTTTTAGGACTTTTATGTTTTAATTTATACTATGAGTTTTAACTTGATTAACTTGGGTATGCCAGCTCTATACCGATTACGTTTAGCCTCTGAATGCATTTTTGATGCCCTTGGTGTACTCGAAAACTCATTTAAGTTTAACCGGCGAGCATTGCAAGACTACATTATGGGCCTACATAGTAGGGTGACCAGACGTCCCCGGTTTCCCCCGATTTTGGTGACCTGTCCCCGGCTGGATCTGTCCCCGGAAATGTCCCCGGTTTTCACTGTGACTGACAGACCCAAAATTGGAATGAAAGAAAGGAAACTCTGACCAAACGGAGACGATCGAGCAGTGCTTCTCAGAGCTCAGAGATGTTTTAGAAAGTCGTATTTTACGATGCTAAAATTACTGATTATTTGAATGGAGTCTGGTGGGTTTAGCAAACACAATTTTGCGGACTTTTATGTTTTAAAAAATGATCTTAATCTTTAACAGTCAGCCTCCTTAGAAATCCTTTCCATAATGTTATCAGATTATATTAATCTGAGTCTGTCAGCGGCAAAACGAGCACTTTATGAACATAAATACAAGCTGGACAATTATCTTATTAACTTCCATTGTTGCTTGTTTCTCTGCTGCCGACTGCAGCGATCTCGTTTCATACTGCATCAATTCAAAGGAAAATCTTTCCTCAATAGTTTATATTGTATCCGATACTCAGCTCTAGGTCTAGTGTCCCCGTTTTAAGTTTTACAGATAAAAACATGACGTGTTTTGAAGGTTTACGCTTCTGAGCAGAAAATGTCCCCGGATTTTGTCTGAGAAATATGGTCACCTTACTACATAGCAGAGGTGATTTCTTTAAGACTGAAAGGGAAGCTCAGCTTTCCCTAAAAAGTCAAACAATTACTGGTCAAATATTACCTTTTATTGAATGCGTTCAATCTCGAAGATGAGTTCATTAAGAATCAGCTGACTCAGAGATGGGCCAGTAAAATCAATGGAGGCGTTGGTTGGCCTGGACTCCGGGCTACTGTGTGATGATTGGAGGGTCTGTCGAAAGGCTGCATCTCCCTGTTTTAATGCCAGCGATCTTGTACTAATTCAATTCAATTTTATTTATAGTATGAATTCATAACAAGTGTTATCTCGAGACACTTTACAGATAGATTAGGTCTTGACCACACTCTATAATGTACAAGGACCCAACAGCTCTAGTAGTTCCCTCCAGAGCAAGCAACAGTGTGACAGTGGCGAGGAAAAACTCCTTTAGGGAGAAACCTGGGACAGACCCAGGGTCTTGGTAGGCGGTGTCTGACAACCGGTTGGGGTTGAAATGAATATTGGTAATAACAGTCCAAATACAAGATAATGGAACAGTGATTAAAAATAGTAGTTTGTAGTAGTTCATGGCGTAGCAGGGCACTGTGCAAGGCACAGCAGAGTGTAACTAGGATGTGACAGGGCATTGCAGGACGTGTAGCAGGACCACGGCAACTATACTATACTATAAAAAGTAATTGAAACTATACGAGCCTATACGCGGATTTTGCAATTGTTGTTGAAAGGTGAACTGCTGCAACCTCCATCCATCCATCCATCTTCATCCGCTTATCCGGAGTCGGGTCGTGGGGGCAGCAGCTCCAGTAGGGGACCCCAAACTTCCCTTTCCCGAGCCACATCAACCAGCTCCGACTGGGGGATCCCGAGGCGTTCCCAGGCCAGGTTGGAGATATAATCTCTCCACCTAGTCCTGGGTCTTCCCCGAGGCCTCCTCCCAGCTGGACGTGCCTGGAACACCTCCCTAGGGAGGCGCCCAGGAGGCATCCTTACCAGATGCCCGAACCACCTCAACTGGCTCCTTTCGACGCGAAGGAGCAGCGGCTCTACTCCGAGCTCCTCTCGGATGACTGTGCTTCTCACCCTATCTCTAAGGGAGACGCCAGCCACCCTCTTGAGGAAACCCATTTCGGCCGCTTGTACCCTGGATCTCGTTCTTTCGGTCATGACCCAGCCTTCATGACCAGAGGTGAGGGTAGGACCGAAAATTGCCCGGTAGATCGAGAGCTTTGTCTTCTGGCTCAGCTCCCTTTTCGTCACAACGGTGCGATAAACAGAAAGTAATACCGCACCAGCTGCTCCGATTCTCCGACCAATCTCACGCTCCATGGTCCCCTCACTCGCGAACAAGACCCCAAGGTACTTGAACTCCTTCACTTGGGGTAAGGACTCACTCCCTACCTGCTGCAACCTATTTCGTGGTATTTGCGTGACAAAATTGTTCATACATTCATTCATACAGTAGGCTGGGCTAGTGTTGTACGACTGAACTAGCCAGCTAGCAAACTGCACCCTATGGCAGACGATGCTAATATTGTCAACTGGAATTTGGCAAAGTCTTCATTATGAGGAGAAACTTAGAATTAAACAGCAGGACAGATCAACACCTAAGATTGATTTATTAACAATTAAGATTGTTTTATTAACACCTAAGATTGATTTATTAACATCTAACATTGATTTATTAACACCTAACATTGATTTATTGTAAAAGATACAGTAGGTCAGAGTAACAGTGCTGTGACAAAGAAAATGTACTGCTGGCCACGCCTCTTGAATATCCATCTTGGATATTATAAATTATTATTATTATTATATTATGAATATATAATACATATTATTATAATATTATAAGTAGACAATTTTTATGATGGATGCCAAAAATGAGCTTCCCATCTTTGAAAGACCAGCAGCCGCCACTGACACGTAGTTGTGGAAGGCAAGGGCGCCGGATTTGTTTGAGAAGCGGGGGATGTGATCTGTACGTAAAATGTAAGATATATATAATTCAGTGCCTTATTATTGAGCAGCAATCTCACGTTTGCACGGATATTCACAGAATTTGGTACCCACATACAAAGATATAAAACAAAAAAAGGGTTATATCTATGCCCACATTGCTCACACCATTTAGGACATATTTTCAATTTGCTTTCATTGTTTTGCTCAATTGGAAGTCGGCCAATTTAAGTTTTAATGTGCTCTTCATGTATTTCACATTCATTTTCTTAACCCTTGTGATGTCTTTCCGTCAACCATGAAAAGAAAAGAAAAATTTCAACACTATTATTGTTTTTTACGACATTTTTGTCACTTTTTCAATTTTGTGGGTGCTTTTTTTGATGTTTTTTTCCAAAGTTATTTGATATTTCTAATGTTGACATTTTGAGCGCTTATTTTGACGGCCCATTTTTGTAATAAAAAAACAGAAAACGGGTCAACCTGAGGACAACATGAGGGTTAAACTCATCCTAGAGGATTTTATTGGATTTGTTTCATATTTTGTTGCTACAGTCCGCCAACTGATGTAACCCTATATTGTAACCCTATACGAAGGAATAGTCGAGTGTGAAAGATAATGTCATGGGTCATGTGACAACATTCTATTTTAGGCCTTTTACAGATATGGAACTTTATGAAACGCGCCCTAAAGGACTCAACAGATCCTTCTCAGATTGGGTCAGCAGCACGACAAGACTTTCACTATGCCACATAGCAAAGCTTTGGTGTTTTTCGTGGAAAAGTGTTGCTGTGTTGAGGCAGGCAATTTGCACATTTCGCCATTTTGAGTCCAATATCATTCTCTATGATTAAACTTTTTTATTTTTTTTAAGTTCCTTTTTGTATGTTTAAGCAAATATTTCAATGAATACACCAAAACCATGCAATGGTCTTCATGATGCTATTTCAGACAGATGTAGCTTGTCCATTATTGGGATTTTGAAGAATATAAGCCTACATTTTGTGTCTATTATGCAAACATGCAGGCAAATCCAAGGAGTTCACACACTTCTTGGTGCTGTATCTGCTTTAAGCCAGGGGTCTTTCATGTTTTTTAGGCCAAGGACCCCTTAGCTGATTAGGAGACGGAGCAGGGACCCCTTTCATATATTGTATAAGACTTAGTTGCATATTGAACCTGACCTAAAATAACATATAGGGCAGCCTTAACCCTTGTGTTGTCTTCCCGTCAAAATTGAAAATCAACACTTTTGTTGAGGCTTTTTATCGATGTTTTTAACTTTATCTTTTTTTGTCCCTTTTTTCAACACTTTTGACACTTTTTTTTCAACACTACGTAACTCTAACTTATTAACTTTAGTTTTACAGTTATTTTTGGAATTTATGGTCAATAAACCTCATTTCTAGGATATACCTAATGTTTGAGTTAGAAAAGGACTAAAATTAAAGGAAAGGGATAATCACAGACTGGAATATGTCAACTTTTACTCAATACTATTTCAAAACCACTTCAATTTTTGTCTCCAAATGCTATAAAATTGAATAAGACACCCCAAAATGGATTAAAGTAGAGTTTTGTACTTGCCAAAGAGCGTTGTGTGGAATCAATCATGTTATTTTGGGCAATTAAAAAGAACATTGATATAGGAAAACGGGTCAATTTGACCCAATGACAACATGGGGGTTAAATAGCGCTGCTCTAAACAATTGGTTGTGTTTATTGATTGTGCTTGTCTATCACTGAACTAACAGTAGGCGACCTTCTTAATATGTGGGTGTTAAAGTCTGGGCTAAGAGTGGTGGATATCCCTTGTTTTATTGGACTTTGCATCAGATCTGGTCTGCTTGTGCATTCACGTGCTGAGAGGATAATAATGGAGGAACGGCACAGTGACAGCCGACCAGCGCTCACATTTAGGCCTACGCTTGTATCACACTCCTAAAACTCAACAAAGTGGGACTTGAAGAGCGAGTTACACCCCGGCTGCTGGCTAGTATTCCGGGGGAACTGATACGATCTGCAAGCCGGTGAAGAGGTAAGTGATCACTGCTGGCAACCTGCGCTCTATCACCAATAAAATTGACAACATATAGGCAAGGTATTCTTTTGAATTTCACGAGGCTGTTCTTCTCTACTTCCCTGAATCATGGCAGCACACTGACGCTCCAGACTCATTTTATGCCATCAACTATGCCACTGAAATGAAAACCTGGGGAAGAGTCAGGGTCGAGGGATTTGTGTTTACTTAGGCGCTGACAAACCAACCCGATTATCGGCCGTCGGACAGTCTGGCGAGGTCGGTGACTCGAGTCTTGGCCGATTTGGCTTGTTTGACTTCGATCCGAGATACTTTTTTGAGAGACGGGAGCCAACTAATCAGCCCACCTGCCTTTTGTGCTGACGGTCGGCCATCGGGTTGGTGTGTCAGAGCCTTTAGCGAACGGTGGTGTCGCCAGTACGCAATCAAGCATATTAAATACAGTAGGTAACCCTAACCCAGAGGCGGCGTTGGAATCGGGAGAGTTAGGACTTTTCGCGTCTCGCGCACGTGCAGAACGCACGCTCAGGTCGGCGTCGCTTCGGTGTGTTCCGAAGCACTTTTTTGAGAGACGGGAGCCGACTGATCAGACCGACTGCCTTTTCTGCTGACATTCGGGTTGGTGTGTCAGAGCCTTTACGATCACAACCATATCTAGGATTTTCAGAAATATAGGGGGGGTCATTGAGCGGCCCCTCCTCAAATTTGGGGAGGTGTTGGGTCATCGGTTATCAATGACGTAAAGCCATCGAGGTCCGTGTACTTGGCAGCCAACGGATTTTCGTTTTGAAATAAAAAAAAAAGAAAAACACCCAGTTTTCATTTTATTTCAATTACCATTAGTAAATAAGGAAACAAAAAACGGAGAACAACCCGTTTTTCGTTTTTTTTTTTATATTAAGAAACGGAAAACGAAAAACAATCTCGTTATCCGATTGTCTTTGATGCGTTTATAGATAGAAACCGGAAATAAAATACGGGTGTATACATCTCATTTCTCAATTTTACAATGTGTTTTTTTTGTGACCCGGAAGTCACTCCTGCAGCTTGACGGTCAGCAGAGGGCGCCCGGTCATGTTTTGGTCATTTGATTTTCATTTCATGAACAGGTATTAAAAAACATAAAACGAGAGGTTATTTGATTTTCGTTTTAAAAAACAAAATTGAAAACTGAAATACTAAGCATTTTTCTTTTTCATGGTCAAAAACGGATGAGCGAAATTTAAAAAAAATATTCAATATTCATTTTCTATTTCATACTACAAAACATATATTCACTAGAAAACAGAAACGAAAAAATGTCTGTTTTTTTGTATTCTCGGACCGGATGTTGTCGCAAAAGGGCCAATGAGACTGATGCCGCCGTGTAGTGAAAAGAGGCTGCTTCATCTGCAACGCTCACCTAGCTAGCGTGACACATATTTCTGTTCAAATTAAAACTTGTCTATCTAACGTAGGTTAGATAGACATGGACCAGTACATCATTTTCAGGAACAATAAACGAGTGTGTCTCAGGGAAGAAGACATGACTGGAGAAAAACTTAGTCGCAAATAAATACGTATGTTCTCTAGGCTATGACATCAGTCTCTGAGGGTTAGCCTTTTAGCTTGACCCTAGATGAGCTGTTTCGATCGTTAATCGTTAGCCTAATTTAAATGTTTAGACATTTAGAAGGTTTACTCTCAGAATTCACTGAAGAAAATGCAGAGAGAACACAGCAGGCAACAACATACTTCAGGTTAATGGTCTGTCAGAGGCATTTTCTGTTCTAAGATCCCTTTTTGAAGAGGAGTAAGATTTTGCACTTTATACTCACAAATAGGCATGTTGTGCGTCGGTCAGAGTTCTTGTACAAGTGATGTGAAATTGTTTTTGTTGAAAATGTGACTACTGTTCTAATGGACATCACTGTTTTACTGATTTAAACAGTTGTTACCAAACACCCATTGCTACCAAGTCATTGCTTGTGTCAGTAATTTACATTCTGTAGTTCAAATAGAGCAAATGGTTTTCACACATTGCGCTGAGTTATTGTTATGAGATAGAGCAATGCCTCTTTGTATGGAGCAAAGTCATTGTTAACCGCTCTAGAGAACAAGTTTGAAATGTCGGAATATTTCTCTGCAAACTGATTCTCGACTGCAAGTTTGTCCTGTTCAGTTAAAAATGGATCAACTTCAAAAGTAGAATGGGTTGTCAGTGAAGATCCCAGCTGTTCTCTGTAAAGGTCTGCTGCTTCAACTGAAGGAGGCAACAGCTCCTGTGGTATTTTTTTTGGACACCCACTGGAAGCCAAATTATTCCGTATACCTTTACCTGTAAAATAAAAGAACATATTGTTAGTCTTAAAACTTGTGAATGTCTGTTGTAATTATTTTAATCTTTGCAGCACTGGTTTATATTACCTGGAATTCTGTGAACATTCCATGACTCAACCATTCTTGTAAGACCAATCTGGCACAACTGGCCAGTCAAGCTGGACACAGTATCTGACAAGGTTGTCTTCCATGTGTAGTTCCTCTTGATCCACCAACTGCAGAAGGGCTGTCTTCAGTGGATAATTGACACGATTCTTCACCTCAGGCCAGACTCGTTCAACTACATGGTTCTAAAATTGCCACAACGATTCGTCATTAGTCAATTTGTTCTGGTGGGTTTAAGAAAAATGTATACAATATTTAAGTCCCATTGCATAAAATATGGTTATTATGGAGATGGAAATCTGTATATTTACCAACTCAGCTGACATTATACTTACATAAACATACTGTCCACCTAACTGGACATGCAAATTGACCGCTGATCTAGTCAATTTAGTTTTACCAGGAGTTCTACTTAAAGGAACCTTTTCCCAAACGGACTCACAAAAAACAAGGCTTGTAAAGTAATAACAATCTAAAGTTTGGATAAACTCCAATGTGGTTCCTTCTGCAGTAGTTTAGTGTTGAGCTGTAACCACATTTAAAAAAGAAAGCTGCTCTTGGCCAAAGTTAAAGCTATGCTTACCCTAAAATTTAAGATTTGCTGCTGAAGCAAACTCAATAGTAATCATACAATCATGCATACAGTGCAAGTAGTGTGTTGCTGAAGCAACCACACAAACTATTGAACTGTACCCTTGTGGATGAAGTCTGTAAATAAGGCCTTCTCTCCTGATTGTGGCGATGAGATGACAGCAGCTCCTGCATGAAGAGGGTCAAATAAAAACTCCTTTCCATAATCTACTTGCACCTGGTCCCACATCCCATAGGTAAGTACAGCAGGCCTATTGGATGGAAGAGTGGGTTTTAATTTGTGCAAAACTTTTCAAGCTTCATTATCCAAATAATTTATTCACACTATAATACGGTCCATAACAATGTAGATTTCCAGCAATGGTCATTTAGACATATTGACTAAATGCACTAGCTATGTGTATGCAATATTTTACAACTATTTAAGGGATAGTCTTAATTTATTTGGAGCAATATTTGTTATTTTGTTACATTAGTTGTAGCCTCTCTTTTCTCTCAAATTTCTGAAAGGCATAATTTAATTTGATAGGTGGGTTTAAGGTAAATGACAGTGAAAAATGTGTGTGATTGAACCATGCTCTTACTGTAAAACCCAAAAGAGACTGCACTTTTCATATCATGGTTATTACAATATCCAAAGTCCCAGACCATTTATAGTCTCATATCATGATGTTGATATAATATTGATAAAATTGCCAACAAACACTGTCATGAAGAAATTACATAACCTTTAGTGCCCACAAAGAACATTGGCTGTTACCTGAAAACATCTTCATAAATGGCAAGGTTGTTTTTTATAGGCATTGTAGAATGACCAACGACCTTTTTGCTGAAGCCATCAATGGCTGAAACATGGGTGACCCCAAACATAGCAAGTTTTTCATTTTGGTCCAAATGAACCTTGTGACCCACGTAGTCAGTTTGATATGGTATGGGGTTGAGATTGCAGGCACCCCTAAAAGAGGAAGACAATCACATTATATACATATACTGTGGACAGTATATTTGATCTTATACAAACTAAATATCAATAATTAAACAAACATTAAAACAACACACATCAATTCCACAAGTTTGATGATATGAAATGTTAAGGCTGAGACTGTAACATACCTGACGGCTTGCTTCATGGTAAGGCTGATGTTAAGTTCTCAGCATTGATCCAATTTGTGTCTCAGCAGCATTCACTCCTTTCATGGCGAGATACCCCTTTAACATCCTTCTTCCATATGTGGGTCCCGTCTACAAAATAACAAATTAACATGATTTTCATATTCCACAATCATATTAGCTGATATGTTTATCATGAAAATAGACAATGCAATATGCATGTGGGTGTTCTTGTGATGGGATTTGTGAGTGCTGTTTATGTGTATGCAAGTAGGCCTACTCCTTTTTCAATCACTCTCTCCATCCGTTTCACTCACACACACACACACACACACACACACACACACACACACAAATCAGTAGCAAAAGGAAAATATATCGGTTATACCTTTTGCCACCTCCAACTCCAAATGTGGGTCTTGGAGTCCCATCAAGATTGAGCCATTTTCAGCGCAAAATCTCCTCACATTTCTTGCAGAAAATCCTCTTGCGTCCCCACTTTCCTGTTGTATGTGTGCAGATATTTCTGCAGATGACAGGCCTTGTTTCGCCATGTCTAAAATCACATCAGAGTATGGATCCAAAGTCATTTTAGCGTGGGCTAAAGGCAACGCTGAGAATATAAAAAAACAGGCCTTTTTTCATTTCTGTTTTCTAGTGAATATATGTTTTGTTGTATGAAATACAAAATGAAAATCAAATATTTTGTTTAAATTTTGCTCATCCGTTTTTGACCATGAAAAGGAAAAATGCTTTGTATTTAAATTTTCAATTTTGTTTTTTAAAACGAAAAATCTAATAACCACTCGTTTTTTGTTTTTTTTAATACCTGTTCATGAAATGAAAATCGAATGACCAAAACATACACTGACTGCGCACCTCAACTCATGTCGTTTGCAGTGTTGCCAAGTCCGCTTATTAAAAGCAACTTTGGGCTTGTTTTTCTGTAAAGTTGCTTACAAATATTGGTAGTCGCGGGTCGTGGTTTTCTTGGGCTTGTTACTAAAGTGTAGTTGCTTATTTGGGCTTGTTCCCAGCTCCATAATAAGTTGTCAAGCAGGTATTTTCTGTTATTTAAATGTATGAGTTTGCTCCAAAAATACGGGAAGAAATATAACAAAGACTGGAAGAAAGAGAAAGGAGTAAAATAATGGATTCAACCCGTCATAGGGAACAACTCAAAATCGCTGTGAAAAAGTGTATATTTGATTTCCGTATCAGTTTTCTTATGTTAAAAAAGGGTTTAACTCCCTCCTGTGGTCATTGTCCTGAAGCTCAGGGGGAGAAAATAAATAAACTACGGTGTGTACAGTTTTCCAATCTGTCTACATTGATATAAATTGACAATCCGTCCCCACAGATTGTAAAACACAGTTTATTTTTCTCTTCCAGGATCTTAGGGGGGGCTCCGTAGAAAAAGTCCCTTGTTTTGAGCTTGTGTTCACAGGCCTGGTTGCGTATTTGTTTCGCGAGATCTGGCAACACTGGTTGACCGTCAGGACAGAAGTCCCTGACAAGTCCCTGCTCAGCACACCACCTCCGCACACTCCTCTCAGAAAACCCCCGTATAGGTCCAAACTGTGAACCCAACGCAGCTGCTATATCCACACAAGACATCCCATTTTTCGGTTTACAAATATAAAACTAGCATATTCGTCAAAAACATTTTTACGCTTGTCTCATTGATGACTTCCGGGTATGCAGCATACAACCGTTTAACACTTACAGTTACAGACTACTTACGATGGCGTCAGGGTCACGAAAAAAACATTGTAAAACTGAGAAATGAGACGTATACACCCGTATTTTATTTTCCGGTTTCCATCTATAAACGCATCAAAGACAACCGGATAACAAGATTGTTTTTCGTTTTCCGTTTTTTAATATCAAAACGAAAAACGGGTTGTTCTCCGTTTTTTGTTTTCCTATTTACTAATGGTAATTGTGAAACTGGCTGTTTTTCGTATTTTTTTTTTTCATTTCAAAACAAAAATCCGTTGGCTGCCAAGTACACGGACCCATCGAACACCGCTTTCTTTTCAGTAACGTTAACAGTGTGTGATGGAAAGCCAAAAAATACAAGGGAAAGGTGGCACTGATCACCATCCAAACATTCAACCGCTTCTTACTTAAAAAAAGACATTAAAGGTGCCCTGACACTTTAGGTGCATTTTTAAAAATCTGTCAGGTCCATATGTGTGTGTGTAATGTAGTGAATGTGAAGATGAACTGCTACCTCCTCTGTCAGCTCTAGACACTGACAAATCAGACCAATCACAACAGCTGGTCAGTCTGACGTCATGTTGCCTGAGCTCATTACTATTCATGAGCTGGGTAAAGGATGCTGATAGCCAGGCTGTCATTGGCTAGCTGTTAGCCAATCAGAGTCAAGCAGCTCAGCTGGTTGAATATTAATGAGAACTGGCCCAAATGAAGGGGAGTCTTCCTGCAGGCTTTCTATACCACGCTAGAATGGCTTGAAACAAGGTAACCAAGGTAACCAAGTCCATGGTTGGACTTCAGGCCTTACCACAAAGTCAAGAAATACGTGTAGTAGGGCACCTTTAAAGAAGTAATTCATTTGAGGGAATTGGCTTTTAAAAATAAAGACAGAAGGGAGCTACAAAAAAAGAACTGACCCAAGAGAAAAATAGAGGAAGGCTAAGGAGGCACACAAGAAACACCTGGAGGAAGCCTTCAACCCACGCAAAACTTGGGACACTGAAAAGCATGACAGGTATGCCAGGTAGCAACAGCAGGCCTTTTGTGATAAGTGCTGAGCTTGCCTGTGCTATTGAACTCAACACCTTCTTCACTAGGTTGGAAACCTCCGGGAGTATGGAGAGACCTGGGGAGAACTCTTGAGTCAGTCACTGTGGGCTCTGAGTGATTCATTCTTTCATTCAATATTGAATAAAACGGCATTCCATAGTCGCTGGCTCATGCAGCACCGTATAAACAGAAATATTTAGCTCAATCATTGGTAAAAAAAATTAAAACAATTTGATATTAGGGAAAATCGCTGCAAAAAAACGATCACAATACATACGATTTTTCTGTTTGTGTTGCCGTGAAGAGAGAGCGACACTCATTGCCAGTAGACGAGTATGCCTTTCTGATTTTTCATTCTTTCTGGCGTGTCACGTCCGACGCCACGAACACGCCGAAAAACAGGCGTAGTTTCATTTTTTACGGCCTAGGCATTATGTTTTTGCGTTGCCTGTTTATTTATTGCAAGTAATATTGTTATTGCGGTATTCAACAACGGTATGGCATATTGAATATGTTCTTCATATCATGCAGCCCTAATGTGAAGCCTCCATGTTTCGCCAAAAAAAACACATTATACCTTGTTATTAAATAATTAAAGTCTATACTACATGATAAGGGTCTGGACAGACGTGGATGTAAAGTGAGAGTTGAGTAGTTGGCGGAGGCCTACGAGCGAGGCGCTTGCACTAGTTTCCCATCATACTACAGCTGCACAGCAACATTCATTCAAATACAGAAACATTAGGAAAACTATTTGAAATGCTTCAAATAGCTGAATAGCTCTGCTTTAAAAAATATGACATGTGTCTCAGGTTTCATTTGATGGGTTCTGTTGTATTTTATATACAACCGTGTTTTCCCTAGCTTCATGGAAGACTTGCACATACTGTATATTTGGCGGGGCATTCAGGTGTCCTTTCTCAGGGAAAAAGTACAATTTTTCAATGAAATAAATGCAATGTCCCCTACCTTTTGTGTCTCTTTGTGGGACTTGGGCATCTTTTTGTAGTTGTGTTGTGTCTCTTTTGGTAGTTTCACATCTCTTCTTCACATTACATTATTATCACCATATGTGTCTCAAATGTTGGAAAAGCTGGAGTAGATGATAAATACATAACACTCAAAAAGCTTAAAGACAAAACTTGAAGCTAAAGAAGTCCGACTACAGTCATTACATCTGAGAAGTCTTTTAGTTTCATTCAATTGTCTATGGTGCTGCCCAAAACGGCTCTGGTGCAGCACCTAAACGTCAGGGACAATCCTGCTTTTTACTTTCATTTACTATCATTTTATCCTGCCACATCTCACAGGTATTACAGAATGACTTTGACCACCTACACACGAGACCGGGCCTAGACACCTAGCGATAACCCATCTTAGTTTATATTGTACTTAAAGGTCCCACAGCATGAAAATTTCCCTTTATGAGTTTTTTTTTAAACATTAATATGCATTCCCCCAGCCTGCCTATGGCCCCCCCCCGGCTAGAAATGGTGATAGGTGTAAACCGAGCCCTGGGTATCCTGCTCTGCCTTTGAGAAATTTAAAGCTCAGATGGGACATCATGGCTTTCAAATGAGCAAAGTGGCAGTTGGTCAAGGCCACACCCCCACCTTGACTTTGAGATGTAATACAGCCTATTATATTTGGACTAGCCACAGATTTAAAACAAAACATTCTAAGTATTAAGGTTACATAGATGTAGGACAATTAAGACCTGTTTAAAATGAGTTAAGACCTACAACAATTATTCACAGATGTAAGAATTTTAAAGGCCTATATTGTGATTTTGAAATTTTAGACTTTTTAAGACCCTGTGGAAACTCTGCATACCTGTCAGCATTGATCTGGCGCAGGTCAGAATATTCCTAAAACCATAGAGCTTGTTGCCAGACTCAGATTAATATTCTAAGTGTTTAACATTATGGAAAGGATTTCTAAGAAGGTTGACCTTTCTGTTTTTGTAAACATAAAAAAACATCCACGTAATTGCATTCGCTAAACCCACCAGACTCCATGTGAATAAACAGGAATTTTAGCATTGTAAAACCCACTTAATTCAAAGTAGACAGAAACAAAATAAAATAACATAAAGCTGTTTTAGTCGTCTTTCCACCACTTTTTCAAACCATCACAACTCTAGTTTTGGTTGAAATAAACATATATTATACCGATTTACATGTGGAAATATGTTTTCCTTCATACACACTAAAAGTATTGTTTTTTGCCTGGTGGGTTTAGCGCTAGTGACCGCAGAGGTGTTTTTGGTTAAACAGAAAGGTTTTTATCTAAGGTTTATCTCTTAAGGGATCCTTTCCAAAATGCTGTCCTATTAACGACGACTGCGACTACAGCGATCTCTCTTAATACTGGACCAATGTCACAGATTGTTATTTCATCAGTTGCTTAGACACAAAACATAGGGAAATAGGGTCAAGGTCGAAAAAAACAAAATGGAAGGTACCCTTAAAGCTTCTAAAACAAGCAAATAATTCTGACCGTCGAGAGCCCATACGACAATAAGAAGCGTATGGACATGTCTATTCAAGATTCATGCATGTCTGTGGCTGCCGTTTACAACATTAATGCTTAATACCGGACCAGTTTCTAAGATTGTTGTTCCTATCAGTCCCTTACACACAAAAACATGGGAAAGTAGGGTCCAGGTTGAAAAAAAACACAAGGTACCTTTTGAATGCAAGAGATGGAACAATATTTATCAATAAAAGGATGGAATTTTCTTCAATACAACTGACACAGAATGTTTGATGTGAACTGCTGACCTAAGGTATTATTCTTGCCAACACAGAATGCTTCCAACAAAGGAACTGTACAGTCCGGACCAAAACAATGGGATTCTTTCAGGGTGATCAGCCATGTCCACAGACAGCATGTTTACAGTCCAATGCTGTCTGTCTCCAGAAGAACAAGGGGGGAGGTGGGGCAGCTCATTTCTTCTTCCCTGCTCTCTTCCCTTCTCCTTTCTTTGGTTTCCCTTTTCCTCTCAGTTTCCTCAGGCGACGCATCTCCTCCTTAAAGTCTTCATGCTCGTCTCTGAAAAGGAAGAACATTTGATTAGAACCATGCTTACTGAGGGTAAGGTGCACACCGGTGCTTTGAATGCGTCTCTTTTACTTCCTGCATAGATATTTTACATTAAAATCATTCCAGTAGGCTTAAGCTACCTCCTCATCCTGCTAGGCTGTATAAATAGACATACAAATATATATGTATACAGTATACTGTATGTGTATGTATGTATGTGTATGTATATACACATAGGGCTGGGACAATATGCTATTACATGGGTGCTGATTGGATTGGATTGCAATTTTCATTTATTGTGATTCTAGAAGTGTTATGATTCGATAGTATTGATTATTAGGATTTTCTTTTTTTTTCTTCAAAGAAAAACAAAAGTTGAAAAATACACTTCTACAGGTGATACATCATGAGACATGTCATGTGTGACATTTAGTTCAATTGTAGAAGAACATCATAAATAAAAAAAATATAAATTCTGGAAAAAACTCACCATACATAAGATTTCTGACCCCCCCCTTATAAATAATGCATCAACACCACAGGGTGGCCGAGCAGTTCCAGTACCTGAACAGTCCCATGAAGCGGAGCTTCCGGGTCATGGAGTAGTAAATCTTGTGCTGTGGGTACCAGTCGTACACCTCCTTCCTCTGGGCCATGGGGGGCTCCTGGAACAGCTGGACCACCTTCATGGACCTGGAGTCTGTCGGACGCACGACCCCCCCGAAGATCTGCGCGCTCAGTCTGGCCATGCGCATGGCGTAGCTGGACAGACCCGCCATGCCTTCCTCAACACAGCAAAGACAAGACTTCCAACTTCAGACAGGTACGACATGAAGGACAAATATTCTCAACTGGGACAATCTGAGCGGGAGACATTCAAAATGTGGCTGTACAATTAATTGTCCCAGAAATAATTGCGATTAACTAGGGCCGGGTGATATGGAGAAATCAGATATCACGATATTCTTGACCAAATACATTGATATATCGATACATAAATGATATTCCCTCAAAATGTTTTATAACAGATGTTCTGAGAAAATGGAGTCGGTATATGCTTGTTATTATCAATGTGGACAACTAACTGTTTATCACGATGTCTCGACACATGAGTTCATCACCATATGATTCCATTGAAAGAAATTATCATGTTGAATTATTGCCTAGCCCTTCGATCAACAATGCAATTGTCTCTTTTATTTATACAGTGTATATACACTCACCGGCCACTTTATTAGGTACCCCATGCTAGTAACGGGTTGGACCCCCTTTTGCCTTCAGAACTGCCTCAATTCTTCGTGGCATAGATTCAACAAGGTGCTGGAAGCATTCCTCAGGGAGTTTGGTCCATATTGACATGATGGCATCACACAGTTGCCGCAGATTTGTCGGCTGCACATCCATGATGCGAATCTCCCGTTCCACCACATCCCAAAGATGCTCTATTGGATTGAGATCTGGTGACTGTGGAGGCCATTTGAGTACAGCGAACTCATTGTCATGTTCAAGAAACCAGTCTGAGATGATTCCAGCTTTATGACATGGCGCATTATCCTGCTGAAAGTAGCCATCAGAAGTTGGGTACATTGTGGTCATAAAGGGATGGACATGGTCAGCAACAATACTCAGGTAGGCTGTGGCGTTGCAACGATGGTCAATTGGTACCAAGGGGCCCAAAGACTGCCAAGAAAATATTCCCCACACCATGACACCACCACCACCAGCCTGAACCGTTGATACAAGGCAGGATGGATCCATGCTTTCATGTTGTAGACGCCAAATTCTGACCCTACCATCCGAATGTCGCAGCAGAAATCGAGACTCATCAGACCAGGCAACGTTTTTCCAATCTTCTATTGTCCAATTTCGATGAGCTTGTGCAAATTGTAGCCTCAGTTTCCTGTTCTTAGCTGAAAGGAGTGGCACCCGGTGTGGTCTTCTGCTGCTGTAGCCCATCTGCCTCAAAGTTCGACGTACTGTGCGTTCAGAGATGCTCTTCTGCCCACCTTGGTTGTAACGGGTGGTAATTTGAGTCACTGTTGCCCTTCTATCAGCTCGAACCAGTCTGGCCATTCTCCTCTGACCTCTGGCATCAACAAGGCATTTCCGCCCACAGAACTGCCGCTCACTGGATGTTTTTTCTTTTTCGGACCATTCTCTGTAAACCCTAGAGATGGTTGTGCGTGAAAATCCCAGTAGATTAGCAGTTTCTGAAATACTCAGACCAGCCCTTCTGGCACCAACAATCATGCCACGTTCAAAGTCACTCAAATCACCTTTCTTCCCCATACTGATGCTCGGTTTGAACTACAGGAGATTGTCTTGACCATGTCTACATGCCTAAATGCACTGAGTTGCCGCCATGTGATTGGCTGCTTAGAAATTAAGTGTTAACGAGCAGTTGGACAGGTGTACCTAATAAAGTGGCCGGTGAGTGTATATATATATACAGTCAGGTCCATAAATATTGGGACATCAACACAATTCCAATCTTTTTGGCTCTATACACCACCACAATGGATTTGAAATGAAACAAACAAGATGTGCTTTATCTGCAGACTTTCAGCTTTAATTTGAGGGTATTCACATCCAAATCAGAAGAACGGTGTAGGAATTACAACCGTTTGTATATGTGCCTGCCACTTTTTAAGGGACCAAAAGTAATTGGACAGATTAATAATCATAAATCAAACTTTCACTTTTTAATACTTGGTTGCAAATCCTTTGTAGTCAATTACAGCCTGAAATCTGGAACGCATAGACATCCCCAGACGCTGGGTTTCATCCCTGGTGATGCTCTGCCAGGCCTCTACTGCAACGGTCTTCAGTTCCTGCTTGTTCTTGGGGCATTTTCCCTTCAGTTTTGTCTTCAGCAAGTGAAATGCATGCTCAATCGGATTCAGGTCAGGTGATTGACTTGGCCATTGCATAACATTCCACTTCTTTCCCTTAAAAAACTCTTTGGTTGCTTTCGCAGTATGCTTTGGGTCATTGTCCATCTGCACTGTGAAGCGCCGTCCAATGAGTTCTGAAGCATTTGGCTGAATATGAGCGGATAATATTGCCCGAAACACTTCAGAAATCATCCTGATGCTTTTGTCAGCAGTCACATCATCAATAAATACAAGAGAACCAGTTCCATTGGCAGCCATACATGCCCACGCCATGACACTACCACCACCATGCTTCACTGATGAGGTGGTATGCTTTGGATCATGAGCAGTTCCTTTCCTTCTCCACACTCTTCTCTTTCCATCACTCTGGTACAAGTTGATCTTGGTCTCATCTGTCCAAAGGATGTTGTTCCAGAACTGTGAAGGCTTTTTTAGATAGTTGTTTGGCAAACTCTAATCTGGCCTTCCGGTTTTTGAGGCTCACCAATGGTTTACATCTTGTGGTAAACCCTCTGTATTCACTCTGGTGAAGTCTTCTCTTGATTGTTGACTTTGACACACATACACCTACCTCCTGGAGAATGTTCTTGATCTGGCCAACTGTTGTGAAGGGTGTTTTCTTCACCAGGGAAAGAATTCTTCGGTCATCCACCACAGTGGTTTTCCGTGGTCTTCCGGGTCTTTTGGTGTTGCTGAGCTCACTGGTGCGTTCTTTCTTTTCAAGAATGTTCCAAACAGTTGATTTGGCCACACCTAATGTTTTAGCTATCTCTCTGATGGGTTTGTTTTGATTTTTCAGCCTAATGATGGCTTGCTTCACTGATAGCGACAGCTCTTTAGATCTCATATTGAGAGTTGACAGCAACAGATTCCCAATGCAAATAGCAGACTTGAAATGAACTGTAGACCTTTTATATGCTCCTTGTAAATGGGATAATGAGGGAATAACACACACCTGGCCATGGAACAGCTGAGCAGCCAATTGTCCCATTACTTTTGGTCCCTTAAAAAGTGGCAGGCACATATACAAACTGTTGTAATTCCTACACCGTTCTTCTGATTTGGATGTAAATACCCTCAAATTAAAGCTGAAAGTCTGCAGATAAAGCACATCTTGTTTGTTTCATTTCAAATCCATTGTGGATTTTTTTGTTGTACAACCGATAATGTCACAATTCCATTCCGATTTTTAGATTTTTTTATGTATGTCCATATCCTTAACCATATCCATATTATTCATGATTTGTTTGTTGTTTGTTAGTTTATCATCCTGTTATGATGTAGCCTATGTGTATGTTGTGTGTGATGTTGATGGTGATCAATAAAGTATGTGAGATATGTGAGATATGTGTGTGTGTGTGTGTGTGTGTGTGTGTGTGTGTGTGTGTGTGTGTGTGTGTGTGTGTGTGTGCGCTACTGGATGCCTAACATTTTCCTCTGGATGAATAAAGTATCTAATCTATCTATTCCGATTCCGATTTAATAAAATATAATCAGACCCACATATCAGCTGGTACACAGTCTCTAGTTGTTTGATTATGACAGAATAGCTGTCAAAGTGCTCTACATGTGATCTGTTGCTGATTTTAATTAACAACAGACTGTAGATGATCAGTGATCTGATCAGATTTAGTCTCTCTGACTTCTAACATCACTATCAGCCACACAACATGTGTTCTGTACAGAATTAGTCTTTAAAGCAGACAAATACCAGCTAAAATCCCTCCGATTAAAAAATAATAAAAGGTTTATGTAAAACGTCATCATGTTGAGTCGATCGTGAACCAATCAGCTGTTAAATCAGCTGAGAGGCCGGCGTTTCCCAGCATGCTCTGGGTCCGCCTGGGTCCGCCTGGCTCTTGCAGTCGGTGAAAACCAACTGCGCCGCCTGGGTCTCAGAACTGCGGCCGCCTTGCTCTCGTGAGATTATCGTTGCCCACGTGTGCATGACGTCAGAGCAAGTCGGGCTCAAGTCGGACACAAATCTAACCGGCATGCAACGGGCGCCGATCGCCGGTGATCGATTCTGCGCAGACCTGGCTCATCTCGAACGAGCCTATTATCACACTGAGAGAGTTGATGTTAGTGGTCGTGTTTTGACCAACATCACCTCATGTGTCCAGTTAGCCTTCACAACAGTAACAACATGGCGTCTTACCTGTAACAGTTAGCCCGTGGGGACGTTCACGCCGTCGTTTAGTATGTAAACACCTTATACACGCGAACTAAACACACTAAACTCGAGTTAAATTCCAAGTGTAGTTAAGTGTGCTAACGTTTTAACTAACATTAACCTTCACACACGCCATACTGCCATCACAAACTGTACCGCGCATGACACATTTCCCGTGGTGCTGATTGGTTAGTTACTTTCACTTCCTGTTTTCCTTCTTCTTCTTTATGGTTCATTGGTTCCTATGGCAGTGGGCAAAACCAACTTAAAGGCAGCATTACCGCCACCAACCGGACTGGAGTGTGAACGACAGATTAAAAAATCAATTAAAAAGATAATCGAAAGAAACTAAATCCTCTTGACTAAATCAATTTCTCTTAGGGAATAATAATATTTTGATATAACTTGCCTGCTGTTTCCCCTAAAAACCCTGACAGTGAGAAGGTGTAGAGGCCTGCCAAAAAGGTATCTATGGGTGTTGTAGTTCTTGTAATGAACGAGTATGTGTTCAACAGTTTCTGGCTGGTTACAGTATGTGCATTTTCCAATTGAATATTTGCCTATTTTATGTAAGGAATAAACCTACGTTCAGTCCTCCTGTTATCCTTTAAAAAATGTCTCTATCTGAAATATGGGTTTCTGTTTCATCAAATTACCACAAAAATGGCTTGGATTCCTTACAGCGCTCTTTGCAAATACAATTGATCACTTTCATGCCTGACTAAACTCATCTGTATGTTCTCTGATCTTAATTATTAGTCAAAATAATTAATAATTTCTTCTTTTTTAACTCAAATATTAGGTATAATTCTATATAAATGACGGTTATTGACCATGAATTCCAAAAAAAATAGTGTAAAACTAGTGGTAGTAAAGAAGTGTTAGTGAAAACTTAAAGTCAGAAAAAGGGTCAAAAATGTCAAATTTTTATCCGTTTTTGACCCGGGAGGTCAACACAAGGGTTAAAGCCCATCATCCTCCCATCACCAACATGTCTTTGTATATTGTAAAGACGCCTTCTGTTTCACTAATGTCCCAATACTCCTGTCATGTCGTTTGTGCATGTGACCTGTTATATGTTTTGACTTCCGCTTCACTCACTGGGACCTGTAAGGTCTACATACTGTATGTAATCTTAAATGCTTGTTTAGGCCAGAATATCCACCTAATCATTTCCCCCTGCACCAACATGGACAGGATCCCAAATGAAACTTAATGTGCCCTTAGTTTGCATACTGCACAATAAAAGAAATATTTAATTTCATCAATAATATCTGTTTTAAATATTGATCTGCCTGGATAGTGCTGAAAATCTGTCAGTTGCATAACAGCATGGGTATTTCCTTCTCCTCTATCCACTGTAAAGCCAATAACTCTGCCAACAACTCTGTGGTGTATACTGGTGAATGGTCATTCCCCAGACATCTGATAACTGTACTTCTCTTCCAATACTATTTGGCAACAGTGCCTCCAAAATGTGCGTTTTTGAGTTCTAATTGCTCTCCAAGGCCGTTTTACTGTATATTGAATCAAAGCATCTAGAGACCTTTTTGAGTTGCCTAAATGCTTTATTTCTTTCTTTTAATGGCTTTACTACATTCACTATTCACCACCATTGTATATTTTGGTAGGTCTAGCTCCTGCACTTTCTGGAAAATTTCCTTTAGCTGATTGAATAATTACCTTAACCATCATGTTGTCCTTGGGTCAAATTGACCCGTTTTCCTAAATTTATGTTCTTTTTAATTACCCAAAATAACATGGTTGATTCCACACAACGCTCTTTCGCAAGTACAAACCTCTACTTTAATCCATTTTGGGGTGTCTTATTCAATTTTATAGCATTTGAAAAAAAATTGAAGTGGTTTTGAAATAGTATTGAGTAAAAGTTGATGTATTCCCGTCTGCGATTATCCATCAACATACATTCATTTAATTTTAGTCTAAATAATTCCTAATTTCTGCTTTTCTAAACATTAGGATTAATATCCTATGAATGAGGTTTATTGACCATAAATTCCCAAATAACTGTAAAACTAAAGTTAATAAGTTAGTGTTACGTAGTGTTAAAGGTAAAAAAAATGACATCATGACAACATTGAAAAAGTGTTGAAAAAGGGACAAAAACGTAAGAAAAAGTTAAGAACATCGATTATAAAGCACCAAGTGTTGATTTTCAATTTTGACGGGAAGACAGCACAAGGGTTAACTATATTATCATTCAATTTGGTTGCATCCACCTGATTCTCCTCTTAAAGTGTATGCATGTATGTCTTGGAAAGTCTTACTTTATTCTACAAATAAGCCTATTCTGTGATTCCATCATATTGTTTTATGTAGCCGATTTCCTACTTTATATTACATTGTTCTGCTCATTTTCTTTTCATCGTTCCCCCTAGTGTGTCCTGTAGGCTAGATGTTTTATTTGTTTAGCCCTTGTCCTGATTTTAATACATTTTCATGAATTTCAGGTTTGATACTTTGTAACTTCCATGTGTAAGTTGCATATTTGTGTTCAGTCTGCATGGCAGCAGTGGCCAGCCAATTTCTACAGGGTCTTTACAATGTATTAACAGGAGAGGGCGCCAGATATGAAGAAACAGAACACTGCAGCCACAGATTCTTTTGCACAATGGAGAAATGAACTGGCAAAAAATCGGATTAATTGGAGACAAACCTTGTCTTAATAACAAAGTAAAACAGGTCTCTTTTAAAATTTTGCATAAAATATTTCCAGCAAAATAGACATTAAAGAGATTCAAATGTGATATGAATATTCTTGTACTTTCTGTGAACTAGAAGAAGAAGTCCTTTGTTCTTTCACTGTAGGTATACCAACATATTTTGGATTGATGTTCAACATCTTATCAGTCGGAACACTGGGCAATCAATTCAATTTAAGGATAAAGATTTTTTTATTTGCTTTGAAGGCAATGAGATGGATAAAGATGTTGTGTATGTTATTCAATGAATCTTGTTATTGGGAAAATTCCACATTCACAAGAAGAAATGGTCGGACTCCAAACCAAGCTTTGAACATTTCTTTCAAGAACTGCACCAATACAGCAACACTATAAGAGACATTAAGAAAAAGAAGGCAATTAAGACTGGAATTGTGTTTGGTAAAATTCTCATGTACCAGTGATACATTTGACTTTATTTGCACTACACTTTTCTTTTTTACTTTATTTATTTTATACACATATATTTTATCTTCTGTATATGCACCTCTGGTATTGACTTTTTGTACATGTACATACTGGCGATGTATCTGTTCTTTGTTGATAAAATGAAAAAAAAAATAATAATGATCCTTTTCAAAGCTTCACCTGTGCAAAGTACTGCCTGACAGTACACTGGCCCCCTGGGTTACACCAGTGCAACACTTATGCCAATATATTCATATTACTGCAGGCACTTCACAGCAACACAACTATACTTGCAAATACTGTATGTATTGTACCCAATTGTACACACATTCACACTGTGGCCGAGGCTGACCTACAAGGTGAACTCGGGGTTCAGTGTCTTGCCCAAGGACACTTCAACATGGGAATGCAGGGCCAGGGATTGAACCATCAATCTTCCAATTAGCAGAAACCGCATTACCACTGAGCCACAGCAGCCCCAAATGCAAAAGTATCAGACAGAATGAATAACTTATTGATGTATAATACACTCAAAGAAATGTCTGTGTATTAACAGTTGTATGACTGTATATATTAACAGAAATTGTCTATAGGGCCCAGGGTCATGAGTAGTATTAAAAGTGCCCTAGGACAAGGGGGGTCAAAGAAATTAGCATAAACCCCGCTGTAAGCGCACTACTGCGCGCGCATCTATGACGCGTGTATGTGTCATATTAGGGAGGGGTTCCGGATACCCCCCCTAAGGTCAGGAGGTCAAAATGGAGGGGGTTTGAAAATGGGCTAATCCCCCTCCTCAAGTCCCCCTGAGGGAGGACCCCGCACACATTCTTGTGACGTTTGATGACGTTGAGTATAGGATGGGCCTTAGGGAGCCAATGGCTGCCAGATAGAGGTGTGACGATGCATTAAGGGGATATGTCTTAGCCTTTAAGTAGCGAGGGTAAGTGCAGACTTGTCACCTCATTTCTTCAGTTACCCTGCTGCCTAAGGTACGTTGAACTCTGGAATTGTACTGCCTAGACATGGATGGATTTGATGCCCGAGAGAGCTTGACCAATGGAGAAGGTATTTGTGATCCTAGTACTACATTTGAAATGCGTTATACGCCGCTGAAGAAGAGAATGTGGCCCGAGATATTCACTAAAAGCAAAGCTGAATGTTGTATGGCTAGTTTTGAGTTTTTGGGTGCCAACGGATATGAATATTCTATTGGCTACAGTGAAGGATGTGTTATTTTAGCGGTGTGTGCTAACGGGGATCAAGAGTTAAAGTCTGAGGCTAAAACAGAGTACACTTTAAGTTTAAAAGATTGGCGTCTTTTTAGATTTTAGATAGCCTGTCAGGATCTCAATATTCCAGGTTTTCCTGAGATTATTTATGTAGCACAGTGGAATAGCTATAAAGAAGAGAAAATCTATCGGGTGGAAGCAGATAGATTCAATAGATGTCCAGAGGATTTTATTTTTCTCAGAGTATGTGCGGAAAAAGAGAAACTTGTTGCTACCAGAGGCCTACGTCTTCTTTATACAATGGTGTGATTGGGAGACTGTGAAGAAACACTTTGATAAAATCGACTATATCATCAGAAGAGATAGTATAAGATGCTCCTATGAGAAGATAAAGAAGAGCCTTATATATGACGACGGTGATCATCAGGCCCATGCACTACCCCCATCGCTTTATATGCCTAAAATTGTCAGCCACAGAGACTAGGAACATGGTGGGTATAAATATGTGTTAAACAATTGACAAAAGATAGTTTTGCTTTAATATGTATGTGATGAGTGACTGTTATTCATTCTTCCAGAAGGGTTGGAGTTGTTCTACCCTAACCCCCGTACCCCTCCCGGAAGGTGGAATGTGGTCACCCCTCTGACGGGCACCGGATCCCCGCCTCTATCTTCATCATCATTCAAAACCCCTGAACGATTCCTGGCACCTCCATCACCTTTGACTCCTCCTCTACCCCCCTCTCTTTTGATCCATACCCCTCGGAGGTCCCCCCTACCTCCTAGGGGCACACATCTGTTCGGAGGCGATACATGTCCAGACATATCTCCCATAGCCTCTGACAACGCACAGCTGGGGTGCGACGACGCAGGGTTAGACCCATATCTCGAGTGCGATTAGTGGACATGACAAGACCGACGGAGTGGTTTCAACTCTGCTCATAGAGGGCATTAAGACGGCTTCTCTACACCTGTTGGGGATCGTGCTTTATCAGTACTGGGAGGAAGTGTGTTATGGCTGCCAGATCAACCATCCATGCCAGAAACAGCATCAGTGTCCAGTATACCTGAATATTTCTATGGAAAACACTTTGATGTGCTTATGAAAAGACTATTGACCAATAAATTTGTGGCTGTTGTAAGGCGCTTTCTGAACTTGAAAAGTATCAGTGCTGATGACGCCATAATCCGTGGGGTGGCTGAAACTGTGTTGGATGAGTTAAAATCAGCTGAAGATGTTGCAGCCAAAATCCGAGAAATGTACGATGCCGCAGTAGGCGATGATGTTGTTAAAGTAGCACAAATACGTGAAATCGGAGATTACTGGAGGGATTTATACAGGAGAAGAAGAAAAACAATCTGAGCTTCTTGGAGAAAAAACAAAAAAAAAAAAAAAACATAATAGTGTAAACATGGGGAATTGTCTGCGTTTGATGTATAACAAAATCAATGAGCGATATGTAATAATGAAATTGTCAGGCCTTTGAGACCAAATCATAGCTAACAAGGTGGGTGATGATACCCAATACCAATATAACAGCGACGTTGACCCAGCCGAAGTGTGTAGGCTTGAAGAAATGATGGAAATTGTAAGAGGCCAAATTTGTACAAGTTCTTGGGCTGAGGTGGTTCAAATGGTGCTAGTAATGTTGAGGGCAGGGGAGTGTGTGTTGGAAACATTTTGTGCAGTCATAGCCAACCTCACACATAACTTTGTAAGGATAAAAGTGCATCACCTGCTGACCCTTTACACTATGATTGTAGATACAGTGAGTATGTATGTAAGAGAAAAACAATGTAATAATATCCTACATGAATTGCGTGAGATACATGCGTTCATAATTAGTAAAACGGATGTGAATGAGTTGTCAAAAACACTGTCTGTGATAGAAGGTGTAACCATGCCGTTCAACATCTAAAAGACGTAAAACCCCCGTCAGAAATGTCAGAGCTGCCAAAAGGAAGCCAGTGGCCAGAAGACGCAGAGCTCCAAACAGACGCTCTCGGAGTTCCCCAAAAGACATTTTCTAGACCGGATTACACACATCATTTTTTCTTCAAGGCCTATTAAATCATGGCATTCCTCCACAATCAGTCTGAAGAGTGCGTAAAGACCGAGCTGGACCTATTCACTGTGCCATATACCCAGACGTCTATTGAAAAATCATGCTATGCAGAAATACCCCCTGTATTGGCTCTGACAGATACGGGCCCGATAGTTTTTTATATCTGCATCTGGTGAAGATTATATGGACCTTAATGACTCATACCTGTATTTGCGCGTGAGGATTATAAATCCTGATGGTACGGTGTTAGACAATGCAGCCGACGTGGGCTTTATTAATTACCCTGGGTGTACGCTTTTTTCCCAAGTGGACATAATGTTGGGAGATAGATTAATCACCCAGTCTTCAAATACATATCCATACCGGGGAATGATTGAATGTCTGCTAAACTATGGAAAGGATACTCTAGACACACAGTTTAGCACAGGCCTGTTTTGTAAAGACACCAGCGGCCATATGGATGATACTTCTATCACCGGTGACAATGAGGGGTTGGTGGGGCGCGGTGCATACACCGGCGAGAGCCGTATTGTAGAGCTAATAGGCCGTCATTTAAAGGACCGCAGTCTGGCACTATCATGAGCCGATTTTGGAGAGGGATACACACTATTTTGCTTTAATTTGGAGCCCGAGGGGGGGTGCTCAGGAAACTTAACGTTGATTAAGACTGGGAATATACGTTTGGAAGCTCGTTTCAGGGCACCCCTACCACGTACAGTGGCATTAATTTGTTACTCTGTTTTTGATTCTATAGTTGAAATATCTAACAGTAGACAAGTGCTGCTCGATCATTATTAGTTATGAATACGGTAGAACTCACAAGCCTGCTTGTAAAGAGAGTGGATAGACACACAAATTTTCTAGGGGTGTTGGCGTGTGACCAGCTACCAAAAGATGTTATATGCATGCTACCTGCAATGGTGGTAGTGAATACCCATACAAGTGATATGCCTGGGGAACACTGGCTGGCCATATACATCACTGCAGACAAACATGGCTATTTCTTTGACAGCTTCGGCAATCCACCTACCAGTTTTCATAAAAGAAGAAGAAGACGTTATCCCCCTTACAGACAGACATATTTTCATGTGACATTTATCAGGTAGAAATAGAAAATATTAAAAATTAAAATGAAATAGAATAAAATCAAACAGAAAATTGCACTCATAACTCGTTAATAAAAAAAATAATCAGAAACTAGCCCATCGTGCCATGCTAGTGGGTGACGAATAACTTGTTGTGGTGGGAGTTAGACCGCTATTTGAAGCACTTGCGGTGCGTTTTCTAATGGTTGTAGGAGGCCTTAAAGGACTAGTAGTGCCAAGTCTAATATCTCCGTGTGATGAATCTGTTTTAAATGCAGCAATAGAACGACGTACGGCTGTGTTTGGAATGACAGATAATGGTACATTCAAGTTTGCCAGGGTTTTTAAAAATAGACTCCACCCAGTAGGTCTAGATGAGCCTGAAATGTTATTATGTGTTGTGACGCTTTTCACCAGATCGTACAAATGGCTGCCTGATATATTTTTATTGTTTACAATGATTTCACCTTGCTTTGTCCATGATATTTGGTCGTTATTACGAGCTAATGAGGGAATATATTCAGCATAATATATTCAGCATTTCTCTTTTGATTTGTCCTCAGGTAGTGATAATGTGATTGCTTTTTTTGTTCACCCTGTTTTACCATGGGTGAAATTCTGAAACACCTATGAGAAAGCCAAAAGATACACGTCTTCTAGGCTGTCTTTTGACTCCAATTCAATTTGAAATCACATTATCACTACCTGAGGACAAATCAAAAGAGGAGTCAAAAAGATTCATAGAAATTGGTTTAATTTCAGAGGTGTTGATAATGTGATTCCAAAAAAGGCGATGGGTAAGAGAAATGCTGAATAATTATGGCCTCATTAGCTGTATGAAAGCCAAAATCATGGAAGGTGAAGCATTCAACAAGATATCTGGCCATGGTAAAACAGGGTGAAAAGTCAAAAAGCTGTAATCACATTAGACTACCTGAGGACTATTTTTAAAAATCAAAAGAATGTACCATTATCTGTCATTCCAAACACAGCCATAGTCGTTCTATTGCTGGTTTAAAACAGATTTCACGGAGATATTAGTTGAAAGTCCACCTCCCCCAAAACACCGTAAGAGCTTCAAATGCTGAATATATTCCTCACCCATAGCATGGCCTCATGGGCTAGTTTCTGATTATTTTTTTTATTAACGAGTTATGAGTCAATTTTCTGTTTGATTTAAATCTATTTCATTTTTATTTTTAATATTTTCTATTTCTACCTGATAAATGTCACATGAAAATATGTCTGTCTGTAAGGGGGATAACGTCTTCTTCTTCTTTTTATGCAAATCCCTATAAGACGGTGATTGAATGTAAAAAACAGTGACAAGGTATTTTTCAGGTCAAATTTTCTATTTTTTTTCACTATTTGTTTTACTCTATTTCAATTTATTTTTAATATTTTCTATTTTACCCAATGAATGTATCAATGTCACGTGAAAATATGGCTGTAAGGGGTAAAAAATGTTTTCTTTTATGCATATCCCTATAAGCCTGCATTTGAATGTAATGAAAACAGTGACAAAATGTATGTTTTTATTTGATTTTAATATCTATTTTTAACCGAATTTTGATACGCTGACGTCATTTTATGTATAATACTCATTAAAATAAAATATTTGATTAAAATAACCAGGCGTGTAGAATTTCATTGACACCCTCTTTTATTAATTCAAGACATCATTACACAAGATTCTCTATCTGCACATGAGCCTTGAACACACTTAAACTTTTGAGCGTGGGCCACCACCGGGTGTATCTGGCTGACAAAACGGCACGCCATGTAGTCGTTGCATACCAGATTAGGACCATACATATTCAACACTTTATTAAAAGACTTGTTTTTTTGAATTTTGCATAAGAAGAATACACAGTGCTGACCGCATGTTGTAGAATAGTTGTTTTGCACCTGTATGTTAGAATGGTAAATCTCGATGCAATTTTTCAAGAGGAACTGATTTATAGGCCTCAGAAAACTGGTAGGTGGATTGCCGAAGCTGTCAAAGAAATAGCCATGTTTGTCTGCAGTGATGTATATGGCCAGCCAGTGTTCCCCAGGCATATCACTAGTATGGGTATTCACTACAACCATTGCAGGTAGCATGCATATAACATCTTTTGGTAGCTGGTCACACGCCAACACCCCTAGAAAATTTGTGTGTCTATCCACTCTCTTTACAAGCAGGCTTGTGAGTTCTACCGTATTCATAACTAATAATGATCGAGCAGCACTTGTCTACTGTTAGATATTTCAACTATAGAATCAAAAACAGAGTAACAAATTAATGTCACTGTACGTGGTAGGGTGCCCTGAAACGAGCTTCCAAGCGTATATTCCCAGTCTTAATCAACGACAAGTTTCCTGAGCACCCCCCATCGGGCTCCAAATTAAAGCAAAATAGTGTGTATCCCTCTCCAAAATCGGCTCATGATATTGCCAGACTGCGGTCCTTTAAATGACGGCCTGTTGATTCAATTAGCTGGTAATATTCCCTTGCGTATTGCTTTCTTTCAAAGTGAGGTTGGAAAGGGCGGGAGGGGTATGACTGACCATCTGCATGCAGCGTAATAAACTCTGTGCTAAAGTTATCAAAATCAAATGGGTTACGTGCATACGATCCTGTATATGCCTCATTATCTACAAATGCTAAAACAACAAATTTAGGCATCTGCCCCATGAATAAATTTTCCTGATTGCACACTCGGGTCCCAGCGGGTATGGAAAATGTTTTTAACACGACCCGATCAATGGCGTATTTGGCATTTGCATGTTGTAATGCCCTGCTATGGGCCAGGCGTATTGTGGGGGCCACCGCCACCTTCTTTACAAAAAGACTCGCCGACATTATTTTCACAGTGAATAGGACATTTCCAGGGGTCATTAGCACAAAGTCATCTTTTGCTCGGATAAATTTCAGAGAAAGGTCAACGCCATTTAGCATAAGTTTTTCTTGAAAAAACAAATCGGCATGTATGGGGGCTATTAGCTCTACAATACGGCTATCGCCGGTGTATGCACCGCGCCCCACCAACCCCTCATTGTCACCGGTGATAGAAGTATCATCCATATGGCCGCTGGTGTCTTTACAAAACAGGCCTGTGCTAAACTGTGTGTCTAGAGTATCCTTTCCATAGTTTAGCAGACATTCAATCATTCCCCGGTATGGATATGTATTTGAAGACTGGGTGATTAATCTATCTCCCAACATTATGTCCACTTGGGGAAAAAAGCGTACACCCAGGGTAATTAATAAAGCCCACGTCGGCTGCATTGGCTAACACCGTACCATCAGGATTCATAATCCTCACGCGCAAATACAGGTATGAGTCATTAAGGTCCATATAATCTTCACCAGATGCAGATATAAAAAACTATCGGGCCCGTATCTGTCAGAGCCAATACAGGGGGTATTTCTGCATAGCATGATTTTTCAATAGACGTCTGGGTATATGGCACAGTGAATAGGTCCAGCTCGGTCTTTACGCACTCTTCAGACTGATTGTGGAGGAATGCCATGATTTAATAGGCCTTGAAGAAAAAATGATGTGTGTAATCCGGTCTAGAAAATGTCTTTTGGGGAACTCCGAGAGCGTCTGTTTGGGGCTCTGCGTCTTCTGGCCACTGGCTTCCTTTTGGCAGCTCTGACATTTCTGACGGGGGTTTTACGTCTTTTAGATGTTGAACGGCGACGCCCACATCCTGAAGGTTTTTTTTTGTGGTCTGCGGGTATGTACTATAAGTCCACTTCCCTGCTGCCTTCCGGTTACAGAATTTCTCACATTTGATACAACATCACCAATATTCCCTGTGGCTGCTGTTTTCAGGTGTGGTTTTGCCAAATTAAAACCCTTTTTTAAAAGAGGTACTGCCATACGAAATAGGTTCCTAAATATGCCACCTAGGCCGTTGCCATATTGAGTACTCGACCCGATAAAACCAGGTAATTCTCCTCCGGCCTGATTCAAATAATAGGCCGTGTAGCGCCCGTCATCGCCGTTGTAAGTTTTACGCATCATTTTAATGCTGTTTCACAGGTCTAAAATGCAGTTTGACTATAACTTTTCCGTATGAGAATGGAATAAGCTCACTCTGGTTGTCCCTCAGTTCAATTTGTATATCGCTGATGGTTGAGCACGACAGAGGTGTGCAGTGTGGAACGTCGTAAGACAGAGTGGGCATACGTCTGGTCTCGTCAGAAATATTTATGCATCTGAGAAGAGGCACGTTGCTATCCCCCACTAGCTGATAATCTATAATGTCGCTATAAATAAATATGTTATATCGGCCAGCGTGTATATCAGCGGGATGTGGAGCTATACTATGCTTTTTCATTAAAAGGCTGGGATGTATTCCAAAGGCTGTGCCAGGTTCAAAACCAAGAATTTTGGCTAAATGACGTTTAAACGTCACGTGACATCCGCCCCCTCCAGAGAAGAATACTTTATTTGTAATGACGTTATAACTCAGGTTGACGGTGTTGTTTACACATTTTGTGTTAAACTCTTTAATAACACTCTGTACGGAGTCATACCACCCTACCTAAAGTTTAACATAGTACTTCTCGACAGTTTTTAGGTCGAGGATTTCCACTTCGGAGTCCTCTGCCAAAAAACTACCCCAGACACGAGGGTATTGGATCTCGATAAGTCCCACTTCATAGGGGTGCTGTAGAATGATTGGCTTAGCTAACTTGGTTCTGAACTGACATATCTTATTTTTTGGATATACAGATGATGATGAATTGCTAGGCAGTGTGACAAAAAATCCATTCTTATTCATTGTGACCTGCTCTTTCCACAGTCAGATCTAAATGACTAGTTTACACATTCTACATCCTATTTTTATTTAGGATCTACAATGTCTTTTTCAGAAACCCATGAATTGAATTTTTCAGGCCACCCCAACCACTTCACAAGGGCCATGCGTTTACGCCCCTCCTGCTTTCTCCTCACTACCTTCTCTATTTTAAATGTCTTATTCTTGTCAATAATCACCGGTTGTAACTCTGCCTCATAAAAGGTCCCTGTCAACGTGTCACCACTAATATCTTTTAGTTTATAGACCGGCGGTGTGCGACTTATAAGTTTCACTATTGTAAAAAACTCATCTGTAAACGTTTGTTCATACCCTTTTCTAAATATTCCCCTATGCTTTGATATCCTAACAGGTATCCCCCAGTTGAAATTTAAAAGGTACCAGCGCAGGCGGCTTCAGTTTGTACAGATTGATAAATACAGCTTTCTCATTGTCTTTATTCACTGCAGACGGGGCCATTTTTATCGAGCGATGGTATGAAGAATTGTAGGCGGTAACCAGCTCGGGAATTGCATCAATATATCTTCGTGAGTTAACGGATGTTAAAAATCGCCACATACGTGTCTTGAAGGTCCGATTGAATCTCTCCACCACACTTGCTTTTGTCTCATTTGATGTTGAGAAATGGTGAATTTTATATTGCTCCAGCAAATTATGAAAAGTGGTATTATAAAACTCCTTTCCCTCGTCTGTTTGAACTTTCTGGGGTATCCGTCCATCACCTAGTATTTCTTTAAAGGCGTTTGTAACAACTGCCCCAGTTTTGTTTTTAAGACAGATCACCCAGGCGTATTTAGAAAACACATCAATACACGTCAGCAGATATCGCACATTATCATTTTCTGATGAATATTCGCTCATATCTACCAGATCAATCTGAAATTGTTTGTTGATGCCGTTAACCACTACCCTGTTTCTTGGAAAATGTTTCAATGCAGGTTTATGCAATGTATAGGTGTCCTGACGCTGTAAGAACTTTTGAACCGATGGAATTGCTGGAGTGACGCCTGTACACTCTGCAACTGCTTCACGCAGCCTGCATACCCCTCCTAATCCACCAGGGTGTGAAGGATCATAGTATATCTTTTCCATAACACCATCCATGATTCGTTTAGATACAACTGACCACATTAGCTTTGTGTCATACATTTTTATTTTTCAGCACAACAGGTTATGACGTCATGGTTACACCTTCTATCACAGACAGTGTTTTTGACAACTCATTCACATCCGTTTTACTAATTATGAACGCATGTATCTCACGCAATTCATGTAGGATATTATTACATTGTTTTTCTCTTACATACATACTCACTGTATCTACAATCATAGTGTAAAGGGTCAGCAGGTGATGCACTTTTATCCTTACAAAGTTGTGTGTGAGGTTGGCTATGACTGAACAAAATGTTTCCAACACACACTCCCCTGCCCTCAACATTACTAGCACCATTTGAACCACCTCAGCCCAAGAACTTGTACAAATTTGGCCTCTTACAATTTCCATCATTTCTTCAAGCCTACACACTTCGGCTGGGTCAACGTCGCTGTTATATTGGTATTGGGTATCATCACCCACCTTGTTAGCTATGATTTGGTCTCAAAGGCCTGACAATTTCATTATTACATATCGCTCATTGATTTTGTTATACATCAAACGCAGACAATTCCCCATGTTTACACTATTATGTTTTTTTTGTTTTGTTTTGTTTTTCTCCAAGAAGCTCAGATTGTTTTTCTTCTTCTCCTGTATAAATCCCTCCAGTAATCTCCGATTTCACGTATTTGTGCTACTTTAACAACATCATCGCCTACTGCGGCATCGTACATTTCTCGGATTTTGGCTGCAACATCTTCAGCTGATTTTAACTCATACAACACAGTTTCCGCCACCCCACGGATTATGGCGTCATCAGCACTGATACTTTTCAAGTTCAGAAAGCGCCTTACAACAGCCACAAATTGATTGGTCAATAGTCTTTTCATAAGCACATCAAAGTGTTTTCCATAGAAATATTCAGGTATACTGGTTAAACACTGATGCTGTTTCTGGCTTGGATGGTTGATCTGGCATCCATAACACACTTCCTCCCAGTACTGATAAAGCACGATCCCCAACAGGTGTAGAGAAGCCGTCTTAATGCCCTCTATGAGCAGAGTTGAAACCACTCCGTCGGTCTTGTCATGTCCACTACAATCGTACTCGAGATATGGGTCTAACCCTGCGTCGTCGCACCCCAGCTGTGCGTTGTCAGAGGCTATGGGAGATATGTCTGGACATGTATCGCCTCCGAACAGATGTGTGCCCCTAGGAGGTAGGGGGGGACCCCCGAGGGGTATGGATCAAAAGAGAGGGGGGTAGAGGAGGGGTCAAAGGTGATGGAGGTGCCAGGAATCGTTCAGGGGTTTTGAATGATGATGAAGATAGAGGCGGGGATCCGGTGCCCGTCAGAGGGGTGACCACATTCCACCTTCCGGGAGGGGTACGGGGGGTAGGGTAGAACAACTCCAACCCTTCTGGAAGAATGAATAACAGTCACTCATCACATACATATTAAAGCAAAACTATCTTTTGTCAATTGTTTAACACATATTTATACCCACCATGTTCCTAGTCTCTGTGGCTGACAATTTTAGGCATATAAAGCGATGGGGGTAGTGCATGGGCCTGATGATCACCGTCGTCATATATAAGGCTCTTCTTTATCTTCTCATAGGAGCATCTTATACTATCTCTTCTGATGATATAGTCGATTTTATCAAAGTGTTTCTTCACAGTCTCCCAATCACACCATTGTATAAAGAAGACGTTTTTAAACCATTCTTCATGCTCCTTGGCAGAGACGGGGTAAGGTTTTAACATCCAGTCCGTGCGGCCTCTGGTAGCAACAAGTTTCTCTTTTTCCGCACATACTCTGAGAAAAATAAAATCCTCTGGACATCTATTGAATCTATCTGCTTCCACCCGATAGATTTTCTCTTCTTTATAGCTATTCCACTGTGCTACATAAATAATCTCAAGAAAACCTGGAATATTGAGATCCTGACAGGCTACAGATCTAAAAAGACGCCAATGTTTTAAACTTAAAGCGTACTCTGTTTTAGCCTCAGACTTTAACTCTTGATCCCCGTTAGCACACACCGCTAAAGTAACACATCCTTCACTGTAGCCAATAGAATATTCATATCCGTTGGCACCCAAAAACTCAAAACTAGCCGTACAACATTCAGCTTTGCTTTTAGTGAATATCTCGGGCCACATTCTCTTCTTCAGCGGCGTATAACGCATTTCAAATGTAGTGCTAGGATCACAAATACCTTCTCCATTGGTCAAGCTCTCTCGGGGCATCAAATCCATCCATGTCTAGGCAGTACAATTCCAGAGTTCAACGTACCTTAGGCAGCAGGGTAACTGAAGAAATGAGGTGACAAGTCTGCACTTACCCTCGCTACTTAAAGGCTAAGACATATCCCCTTAATGCATCGTCACACCTCTATCTGGCAGCCATTGGCTCCCTAAGGCCCATCCTATACTCAACGTCATCAAACGTCACAAGAATGTGTGCGGGGTCCTCCCTCAGGGGGACTTGAGGAGGGGGATTAGCCCATTTTCAAACCCCCTCCATTTTGACCTCCTGACCTTAGTGGGGGTATCCGGAACCCCTCCCTAATATGACACATACACGCGTCATAGATGCGCGCGCAGTAGTGCGCTTACAGCGGGGGGTTATGCAAATTTCTTTGACCCCCCCCCTTGTCCTAGGGCGCTTTTAATACTACTGTCATGTCTGGATGGGAACCCAAGATTTGTGGAAGTCTCACAAAATGGTTGAGGCTTGGCATTCCCCTCCAACGGTTGAGGTTTGGATAGGCCATCGGGCACTGAGTCGCGCCTCAGTTTTCTTCAGCTTTCTCAAACCTGGGGTTCCCATCTAGACCTGGACACAACCAACCTCCGATGGAAAAAATGAAGCCAAAAGAAGTGCCAAAAACGGTAGTTCCTGCTATGCCCTGCCATGCCCTGCCATGCCCTGCTATACCCTGCTATGCCTTTCTACGCCCTGCTATGCCCTGCCATGCCCTGCTATACCCTGCTATGCCTTACTACGCCCTGCTATGCCCTGCTACGCCCTTCTCTGCCCTGCTATGCCCTTCTACGCCCTGCTATGCTCTGTTACGCCTTGCTATGCCCTGGACTGCTACAACTATAATTTCTAGTCACAGTTCCATTATCTTTATTGTTACTATAAGTGCCGCTGTTCATCATACTAACTGCCGTAATTATTATTATATACAGTATTTCTCTATATCTGAATATCTGGATATAACAGGCCGCATCAGCACCCCCCACCCCCCCTGGTTCTGTCTGAGGTTTCTGACTAAAAGGAAGATTTTCCTCCCCACTGTAGTTTATGATGTTATCACTGTGAACCCCCCCCAACACTCACACACACACACGCATGCCGTTTGTAAAGCGGCTCACGCTGAAAATAACACATTTTTTGTCACATTTAGCTTTAAATAATGTTTAAAAAACTGGTCTGAAATTTTGAGGGTCACTTTCTTGCACATTTACAACAATATTTGTCAACTTGGAAATATTTTAAATAGTTAAATCCAAATATTAAATATTACACCTAAATGTTAAATCTTAAATCTAAATGCTAAATCTAAATCTAAATGTTAAATCTAAATCTAAATGTTAAATCTAAATCTAAATATTAAATCTAAATCTAAATGTTAAATCTAAATCTAAATATTAAATCTAAATTTAAATGTTAAATCTAAATATTAAATCTAAATCTAAATCTAAATGTTAAATCTAAATATTAAATCTAAATGTTAAATCTAAATCTAAATGTTAAATCTAAATCTAAATGTTAAATCTAAATATTAAATCTAAATGTTAAATCTAAATCTAAATGTTAAATCTAAATCTAAATGTTAAATCTAAATCTAAATGTTAAATCTAAATCTAAATGTTTCGAGTGAAACTAAATATTTAGCTAATATGCAAATGAAATGCCGGTAACCGGAAGTAACAAAATAAAAGCTCGAGGAGGTCAGTGTATGTTTATATTGTCAAATAACGAATAAAAATCATCTCATCCGGGGATATGGGCACTTGAACTTGGATAAACGTGATAATAACTACCTAAAATAATAAACACAGTTGGAGAAACTGTATTTGAAGAGTACTTTGAGTTTTTAGTGTCACTTTTATGAATGGTGCCGGACTTATGACCTGTAACCACTATAGCCAGCCACCAGGGGGCTCACTTTGACTGGTCTGTCACGTTCGCTTGGAGGTCAGCAAGAGCCTATCTATCCCATAGACCGTAATAATATACGGTCTATGATCTATCCCCCGACAAGGCACGGTACTGTCGGCCATGGTCACTCTGCAAAATGTCCAACGAATCAGCGTTAGCCGAGAACATCGGCAGAGCCGTCCCGGTGGCTATACAAACTTATTCAACAGCGACAACAACAGCCTCAGGGCCGCCGCAGGCCACCTCGGTTAGAATGTTTTCCAAAACACGTAGCTAGCATAGTAGAGATTTGCTACTACCTTGACAACAATCCAATGCTACGTGTTTTGGAAAACATACTAACCGAGATAGGGTGAGAAGCTCAGTCATCCGAGAGGAGCTCGGAGTAGAGCCGCTGCTCCTTTGCGTCGAAAGGAGCCAGTTGAGGTGGTTCGGGCATCTGGTAAGGATGCCTCCTGGGCGCCTCCCTAGGGAGGTGTTCCAGGCACGTCCAGCTGGGAGGAGGCCTCGGGGGAGACCCAGGACTAGGTGGAGAGATTATATCTCCAACCTGGCCTGGGAACGCCTCGGGATCCCCCAGTCGGAGCTGGTTGATGTGGCTCGGGAAAGGGAAGTTTGGGGTCCCCTACTGGAGCTGCTGCCCCCGCGACCCGACTCCGGATAAGCGGATGAAGATGGATGGATGGATGGTGTAAGTGCTGTTTAAACATATGTGTTATGATGCATAATTACGCACAAGTAAATAGTAAATTGAATTTTATGTAATTTATGCACTTGATAAAAAGGAAATGTGTTTAATGTAAAAGTACTGTAAATGTAATAGTTTAAGATTTGGCATATTGTTTTTGTTGTGTTCTCTGAACTAAAGTTTGGTTGTGGTTTCCGCTACGACGGAATTTGTTGATGGACCCAGCGAAGTCTAGCGTTAGCTCATGTTACGGTGCTAGAAAACTTAAGTTGGAGTTACACTGGCTAAGGCGAACAGTAAGGCACTTTAAAGGACTTACAGAACTCTTTTCAGGACAAGCAGCCAACGAGGTATTTTGTCTTACATGTGCACTTTTATATTTGCGGCAAATGCAATTTGTATCTTTGTTTACCTATGTAATGTTTAATTTATTTTACGTGCTTACTATATTCATTCATATAGTTCTCACGGCGTGACGTGGATGCATTGCCCAAAAGAAAGAAGCAAGCAATAAACGCCCGTTCCAAAGAACCAACCTGTGTCTGTGTTGTCGTGAGAGCCACAGATGGACTAACCGAGGTGGCCTGCGGCGGCCCTGAGGCTGTTGTTGTCGCTGTTGAATAAGTACAGCCACCGGGACGGCTCTGCCAATGTTCTCGGCTAACGCTGGTTCGTTGGACATTTCGCAGTGTGACCATGGCCGACAGTACCGTGCCTTGTCGGGGGCGGGCGGGGATAGATAGGCTCTTGCTGACCTGCAAGCGAACGTGACAGACCAGTCAAAGTGAGCCCCCTGGTGGCTGGCTATAGTGGTTACAGGTCATAAGTCCGGCACCATTCATAAAAGTGACACTAAAAACTCAAAGTACTCTTCAAATACAGTTTCTCCAACTGTGTTTATTATTTTAGGTAGTTATTATCACGTTTATCCAAGTTCAAGTGTCCATATCCCCGGATGAGATGATTTTTATTCGTTATTTGACAATATAAACATACACTGACCTCCTCGAGCTTTTATTTTGTTACTTCCGGTTACCAGCATTTCATTTGCATATTAGCTAAATATTTAGTTTCACTCGAAACATTTAGATTTAGATTTAACATTTAGATTTAGATTTAACATTTAGATTTAGATTTAGATTTAACATTTAGATTTAGATTTAACATTTAGATTTAGATTTAATATTTAGATTTAGATTTAACATTTAGATTTAGATTTAACATTTAGATTTAGATTTAGCATTTAGATTTAAGATTTAACATTTAGGTGTAATATTTAATATTTGGATTTAACTATTTAAAATATTTCCAAGTTGACAAATATTGTCGTAAATGTGCAAGAATGTGACCCTCAAAATTTCAGACCAGTTTTTTAAACATTATTTAAAGCTAAATGTGACAAAATGTTGCTGTTATTTTCAGCGTGAGCCGCTTTACAAACGGCGCCCCATACACACACACAGACTTCTGCTGATTGGTCCTTGGATGATATAGGGATGAAATAAAACTGCTGGGGGGGGGGTTCCCAGACTGGCTGATCTCTACCCTCCCTGCTGAAGGACTGCGGTCTGCATGAACTCCGTCATGTGAGTGGCATGATGGCTCCGGCAAAATGCGCTGCACGACCCCTCTCTCTCTCTCTCTCTCTCTCTCTCTTTCTGTGTTTGTGTATACAGCTGTCGCTGCCGTCCTTTTTGTCCATCCATGTAGTGTGGGCGGTGCAGTAGTGTACTGATGGGACATTTTGAGTCAGATACAGCTCAGTAAACTTGACTAAACGCCCTGGCCGCGGTGCTGATGTGTTGTGTGCAGGTTGCCGTCGCCCTGACAGACGGATGAATGCAGAAGATCCGGGCTGAGATGAGATAAGCGTCCTCTCCGTCTCCGTCTCCGAGCTGCTGCTGCATAACGCCGAGCAACCAGTAAAAGTCGTGTAGCCCCCGAAACACCGGAAACAGGGAATCAACATTTGTCCAGTTAGCTGTGTCTTCTCTCCGCATATCCTCGCCAGCCCCATGACGGTCCCGACGCTGTTCTCCGGAGGTGATGCGAGCTGAAACCGCGGGACGCCGCAGAGGAGCTGTCCGTGTGTCGAGGTGCTGATGCGGCTGTGACAGAAACGAGCATGGCTGCCGGGAAGTTGCTGCTCTACGCCGGGCTCTGTCTTTCTCTCTGCGCCCTGGGCATGCTGGCCGTGGCCATGTGCTCCGACCACTGGTACGAGACCGACGCCAGGAGGTACCGGGAGCGGTGCCGAAGCTTTTCCAGCCGCCGCAAGGACCCGGGCTTCATCTACATCCCCAACAACAGCCTGCCGCTGCGGGCCGGCCGGAGCAGCCCGCCCCGCTGGGAGGAGAAGCTGCTGCTGGCCCGCAGCCGGCGGCAGCTTTTCGCCATGAGCGCCGCGGATGAGTGCAGCAGGCAGTATAACTCCACCAACATGGGGCTGTGGAGGAAGTGCCATCGGCTGGGCTTCGACCAAGACATCGAAGACCTAATGCGGAAAGGTAAGAATGATACCCACACCTCAGACAGCTAACGAGGATAAAGTTGTGGCAGAAACAGCAGTGGGCATTTTCAGACACCCTCACCGTTCATCATAAGACCCTCAGTTCGTCTGCTCTGTGGGGAGTGTTCATTTGACCAAAGGGCGAACAAGGACATCCAGCTGTTGTCTAGCAAATGTTGTCCAAAGAAACAAAAGAGCCCCCCTGTCTGTGTGTGTGTGTGTGTGCGTGTGTGTGTGTGTGTGGACGGCCTGAGGGCTGCAGACTGTATATGTTGTCATGCTATTTTGCTGAAGCATGTTAATTAAGACGCAGTCGCTGTTCTCAGCTGATCTTGAACTTTAAGTATAGCTGACCCTGAACTGCAAACAATGACATCATGATGACCCCCCCCTCCATTATTTCATGCTGGTATAAAACATGGCCTATAGATTTATTTAAGTATTTGCACCAGTAGTCTATATCAACAATGTTCATTTCCAGAATGTCTGTCCCTGTCCTCTGTCTCTGTATTGGCGTTCTAACTATGGACTATGGTTAACTGGTCTACAGACCTCTGCAGGGTAAATCCAGATAGCTATCTAGACTATCTGTCCCATCTGAGTTTACTGTTGAGAACTAAAACTACTTCTGAACGTACACATGTCCCACCAAAAAAAGTTCCTTCCCAAGGCTATTTAGCAGAGACACCGTGGCTCTGTCCGCCGCCCATGACGATTGTGATTGGTTTAAAGAAATACCAATAAACCAGAGCACGCTTTTTTACCATCCAATGCGAGACTAGGGTACTAGTATCACAGTCTTACACAAAAACTAGATTTGGATGCTGGCCATGTATGAGGTAAAATACCCAACATTATTGGTTTGCATTTTCACAAAATGTAACAATCAGCGCTGTGGAGCTTCATTTAATGATCACATGGTGGAAGACACCAAACTGCTGCTGAAGCGGAGCGTCTCCAGGCCAAGGACCTGTGTCTGATCCTGATGGAAGCAGTGTGAAGACGGGGAGAGGGGAGGACTGGGCTCCTATGCGATGGTCCGTGCCCTGTGTTTCGTGGCTTAACTGTTGTGGTCTTAAAGGTTGGGGGTAGGCCTGCAACAGTTGTCAAATTTGTTACGTATTCACACTCTCTTTCTGTTAACACAATGAATTGCTAACATTAGTCACACTCTTAAGGGATATGACTGTTATAGATATGCCAAATGTTAATTATATACGTGATTATTGGTTGGACTTTTGAGCTAATGCTATGCTTATTGTAGGCACTGGACCCTATACACGTTTATAGCAACACAAATGATGGTAGGGGGAAGGGGACAGTTAGAAATAAAATGTTATGATAATGAAGAGACGTGTTTACTTAATAGGCTGGTTATTTGTGTTATTACATTATCTGGGTCACAAGACAGTCATATATGAACAAAAGATGTATCCTGGGATTCATTCAAACTTTGATTTGTTCAAATAAATGTTTTTTTTAATTTGACTGAAATAGACAATTAATAGTACAGTCAAATTTAGAATTTTTACCAATTCTTTTTGATGCAGTATGGGTGATGCGAGTGAGTGAGTTTCTGTTGGTAGAAGTCAATATGTTGAGCAGTAGAGAATAGGTTGGAGTATGCTGTTATACAGTAGGACTAAGGTGACAGGGGTGATGGAGAGTCTCTGATTGGCAGTATTTAAGAATGTCAGTAATGTGCTGATCAGAACTCCGTTTTATTGTCCAAAGGCCAAAGGTGAGTCCAAAGGCACTCTACCATTTCTCTAGGAACATTGAAAAATAGTGATTTAGTTTTATTTCTATTCAGATGGAGGTTGTTGTTGGTGCACCATTGGGTGATGTGGGAGATGGAGTTCTGGTAGGTTAAGACTAGAGCTGTGCGATCATATCACAATGTTTTTTAACCAAATACTGTACATCCATGTCGATATTGAGATGACATTGTAAGGTTGACTGCTTTCACAAAATATTTTTTATTTATTTATTTTATTAATTCAGGACAATGCACATTGATGAACATGCACAACAGTACAGGTAAATGTGCCAGATTGTAGCCCGAGGGCTAATTTCTATCTGCAGTCCAATAGGCAGGTTGGCCTACGTACACAATGAGATTTTAAATACCTAATCACTAATAATGTGGATACAATGACTAAGTGGGTAAATAACAGAACAAGTAGAACAGTCTGGTAAGTTCAGAAAAGGACATCCCTTTACTGTAATAGCCTTTAAAACCAGTAAAAGACGCCACCTGTCATACCCCGACATTAAGCTGGTGAAGAAAATGGCAGCGCCGCAGTTATATTTTTATGTGTTTTCTATTCTATTTCTTTCTTTTTTTTATACTGACACAAGCTGGGGGAACAATATGACATTTTTGTGTATGTATGGAAGTACACATGACAACGACAATAAAATAAATCTTTAATCTTGAATTAAGTTACCTAGAATTTGGGACGATATCTAGCCTAATATATCAATGTCCAATTAATATCGATATATTTCCCAGCCCTAGCTGAGATATAGTTATTGCCATTGAGGAGTGCATGTACGGCAGTGTCAGCAGAGGATTTGAACTATCTAACACTTGAGGGACTTACACAGTCGTATGTGTGGATACATCTACATTTACAGTGTACCAACCAATCAATCAACCAATCAATCAATCAACTGCTCTCTGTTGGACAGACCATGAAATGGTGACACTGTTTGGCATCACTGTATGGCAATCCCTTGTTACATTTTGGCTAGCATATACACAGTATACAATAAGCTAATACCAGCCGATATATATAGTAGATGTATATATAGTTCTAATGTTTTGTCTGACGGTCACACAAAATAAGCAGTTCAAAGACAGAACCAGCTGTCATTACTTTTGCACATTTTCTAGAATGAACATTTAATCAATGAAACATGATGAAACATTACTGAGCTGGGCCGTGCCATGAGGGTCACGCAACAATCACTGTATAAAACATGTACTGGTTAATTCTTAACCAACCAGCGTGATTCCTGTTTCCAATGGAGGAGAGATGCTTGTGACCAAAATCAAAACGAATCCTAAAATCGGCTTCAGACACACTAGTTTCCATGTATGTCCCTGTCGCTGATAACACTGCACATCACAGTGTGTGTGTGTGTGTGTGCGTGCATGTGTGTGTGCAGCTGTGCCTCCCTTTGAGGCCTCCCATCTGCAGTGCTGGGCAGCCCACACTCAGGGCTCAGTGCTCAGATGAATGTCTCCACAGAGCGCTCTGATCTCTTTCAGCTCTCTGCTCCATCAGCATGGAAAAGTAGAGCGGGGTCTGTCATCACAATGCATCCCACAGTAACTTCACATGGACGATTCCATCAGGACAGAGCTCACAGTCACAGCCATCTGACCGCAGTTGCAGTTGCTAAGAGGTGCTAAGCTCTGCTAAATAGTCTTGGCAAAAAACACACTAAAACACCGAATCCATCAGCTGTGTCGTTCACTACTGAGCCTGTTTGTTACCGGTAAGCAGTGGTGAATGTAACTAAGTACATTTACCCAAGTATTGTAGTAAGTACAAGTAAGTACTCACATTAGGAGACTTTGTATGTGGATGGACTCTGTGAAGAGAAGCTGTGGGACTCCAAAGCTTCCTGCCTCACTGACAGATGTCTCCACACATATTGTACATAACATACTATAGCCCATAGGACTGCACAATTTTTCGCAATTTCATCGTAATCATAATATGGACTAGTGCATTATCCAAAGCGCAAATCTTTGGAGGGTGTCGAACCATTCTAAATGAAGTATTATGTTGCGATTTGAGACAAATCCTATCCTACAGACCGAAGAAAATGTTGTTTGGTACAGCTCCTTGCATTAATCACACTATAACCATTTTTAAATTCTTCAATAAAAATAATGAAACAAAAAATGATCCTTCCCTCCAATATCGTGAATCATATCACAATATCAGTCAAAAATAATCATGATTAAATATTTTTTCCTCATATGGTGCAGCCTTATAGGCCACTATACCAAATATTATAAGAAACCATCAAAGAAAACCTGTGATGCACATATCTTCTTTTATTAGACTAGAGTGATTCTGCTGTCAAAGACATTATTCAACATTAGGCTTGTTGTAGCCTGAGTAATACATAATAATATATTTATATCAGATCAGACAGATATTTAAATATTTCGGGATTGAGACTGGCATTAGGATAAGGACATTCTTGTTTGAGTAACAGTCACGTCATTACATAGCCTTTTCTTAGGGGCCCCTGCTGGGCCTGCATATTCACTAAGCCATCCTTGGGTCTGTTACAAACCCTTTCATACGAATATATGTTTAGAAAATGTCATAACAACATTAATATTCATAGACATTTGTTAACAAGAGACAATATGTCACCTATTATAGTCGTATATCCCAACATGTCTCTGTAAATGTATTACTATGTATAATGTTGAGCTACATTTTAAAGGCAAATATTGTACGCTTTATTCCACTACATGCATACGTCAGCTTTAGTTACAAATCACTTAGCTCATTAAGATTTCACATGCACATTGTATGATGAGCTCATGAAATATGGGGGTCAATTTTCTGCATGAGTACTTACTTTAAGTGCATAATATAGTTCAAATATAAACTATCAGGATGATAAAATGATACATAGAATGTGAACATATGTAAACATATTGCATGCAGTATGTAGAATAGCTTCCTGGTGTTTTGATCTACATGAATTTACATCAACATCAATGTAAGAACACAGCATGCGTGAACACATTGAATAATATAGTCAGGGTGTGATTTTCTGGGGGGATGCTTGGGATTTCTCCCTTTCTGGTCTCAACCTGTTCTCACTCCAAACCCGTAAAATAGAGACGCTTGGGCAGTGTCTCACGTCAGACACTATGCAAAAAGTAGAATGAAAGCCCAAAATTCTTCGTAGGGAGGTTGGTGGTGGTGGTGGTGTGTGTGTGTGTGTGTGTGTGTGTGTGGGGGGGGGGACTTTCACCCAGGAGACCAGGGTACATGTCTCACATGTCACTTTACCTAAACCCAACTGTCCCATTCTTCTTTTCCTAAACCCAACTGTCCTGTTCTTCTTTTCCTAAGCCCAACTGTCCTGTTCTTCTTTTCCTAAACCCAACTTTCCCGTTCTTCTTTTTCTAAACCCAACTGTCCTGTTCTTCTTTTCCTAAACCCAACTGTCCCATTCTTCTTTTCCTGAACCCAACTGTCCCGCTCTTCTTTACCTAAACCCAACTATCCTGTTCTTCTTTTCCTAAACCAAACTATCCTGTTCTTCTTTTCCTAAACCTAACTGTCCTATTCTTCTTTACCTAAACCCAACTGTCCCGTTCGTCTTTATCTAAACCCAACTGTTCCATTCTTCTTTACCTACCAAGCGTCCATATTTTAGGTGGTGGGAGTGAGAATGTGTTGCTGGTCTCCATATCCCTGCGTCTGCGGAATTATTGTTATCCCCGGTGGGACAAAATGTACCCTCCACTCAAAGTGATTAATGTCACCAGTAGACCATATATGATATGCCTAAAATACAAGTATTTTAAACTAAGTTTTGAGTGAATTACGCTCTGCGGTTTTGAAAGCACTGTGTTTTATGTCACGTTGAGATATTTCATTTTGAGATTATTTTCCATTGAATATTGAAGTTGAAAAATAAGTGTTTTGGCATAACTGGTTGAGTGGCTCTTTATCCATGGTATTAGAAAGGGGGATTTAATTCTTAGATGTTTTGTTAAGTTGTGTATGATCAAAAAACATCCCCCGCTCTGCTTTTTTCTCATATTGCACCCTGAATGTCACTGTCAAAATGAATCCAAAGAAACATTATAGTCCATAACAGGATCAGGACATGTACTGAGTTGACCTGTGGGTGTTTTTGCAGTCACCCCCCACCCTAAACAGGTCACTGCCATACCAGCATCTAATTGTTGCTGTTCAGTCAGCATACAATCAGGTTGATAATCCCATCAGTTGGCATATGTTAGCTAGGTCTGGGATGCCGTGACTGGCAGCAGCAGCTCACTGACTCCTAGAGAGTGGAAAGAGAAGAGAGACATCAGGCTAGCAAAGTGGTTTGGGACAGAGGATGAGAACAAAGAAGGGAGGAAAGCCAAGGATGGCTGTGGAGACAAGGATGTTAGAGAGAAGAGGATTACAGAAAGGAGTGGGAAGGGGGGGGCACCATCTGTTGTCGCTTTGTGAAAAGACCTTGTAGGTTCTGATCAAGACATTAACAGTCCGAGCAGCACAAACAGGGACAGGCTCCGATTGGATTACCTGGCTCCAAGGGGGCGCTGAATTATGAGGAGGGCTAAATGAGGTACTGTAGGGGTCTAAAGGGGCCTCGGAGGTGCCTTGCCGATGAGCCTGCTGGCAAAGCTGCTCATCTAACAGACACATAGAAGCTGCTTTCACTTGTGGTTTGACCAGCTGCTGGGTGATTATTAGAGGAAGGAAGATGGAAGCAGATCAGCCTTTGTTGTTTAATCCCAGTGACAGTGAGTCTGCTCGTTGTCTGTATGGTGATCAGTGGTTCCCAAGCATTTTGGTCCAAGGTAGTAGTAGTAGTTTATTTGAACATGTAAAACATTAAAATTAAAAATTGAAATACATACATTCATGCATACATACATACATACATACATACATACATACATATCTCTGGCCACTTTATTAGGTACACCTGTCCAACTGCTCGTTAACACTTAATTTCTAAGCAGCCAATCACATGGCGGCAACTCAGTGCATTTAGGCATGTAGACATGGTCAAGACAATCTCCTGCAGTTCAAACCGAGCATCAGTATGGGGAAGAAAGGTGATTTGAGTGACTTTGAACGTGGCATGATTGTTGGTGCCAGAAGGGCTGGTCTGAGTATTTCAGAAACTGCTAATCTACTGGGATTTTCACGCACAACCATCTCTAGGGTTTACAAAGAATGGTCCAAAAAAGAAAAAACATCCAGTGAGCGGCAGTTCTGTGAGCGGAAATGCCTTGTTGATGCCAGAGGTCAGAGGAGAATGGCCAGACTGGTTCGAGCTGATAGAAGGGCAACAGTGACTCAAATTACCACCCGTTACAACCAAGGTGGGCAGAAGAGCATCTCTGAACGCACAGTACGTCGAACTTTGAGGCAGATGGGCTACAGCAGCAGAAGACCACACCGGTGCCACTCCTTTCAGCTAAGAACAGGAAACTGAGGCTACAATTTGCACAAGCTCATCGAAATTGGACAATAGAAGATTGGAAAAACGTTGCCTGGTCTGATGAGTCTCGATTTCTGCTGCGACATTCGGATGGTAGGGTCAGAATTTGGCGTCTACAACATGAAAGCATGGATCCATCCTGCCTTGTATCAACGGTTCAGGCTGGTGGTGGTGGTGTCATGGTGTGGGGAATATTTTCTTGGCACTTTTTGGGCCCCTTGGTACCAATTGACCATCGTTGCAACGCCACAGTCTACCTGAGTATTGTTGCTGACCATGTCCATCCCTTTATGACCACAATGTACCCAACTTCTGATGGCTACTTTCAGCAGGATAATGCGCCATGTCATAAAGCTGGAATCATCTCAGACTGGTTTCTTGAACATGACAATGAGTTCGCAGTACTCAAATGGCCTCCACAGTCACCAGATCTCAATCCAATAGAGCATCTTTGGGATGTGGTGGAACGGGAGATTCGCATCATGGATGTGCAGCCGACAAATCTGCGGCAACTGTGTGATGCCATCATGTCAATATGGACCAAACTCCCTGAGGAATGCTTCCAGCACCTTGTTGAATCTATGCCACGAAGAATTGAGGCAGTTCTGAAGGCAAAAGGGGGTCCAACCCGTTACTAGCATGGGGTACCTAATAAAGTGGCCGGTGAGTGTATATATATATATATATATATATATATATATATTTAAAATGACAGATAAATAAGGTCATGTACTTGTCAGCACAATCTTCCAAAATGATTGAAAGTCATTCAAACTAAAAATTCCCATGTTCAAGTAGGAATAGGAAGAAGTTCATAAACAACTTATCAGGTCTGATCCCCCTTTCTCTACTTTTATCCTTTAGTAAATGGTATGCTTCACTTAGGTCCCCCCCAACAGCCATTGTCAGAGGAACTCACGTACCCCCGTCATCAATTCACAATGTGCTACAAATGTATGTAATGTATGTAAATAATTTTTTCATCCAATTAAACTGTCAATATTTTAGGCTGGTTTGGTCATCAATCGTAAAACTACAACCCTACTAGGCTGCAACCACTTTTGTGTGGTTGAATATTTGACCATTTATCCACTATAATGTTACTTTTAGCTTGTTATTTCTACCATTTGTTCATTGCTTTTAGCTACCTGTTTAAACCTCTGTGATCACTTGCTGACTAGTTTTCTCTTACATAACTGCAAGATGTAGTGTTTAGGTGTTATTGGTGGCTTCATGTTAATATGTGAAGATATTATTTTTTATCAAATCCTCAAATTACGGTAGTTGGATAACATGTACCCCTGGTTGGGAGCTTACCAGACCTCTGTAGTCTATAGAAACAGGAAGAAAATGTTATTATTGTTAAATCTTATTATTCATGCTGCATGCACCTTATACTCACTTAGGTTAGGTATGCTGTCTTTCATTTTCAACACTATCTAACACTAACTTATTAACTTCAGTTTTACAGTTATTTTTGGAATTTATGGTCAATAAACCTTATTTATAGTTAAATTATACCTAATGTTTGAGTTAGAAAAGCAGAAATTAGGAATTATTTAGACTAAAATTAAAGGAATGGATGTTGATGGATAATCACAGACTGGAATATGTCAACTTTTACTCAATACTATTTCAAAACCACTTCAATTTTTTCAAATGCTATAAAATTGAATAAGACACCTCAAAATTAATGAAAGTAGAGATTTGTACTTGCTAAAGAGCATTGTGTGGAATCAATCACGTTATTCTGGGTAATTAAAAAGAACTTTGATAAAGGAAAACGGGTCAATTTGACCCAAGGACAACATGAGGGTTAATCTACATCCCACATCCACAGCTATTCATTCTCGTATCTTTGTTGTTGGGCCCTCCTTACATGAGGGCCCTGCTTACTCAGCCTAACCCCTGTTCCCCCTAGTCCCCCCCCAACACTCACCATAACTCTTTCAGTGTACTTCGGTGTTTGTGTTGTGTAGTGTTTGTGTTGTATTAAGATATCCTCGATCCATGCAGCCATGTTGCATTCAGTGTAGTGTGTTCATTTCTGTGTGACTTGTTGTGGTTTGCTGTGGTTGGGCCCGAAGGGGGGAGGCACTCACCTTCCTGGAAACACCTAAATTATTCAGACACATGTAGCATCTTCCTCATTAGTGATTAGTGCCCCTGCAGCCCAGCCGACCACACCTCCAGTCTAATGAAACACAGACATACATCCCAGATTGTATTTGCACAAGGGTTCAATGTCCTCCACACAAATATGATTGAAACATATTTTCAAAGTATGTCAAAATTATTATTATTCTTTTACGTGCACTTGAATATTGTGGAATACAATTCTGTTCTGTTAAGTGGCGTAAGAAAATGGATAAAAGTAAAAAGTGAGTTTTAGCTTTGAGCAACCTTTCCCTCAGGATTACTCACATGTCCTGTTTAATGTCTCTTGGTTGTTTTTAAAGGTCTAAAGTTGCCACGTTTGAAATCTATGATGTCTCTCTCTCATGGGTGGGCCAAATTCTCTGGGCCGGCAAAGCAGAGAAAGGTTGAGGTAATCTTGCCCCTTATGACCTCATAAGGAGCAAGATTCCAGATCGGCCCATCTGAGCTTTCATTTTCTCAAAGGCAGAGCAGGATACCCAGGGCTCGGTTTACCCCTTACCACCATTTCTAGCCACTGGGGGACCATAGGCAGGCTGGGGGAACTCATATTAATGTTAAAAAAAAACCTCATAAAGTTAACTATGCCCTGGGACCTTTAAGTCTTTTTCTTTTATACATGAATGGTGTTTTGGGTTCATTATTTATTTTCATGGTTTGTAAGATGGCCAATGGCTGTGTATGCAGGTGACAGAAGACTAGCTCACAAAGTGTAAATTACCTTATTTGTGTTGCCATTGGAGGGTTTTCTCTCTGGGAATATGCAGTTGGTGAAACATGTGCTAATTCCTCACCGTTACCATGAAGCTTATAGCTAAAGAACTGTTGCCATATTGGAAATACACATGAGTTAATAATAGCTCCAGAGAGTAGCTAAGTTATCAGTGTGTTGTTCATTCAGCCCAACACTCTGCACCATGTGGTCGCCTCTCAGTTTTGTTGGTCCAAAGAATAAGCCAAATATAGTATAGCAGTGTCACTCTCACTAATATGAGGAAGTCTTTCTAAGGAAACGGAACCAACATGCATATGATGGGAGCAGTTTAACATGCAGTGGCTCCATTTGACTCCCTTTGGGATCTGACTGTGTCTACAGACTGACTCATCATGAAGTGGTCTGACTCCTGTGATAGGCAGAGGGGGGCATAGTGTGGTTTGTTTCCTCACATCAGTGTTTGATGACCTCATGCACTCTCTCCCACACACACACACACACACACACACACACATACACACACAATACACACAATACACATGATACCACACACATCACTTATGTACCAAGAACATGGTTTACTCAACATAAATAATAAATAATGCGCTCAATGGAATCTAATACTGTCTCTGGACACACACACACACACACACACACACACACACTCACACACACTGTTCATGCTGTTTATTCAGTCAAGAGGTTAAATCTTTAAAAAATTAAAAAATAAAACATAAATTGTAACTGTGCTGCATTATGATAAGGTGGTTGGTCAGCTGATTTCATCAGTGATATATGAAGATCAGGTCATAAAAGGTAGTTGACGAATATGTTTTGTCCCAATGTTTGTTAACTCGTGGAAATTGTTAAATATTGTAATTGGGGTAACCCAGCCATATTTAACAAAAAACTGTCTACTTGCAACCTTTTGACACCGTTTTTTAACATACAATTTTCCAAGGAATGTATGTTTTGTTGCATTTATGTTGTGTTCAGATTTGCCCCCTGCTCTAAAGCACTTCCTCTGCTTGATGTAAACACCACAAGATAACCACACCTAGCACAGCAGCACACAGTTGGGAGGGTCCAGTGTTGGTACAGGGCCATTCACAGGTGGAAAATCCTGAAGGTTGGCAAGATGGTCTGACATGTTTTTCACGGTCTTTCAACGTTTTGTGGGTAAATGTGAGATGTTCGAGTCACACACGTCTTGTCTTCCTATCAGAAACAAGGAAATGTATTTGACCCGTTTTTCTCACTCCCGCTTGGTCAGTGGCTCTCAGAGTGCACATAGGACTGCTGCGATTGTCGCGAGTAATGAAAAGCGATAGGGGGCCCCGGCTGTCAATCAATATCTTTCATGTAAGACTTTCTATAGAAATGTAAGACGTTTTAAAGAAATGTAAGACTTTCAAAAGAAATTTAAGACTTTCAAAAGAAATGTAAGAATTTCTAAAGAAATGTAAGACTTTCAATAGAAATGTTAGACTTTCTAAAGAAATTTAAGAATTTCAAAAGAAATGTAAGACTCAATAAAAATGTAAGACATTCTAAGGAAATGTAAGACTTTCTAAAGAAATGTAAGAATTTTTAAAGAAATGTAAGACTTTCTAAAGAAATGTAAGAATTTTTAAAGAAATGTAAGAATTTCAAAAGAAATGTAAGACTTCTAAAAGAAATGTAAGACTTTCAAAAGAAATGTAAAACTCTCTAAAGAAATCTAAGAATTTCTAAAGAAATGTAAAACCCTGTGGTCCTTGGCTTAAAAATGTAGAAGACACCTGTTTTGGACAGTGGCTGTCCTGCGGTGCCTTGTCTTTCTCGTCTTTTTCGTCTTCCTCTGGCCCATTTACTCAACGGCTTATCAAGTCAAGAGAGCGCCGTTGGCCTGTGGGATGAGCCGGCATCAATCACATCCTTTTTCAAAGCAGATGAAGGGAGCTCTGTGTCCACAGCTGCCTCCCTCACAAGAAAGGCCTTTTTATTGCTCAGGACAGCGGGACCATACAAGAATGATGTCCTATAAAGGAGCCATTATTGTCCAAGTGGATCATTCAGACTCAGACTCAGTGAAAGGCGCTAGTTATCGGAGCTTTGTGCGGCTCATTACAGCATCACCTCACACTCACTTCAAACAAGAGGTCGCATTTGCAGCCACTGATTAACACCGGAGGGACTGAATGAGAGCATCATCGTCTGCCGGTAACAATGAAGAAACACCCTGCTCATCCCCTGGTCGGTGTTGCCATGGTAACTTGTGATGACTGTTTGACAGATGATGTTCAGGCAGCCTGTCAGGAGGGTAAGATAACAAAGCGCCCCGCTGCAGATGACGACAGGCGTGGAAAGACAGCGTTCCCACGCGACACCTCGGCTGCTGCTGGGTGTCTGCTGTGCGTTTTGTCAGACAGGAGATGAGAAGGGACGGCTGTCACAGAGGATGCTGGACACAAAATGTCTCAATGATAATAATACGAGTCATTCACGAGCAGTTGATTTGAATTTAGTCTTAGCTTGCTTGTAACATTGCTTGGTTGCAACAATAGGAAGATAGATACTCTATTCATCCCGAAGGAAAATTTTAAGCATCCAGTAGCAAGACAACCATAACACAACAAACACATATACACACATATATCACACAAATCACTCACAGAAAAGCAATGGCCATGATAACGTATGATACTATGGTAGAATGTGTGCAATAGTGATGGTGCAAAAGTGAACAGTGCAGGGATTAAATTAGAATTAGTGCAGTAGATCATGATTAAATATTATTTATGACTATAAAATAAACATAATCTATAAACTGACTGATTGCATAAGCATAAGAATGATATGTGACAGGGAATAAGTTATAAGATGTAAGATTTAGATGTTATGACCAGATTGTGTAGGAGGGCTAATATAGGCAATAAAGTGTCCCAGGGCAACACACTGAACCCCGAGTTGCCCCCAATGCTGCGCCATTGGAGTGTAAATGTGTGTATGTGTGTATCTGATGAGCAGGTGGCATCTTGTATGCCAGCCTCGGCCACAGTGTGTGAATGGTGAATGGTTCCTGTACTATGTAAAAGCATTTTTTTGAGTAGTCGTTAAGACTAGAAAAGCGCTAAATAAGAACAGTCTAGTCAGTTTACTTTAGGTGAGAAAGGAAGCCATTCCAAATACAGGAAGTGGACTAAAAGAAAACATTTACTAGCTGCAGTTTCAACCTTGCACTCAATTTCTGGACTTAAATAGGCTATGATTTGAGGGATGATAACTTTCCGATCCATAATTTAATTTGGTCGTCTGTGTGACATCATCTCTCTCTCGTTATAAATGTGGGGTTGCTCCATTGTTTCTGAGACCAAAAGGATATTCTGTCCAATAAACAAGCAATCCTAACCCAAAGTCACCGTGAACGCAAACCCAACCAAATGAAAAGGAGTTAACCCCCGAATCGCACAGAGTCAACAGACCTATAGGTGTGAAAGCCCTATGAGACCATTGTGGTCTACATTTACGTTGGTTCAATGACTGTGATTGAGAGCCTGGGCTTACAGGGAAAACCAGGTCTGCAGAGGAGATGTCTGTGCTAGTTTTCTGTGTTACTGAAAAGGAGAAAATAACGAGCTTTAACTTTTCTGCTTCCTGTCTCCCTAGTTGCTCCAAGGAGAAACAGAGACCTAAACACACAGGGTGAAAACAGCATCTGCAGCAATGTGCAGTACAACAATAATATGGTGATTTTAGACAATTAAACCATGTAAACCTATTCTGGTACAACCTCAAAATACAATTATGAACCTGAAAATGAGCTGAAAAACAGCCGCGAAATTGCGTTCGCTAAACCCACCAGACTCCATGTAAATAATCAGTAATGTTAGCATCATAAACAAAATAAAACAATGTGAAAGACTTTTGGGTCAACTTTTCACTTTTCCAACCATCACAACTCTAGTTTAGGTTGAAATAAACACATAGTTTACCAGTTTACATGTGAAAATATGTTGGCTCTATACACGCTAAATGTATTGCTTTTTTTAATGGAGTTGGGCGGTTTTTAGCGCTAGCAACCTTAGAGCTATTTCTGATTAAACAGAAAAGTTTTTAAGGTCTATCTCTGTAGGGATCCGTTCCATAATGTTTTCAGATCCTGAGAATCATAATCTGAGCCTGTCAGCGGCAAAAACAGAACTTTTAGTGGACGTGAACTGACACTGAACATCTGTCCTGTAGGGTTACATTACAGCCCAATCTGTGGCTGCCGGTTAAAGCGTTCAAGCTTAATACTGGACCAATTTCAAACACTGTTGTTCCCATCAGTCACTTACACAAAAAAAGGGAAAATAGGGTCCAGGTTGAAAAAAAGAGTAGTTACCCTTTTACCTGAGCAAAGGTCTAATCAGCCAGAAGCACTGAACTCACCTGTGTTAGCTTGCATGGGACCTTTATCAGTCAGCATAGACCAAAGTTGAGTGATATCAAGCAGGCAATGATTTACAGAGACGGGTGGGGGGGGCAGGAGCGACCCTGTTTAAACCGCTCAGTCGGCCCAACCGCTCGCCTCCTCGCATAATCATCACTCGCGCTTCTTTCATCTCCTTTTACCATCTCATTTATGCTGAGTTCATGATTACACATGCAGAAGGATGGGAGAAGAGACGAGGCGGTGATGTGTGAGTGGAGGTGGGAGCAGAGCGCACGGACCGGGCTCAGGTAGCGGGCACATACACAGCTGCTTGATGGAAAGGTAGTGTGTTACGTCTGGCTTTGAAAAACACTGGTCAACTAGACATGTTTTCAATTTAGCTGCAATTATAATCTGTTAAGTCTGCAAAATGTGTTGTTTTCTTATTTTTTTATCGTCATCGCGATATCAACTGCCGCAATACACACATCGCAAAACACACTCAGAGAGCCTTTTGTGTTAATTGAAAGAAAATATCAGCAGAAAGCTGCACTTTTTTGTACTTTTATTCTTTTTTGGTAGTTAAAAGAATGTTAGAAATGATTTACTGTCATTTATTTTAAATTCCTCACGCAGTTTGTTGTCTTTAAGTGTAATACTGAAAGCGGAAGAACAGAGGACATTTTAATATTCTTTTTATTTACCGCAAGTAATATCTGATTTCAGTCACAGAATTTCTAAAGTCCTGGCAATGGTCCTGGTTACATTGCATTGCATACAGCAGCACTGGACAAACGTGGTAAAAAATATGGTATATTCCTTTAACCCTAAACCCAAGTCCTAATTCAGGTGGTTCAATTGGATTGCAAAATATCTCTAAATATCGCAAGAACACACATTAATATTCAGTGCATATACAGTCATGATGGCCTTCTTCAGCCCGCTGTGAAGCATGCACACAAACATGCAGCTGGTCTTGATTCATGCAGCGTCTGAGATGCATTTAATTCCCGGGCCTGACATGTGGCGGAGACTCAGCAGGCCAACGGAATAGCTCTGGCATTTGAATGACATCCATTTTTCTCTGAATAATGTGCCAAGGCCTTCTGACTGGCTGAGATAGGTGTCAGAAACACACACACACACACGTTTTTAAAAGTGCTATATAAATAAAGTGTGACTTACTTACTTACTTACTCTCTCCTTTACTTTCTTCATCACTATCTGTATCTGTGTTAAAAAAAGTATCTGTATGGACACTTAGAGTGCCAGTTATACTTCATGGATGTATGAGTTTAGCTGCTAACAAATAACGCAAAATGATTTCATATATACTAGTTCTACTGTACTTTTATTCGACAAATCCACAAATCAAATCAACAAATCAAAGCAAAACCATGGTTAAAGGTTTCCCATCAATCATGGCCAAAACTGACCAGGTCTGTTTTGCATGTTATATAAAGCATAGTATAAATGATCATCCATTTCTGTGTTACATCTTCTTAGCCAACTTCATTCCAATAAATAAGGTCAGAGAAATGCATGTATGGAACCATCCATCTTAAATTTGGGCAATTTGGTTAAAAAGAAACCTTTGTTTTTTATATAGGAACTTTGAAACCGGGTAAAATTGAGTGGAGGACAACCCAAGGGTTACACATATCCATCCAATGCTACCTTGGTTATTGCTGCAGCAGCTCCTGCTTCATATATAAAGTATGTCTGGTGTATGGGGCTCGGTAGATGAAGCCTGTCTGTCTGTCTGTCTTTTTTGAATTGAAAAATGGAACTTGGGTTCTCAGCACAGAGCGAGTGTATTATTGTTGCCAGGTGAAAGCCTTGTATCTCCCAAACTAAAGATGAACTTGGAAAAAGGAGTTTGAATCTCAACACAAGGTCCCTTGTCTCTGCGGCCTATCGTCATGTGGCCTCAATCAATTAATGGAGTTTGATCAATTGTCAACACATAAGCTAAGTATGGAAATTGTCCTTTCAAGGGATGACACGTGAAAAGGATAATGTACTCAGTGTACCATCTGTTAAGAGAGATAAAGAGCGCCAAAGTCTGGGTTTCTTGGCCAAATGAAAGGCTAGGTTCACACTGCAAAGCCTCAGTGCTTAATTCAAGTTGATTGCTCACATCTTATTATGTGTGGCCCATTCCAGATTCCAGTGTGGTGGACTGGAACTGGTTACACTCCCAAACCCTTCCGAATGTGCACAGGAACAATAACACAGACGCCACACTCAGCAGCCACACACAAAAATAGCTATGTAGCTAAAAACAAACGCAAAAGCCATCTAACTAAGCATCGCCGTTATGACACGATGGGAGCATGAATGTTGAAACCTGACTGCAGTGATATGCTCCCATTCAGACCCAAGAGTGAGGGGTCTGTGTGGCGTATCAGGTCCGGCTCTCAGTCTGTGTTCCAGTTTATCCCAAAGGATGGGGTTGAGGTCAGAGCTCTGTACAGGCCAGTCAAGGTTCTCTACAGCAAACTTGGGATGAAACCTTTTCTTTTTGGAGACGGCTTTGTATCATGTTAAGGCACGAAAGAGACAAACACAAAGTATTTATACAAATGTGGATAAAAGATCTTGCTGTAGCATTAAGAGTGAGTCTGGTGTGTGTCTATGAGTCTTGAACACCTTAAGACAAGCTCATTCAAGCCTTGGAAAATATCTAATAATACAATAACTTAAGAAGTAACCTTCTTTGTTTAGCTCCAGCTCTTCTCTGTCTCAGTTCCTAATGCAGGCTCCTTATTGCCAGAATAGTTTAAGACAGTTATATCATCAAGGTGGTGAGGAAATTCGGCCGTCTCGGCTCGATTGCTCTGCCTTTTATAATCTTTTTATTGCTGCTGATGCCTTTGGCTCAAAGCGACCCATTCAGGTGTGTAGGGTGAGATAAAGGAAGCAGAGATTGCTACCCACACTTTTTCCAGATAGAATGTCAAACATCAAGGTGATCCGAGCGAAGAAAACTACTTGGGGCATATGGGCAATTCCACCAAACAAGGCACTGATTTAAACTGGCATGCATCAAATCAGCTTAATTAATGATTTGAAAATCATTTTCATGGATTGGAACCTAACCATTATTTATTTAACAATTCATTTTTGGTCTAAAATGATAAAGAAAGCAAGCCAGAATGAGAGTTGAAATGAAAACTCCATTTACAAATCCTTTTCAGTGTACTGTGCAAAATCACAAAGACTGCTGTGCCGTGACTTAGTGTATGGTCGCGTGCTGCCTGTACATGCTAAGCCCTTCTGTTTTCTAACACACGTGACTAAATGTATATTTGATTACACAAGTGTTAGGAATATTTCCTCGTTCATAGAAGACCATGTGACACATAAAAACCTCTTTATTATCTAACTTGCAATGACGTTAAATTGCCTATTCCACTTTACAGTTATCCAGATGTAAGTATAGAAATTTCCCCGGATGTCCATGATTTTCTTTTGGATGTCCGTCCCCTTCCTCTGTCTCGGTGTTGGCGTTCTAACCTCCGGTGGATTTCGGAGGACTATGGTTAACTGGTCCTCAGATCTCTGCAGGGTAAATCCAGACAGCTTGCTAGACTATCTGTCCAATTGGAGTTTCCTGTTGACGACTAAAACTACTTCTGAACGTACACATGTTCCACCAAAACAAGTTCCTTCCTGAGACTATTTAGCAGAGGCACTGTGGCTCCGTCCGGCGCTTAGCACCGCCCTAGATGATTGTGATTGGTTTAAAGAAATGCCGATAAACCAGAGCACGTTTCTTTCCCATCCAGGAATACTGTGTGGACTAGACAGACCTTCCTCCACAGTGCTGAGTGCAAAGCGAGACTAGTCCCAGCGGTTCCATTGTCATATAACATAACATAACATATAGTCATATTACACCAATATAAGCTTTCACATGGACTACTGCTCATGGTGCCATTTGTCGGGCAAGCTCCACTATACTGAGGCTCTGGCTCAGTGGTAGAGTGGTTACCTGCCACTCAGAAGGTTGGTAGTTTGATCCCTGACCCTCCAGTCCAAGTGTCCTTGGGCAAGACACTGAATCCCAAGTCCAAGTGTTGTATATGATGAGAAGGCCTCAGCCACAGTGTAGGAATGTGTGTGAATGGTTCCTCTACTATGATAAAGTGCTTTGAGTAGTTGTTAAGACTAGAAAAGTGCTATATAAGAACAGTACGTTTATATTTAATTGAATTCCACTTCCTGGCAGTGGGCATGAGATTCTCATGGCATAAGGAGGCCAAATGAGGCCTAAACATTGAGGCAGCCATCAGCCGTATAAATAGTATAGCCGTCACAGACTCAGTGCGCCTCCAGATCAGCATCATGATGCTTTCCTGGGGAACACCTGTGGAGAAAGAAAATATACACTATTTTGTAATCACTTACCAACAGTAGTAGCTCAGGAGTTACTATATAGGTATATTTTTTAAATTAGAAATTAGAATAAAAGAAGTCAGAGCAAATACTCTCCTCTACTACAGGCCATGGAATGTGCTGTAGGTATTTACTGTCTAGTCATAATGATAATAGCAACACTAGCAATCCAAAATCCACCTTTACTGAATGTCAAAGACAAAAAAAATTGGAAATATTCAGAAGCCATTTTCAACCATAATGCACTCTGCTTTTAATAAACATGCATTTAAATGGTTCTTGTTATTGTACACAGATGAGTATCTGGCACAAAATGAAATACACTGAAACTATATATATATATATATATATATATATATATATATATATATATATATATATATATATATATATATATATATATATATTTTTTTTTTTTTTTTTTTTTTTTTACATGACTTCAATATCAAACCGGTCAATGATTTAAAACGTCAAGCATTGCACACAATCACAATTTAACAATTTGTAAAGCTGGAGTCGGAGCTGACAGACGTCCAACACATTGTGTCTGAAGTTGGAGGGAAGCCTTGTCATTCTAAATTGTCATTTTCTTTTTAACATGGATTAATAGTCTAGTTGGATGGATTGATAGTTTTCCCTGCTTCCAGGCTTTATGCTAAGCTAAGATAACATCTGTGGCTGTAGCTTTATATTTAGCCTACAGACATGAGAGTGGAATCAATCTGAGCATCTAACTTTTGGCAAGAAAACAAATTAGTTTCCCAAAATGTATTTCTAAAAAACAAAGCAATACTCAGTCTTTCAACTAACTCGGTAAGCCTGTAAAAGGCCTGTCTTAGCCTCTCTTCATCCTAACTCGGCCATACCGGAGCCTTGTATAACACTGAAATTGACCACTGGAGATGTAGACGCCGCTGGCAGGTTTTAAAGAGAGGGGGGTGGGGGCTTCCATACCAAACTGCAAGAATTGATTTAATCTCAATTTTTAGAGCTTCGTGCTGGAAAATGAAGTTGCTGGAGGTCTGTTTTCAACTGGTTCCCCGGGGCACGGCGGAGGCAGAAAGAACATTTCCTCTCTGACTCAGTGAGCCAGCACTGCAGCAGCCTCTTTGGGATCAGGCTGGAAATGTGCTGTGAATCTTGCCGTTCATGGTTGTTGTTGTTCTGCCTCTTTCTATTGCAAACACACAGCTGATTACTCATTTGTTATTCCAAAGTGGCATGGAGCTATGGGGTAATTATAGTGCGGGCGATATGCAGTGGTGCTCCACCTCGCCTTGCCTCAGTATGCAGATCTTTTTGTCAGTGGCTCCCTGGAACAGGCCTGGTCGGGAATATCAAACAGGAGGGAAGAAACAGGCACATACTGTAGGAGCAGCTGCAGTTCATTGAGCCCAGCCAGGTGCATGGGCCTCAGTTTCACTAATACGGATCAATAACACAGGTATCAGGCTGCACATTCTCCTGTTCATCTACAGTACATGCTGTATTAGATGGGTGTGATACCATCACCATCTAAAGAGCAAAGGCAGTCAGATGCTGACTGTAGAGACATGCAAGGAGGGCAGGCCAATATTTCAATATGATATCTACATCCATATTATGCTGCTACATTTGTTTATACATCTCTCTCTCTGCAAACATATGTGGAATATGTGATTGTAGTAAAATAGTATGTGATCTATTCATTGGCCCGATGCTGTGTCAGGTTACCAAATTTAAATGTGGGGTGGGGGAAAAAAATCAAAGCAACATAGTATTGCAATATTTTCTGTGGCAATACTGTATCGATACACGGATGGCAAGTATTGATCTATTGTCATATACATTGCACATGAGAATGTAACCTTTTGGTACTAGAATAATAAGATCAATTGCTTTTTCAGTCCACTAGAAATTGAAGTGAGATGAGCAAACCAGAAACAAAACAGATGTTGACAAAGGTTTGCTTTGGGGACATCATCTGAAGTAGGAAAAAAGTTAATAAATTGCAATGCATAGCAGAATATTGCAATATATTTAAAATCGCTATAAAATTGTATTGGGAAACAAATATCAGGATAATATCGTATCATGACACAAGTATTACAATAATATTGTATTGTGACACATGTATTGTGATAATATTGTATTGTGACACAAGTATTGTATCGTGACACAAGTATTGTATCGTGACACAAGTATTGTGATAATATGGCATCGTGATGCAAGTATCACCATAATATTGTATTCTGACACATGTATTGTGATAATCTTGTATCGTGACACAAGTATTGGGATAATATTGTATTGACACAAGTATTGTGATATCGTATTGTGACAAGTATCACAATAATAACGTATCGTGACACAAGTATTGCGATATAACGTTTCATGACACAAGTATCACAATAATATTGTATCATGACACAAGTATTGTGATAATCTTGCATTGTGACACAAGTATGGGGATAATATTGTATGGTGATGAGGACTAAAAATAAGAAATGATGTGTTTTAGGAGTAGTTTAGGTCAAGAGTACCTACATTAAGGACTTGGGTTTGTATTAAGAGATCTTCCATATTTATGTCCAGATGAGAGCTAACCTGATGGAGGATGACTGTAGTCAGTAAAAGGTCTTTAAAGCTTTAATATGACCAGCTTGTGTGTGTGTTTCAGAGGAAAAGGCTCCTAGAACTAATTGGCTCCATAGACTGATGACTAACACTGTAATGTGACTAATTAAATATGGTCCACCTGTCTGTCACGCCTACTTCCTGCTCGTCTGTCCCTCACAGAGCAGTCTGTCTCTGGGACCCCCAGGGGACCACAGGCTGCCTGGGGCTGCTCTCTCACTAGATCGGTCTGCTGTGACAACACAGGCCCATTATGTTAGGCGGAAAGGAAATGAAATGTCAGAAATGGAGCGAGCGCGCAGGTTGAACTCAGTGTCCTGACTCAAGCTGAATCACGCAGTAAAAAGCCGTGATACTCACATGAACCGAGCAGTTTGTTAAAATGTTAAATTGCCTTCTTGTTATAAATGCCTAAAGCTTTTTCTTGGTAGAGCATTAGAATTCCCATGATGATTGCTGAGTTTGGCTGCTGCTCCATTGAGTTTAAGACTGCCTTGACCAGAACAACATTAGCACTGGTTGTTTGCTCAAAAAAGATTTGGAAAGTCGATTTCTGAGACATTTTAAATCTTGTATAGTTTATATCCATGTTTGTTCGCTTGCACGAGGACCGGGCGATATGGAGAAATCAGATATCACCATATTCTTGACCAAATACATAGATATTGATATGATATTGAAGAGTTGACAATTGGTGCTTTCTCAAAATATTTTTTCAGACCAACAATCATCAATAATGTAACAGTTTCAAGTGTAAACATACAGAAAAATTATATTTTTTTTGTTGCACAAAAATAGTGTGATGTCAAAACAAATGTGCAATTCTTCAAATGATATTTCCTCAACACAGATGTTCTGAGAAAATGTGCTTGTTATTATCAATGTGGACAACGTAACTGTCTATCACGATATCTCAATATATGGTTTCATCACCATATAATTCCCTTGAAAGGCGATAAATGATCATATTGAATTATAGCCCAGCCCTAGTTGCAGTATTATTCCTTACCTTTGTTGCTGCATTGCTCGGTTGGTTGGCTCGTGTGGATTTGCCTAAGTACTCATGCTTGTACATGATCCAAAAACACATGGCGCGGGGGGGGTCAAAGGGTAAAGATGGGGGTGGCAGTATCTCTGTCAGTAGGGAGTTGGGTTGGGAACCGGAAGGTTGCTGGTTCAAGTCCCCAAATGTGTATAATTAGTGGGCACAAGTCTGACAAAATAACACTGATGATGGCATATTGTCATCATGCAAAAAGAACATGGCATGGACTGTACTTTAAAAAAAAATTTAATTCCTCTGTTTTTCATTTATAAACTTCACACTTGACAAATGAAATGGCAATTTTGGCCACAGCCATGTCTCTACTTAGAATAATATTTAACCATAAGGGCCGGGTTAGATTCGCAGCACCTCCATGAACTCAATCAGTGACAAATAGAAAGATTTACCTAATAAACCGTCAGAAAGTCCTGCAAATGCAGCAACAAAATACAACATTTGTTTCAGAATCTGATGCCCTAAACATCATTTGTCCGTAGCTCTTTTTTCTGCGCTGACACAACTGTCAGGTTAAGGTTTGGCCCCATATTTAAAGGAGATCACGTCCCCCTCAATCTCCGATCCGTGGAATATACTATATAGTAGTAAAAATATGAATATAAAAAAAAATAGTATCTGAGAAAACTGTGATAAAATGTTCATACATTAGCAATATCACTGTAATTACACGCCAATAGCTTCAGGCTACAAAGGACACAGAGTCATGTTGGCAGGAGGATTTTGTGCACATATGCTTAGTCAAATGTTCAAACCACTGTCAGGGCTGTGGTAGTGGCTATGTGTCAAAATCTGCCAGCTGCCTCCAGGATCTGCTCCTCCTCCTCCTGCATTTGGAGCAGTGCATGCTGGGATTACAGGGCTTATATTTGTGCCAGGCTGAGACTTGAGGCTGGTCCAGACCCATCACTCATTTAACAAGTCAAGTAGGAAGAGAGACAGAGAACACACAGGGAGCAAGACTTAGAGAAAGGAGCCGAGGGGGGAGGCAGCCTGCAGCATGTGAAGTGAATGCTGTCATCATCATTCAGATGTGATGTGCAAATTTCATACATCCAACTGACTCCGCATTAAATCAAGCCAGGGACAATACAAGAGAGGGAAATAAGCAGGAAAAAAAACATCAAAAGAGGATGAATCCAATCAAACCAGAGCCAATGACAACGAGCGGGCCTTATCTTAGAAACAGAACCTTCCCGCTGACCTATTCACTTTTGCTTCCAATTCCCCCCCGCTCTGAAAGGCATGTAATTGCACTTGGCCAGTCAGGCCTGAAAATCACTTCCATCAATATGTGAAAGCACCCTCTCTCTCTCTTTCTCTTTCTCTCTCTCTCTCTCTCTCTCTCTGTGGTTTAGATTATCCCCATCACTCCACTGTTTCGTACTGTTGTGCTCTGCCGATGCAGATTTACAGGACAGCAGGCGGCGACATCAAGACATGGGGGCGACTTCCACATGTGCTGTTAATCCTGTGTGTGATATTTATGTCATAACTGAGCCTCATCACAGCACTGCAGTATGTCCTCCTGAGCTTTTGACGACTTCTCTTAATCAACGGTGGTGTTAGGCAGTATTTAGTCTGACCTCGATAGTGGTGGCTGGGTGGTCGATGCGACAGAAGCCATGTTTCCATCCATGCCTTTATGTAAATTAAGAAATATCGAATGAAAAATTCCTCATGGAAACAGTCAAATTCAATAGCATTTTTTATGAATATTAATCGTAAATGGCTTATGCGATTAACGCTAATGGAAACGATATTTGCCAAATAAATAATTCAATTCAATTCAATTTTATTTATATAGCGCTAAATCAGAACAGTTATCTGAATTCACTTTTCATAAAAGAGCAGGTCTAGACCGTACTCTGGGATGTTATTTACAGAAACCCAACAGTTCCCACCAAGAGCAAGCACTAGGTCACAGAGGCAAGGAAAAACTTCCTTTAAGAGGCAGAAACCTAGAGCAGAACCATGGCTCAGGCCTCGACCGGTTGGGGGTGAAAGAAAGAAACAGAGAGAGAGGGAGAGAGAGAGAGAGAGAGAGAGACAGACAGACATACAGAGACATGGAGAATTCTAGCAGAGGGTGTTGAGCAGGAACATGGAGGCAGCAGGTGACTCCAACCACAGCTCCAGAGCCAGAAACACCTGCAGGAAGCGATAGGAGGAGAGAGGGGAGGGGCGAGAGAGCACGAGACTCTCGGGAAGAAGTCGAGTTAGTAACATGCATTAATGGGATGAGGTTGCATACAGATAAAATTAATTTCAATTTAGTTTTAGGTAATTTTATGGTTGCAACTCGCCATAAACATTGAAGAGGTCATTAGTTCCATTAGTTCAACTCTTTCTATTTAACTTGTGGTTTCTGTTTGTTACACTTTTTAATGACTTAATACACTAAAAAGAATCTTAGTTGCCAAGATAACCCCATCTTATTACCTTTAGTGTTACACTGGAATTGATGGGCAATAAACCTCATTTATATGAAATTATACCTAACATTTGTGTTGAAAAAGTTGAAATTATGAATTATTTTACTAAGAGTTAAGATCAGAAGATGTTGATAGATAATCAAAGTTTTTTCAAAGGCTTTAAAATTGAATAAAACACCCAAAATTCACTTTAAGAGTTTGTTAAGTCAATTCCACTTTCTTTGCAGACATTGCGGGGGACAACAAAGACAGATATAAGTGGACCAATGAGGGGACGAGAGACTTTTTAAATTTACTTTAAAATGTTATCGGCTATTTTAAATATTTGCTGATATTATCCATTTGCATCTGCATCATTATGGCGATGTTTTGATGCCACATAAGCAGTATTACAACGTGTACAGTATTAATCATTTGTAGCTAGATGGAGCGATCCATTTTGGCTAGCAAACTTTGTATGCAAATGTTAGCTTGAATTTTGTCTGATTCAGTGTGAAAAAGAATGGAAACACCTTTAAAATGTCTCAAATCTATTCCATATACCAATCTTTTCAAGTTTGTCTTTAAAGCCGTTGGATGATGACAAACTCTCACCGGCCTTATTTGCATGAAGGTTTCTAGCGAACTACAGATAATGTCCACAGACGGCCACCTTGCAGAGGTAAAAGTATGGAAACAAAGTTTGGAAACGCATGCCCCCAGTGCTGCGAGAGGTCTGGAATGGTCAGGGGTAGTCTAGGTCTTAGGGGTCCCGAGCGTGGTCCCTGATCAACAGATCATGCTGGCACACAGCTGGGACAAGTTGGAAACAGTAAAGCGAATACAGCTTGTCGCTTGTTTTCAGCAACAGTTTGCTTTATTTGCAATGGGTCCTCAAAAGCATCACGTCTTACAGTTACATTCCACAAGAAATCCATTGTCCTTTCTCTCACAGAAAGATTCAGAATAAAATGTGATTTACTACTGCGAGTCTGTTCAGCTGGACAGATACGTAACAGATTTTGTATATATCAGATCACATTTTCACTCACTATGACCACCACTACTGTCATTACAACACATTATACAAGCATTCCTTCTGGATTTACACTTATACTAATTTGTTGTTGTTGACAGACATTGATAGCATAAATGTGAATATGCATAAGCACCTGCTGGGTGAGACGCGAGCAGGAGAGTCCATATGAAACACATTCAACACAGTATGACACTTGATAGCCTTTCACACCTGAAAGTCCGAACCAAGGCCTCATTATTTATTTTATATTTTTTTATATATTTAAGAAACACAAACAGGGACAAACATTTATAAACAATACCCTGAGACGGAGAATGCGTCCCAGGGCAAAAAACCCCGAAAAACAGAGGATAGATGGGAGGGAAGGAGACAAAACAGCACATACAAACAGGCAGACACACACACACACACACACACACATACACACACACAGACCCACACACACACACACACACACACACACACACACAGACAACACAAGCGGCTACAGGCTGGACACAAGCGGTCCAGCCTGTAGCGCAAAGCCACAGCCTGTCCAGAGTCTTTCCTGGCGCTCTGTGTATGCGTGATCTGGAAAGTTCCATATATACGCTACATCCAAATAGAAAAGGGAAATGATTTCTGAGGACTGTGGTTAACTGCTCCTCAGATCTCTGCAGGGTAAATCCAGACAGCTAGCTAGACTATCTGTCCAATCATGAGTCACGAGTTTTATGTTGACAAGTCCCATCCTAGAATGCTGTGGACTAGCCAGACCTTTCTCCACAGCGCTGTTAAGAAAGGTGTGGCAATGTGACGCTAAACCCTAACCCCAAAAATATCATAAATATGGGTTTTTTCCAACCATATTGCCCAAAAATAACATGGCTTGTTCCATAAAACGCTTTTGACAAGTCAAATTAATCATCAGTTCACTACTTAAATTGAATAAAACACCCCAAAATTGAATAAAGCCTTTGAAAAAACTTTGACAGTCTGTGATTATCCATCAACATCCTCTGCTCTTAACTCTTAGTAAAATTATTCATAAGTTCAGCTTTTTCAACAAATATGTTAGGTATAATTTCATATAAACGAGGTTTATTGACCATCAATTCCAGTGTAACACTAAAGGTAATAAGATGGGGTCTTCTTAGCAACTAAGATTCTTTTCAGTGTATTAATTCATGAAAAACTCTCAAACAGAAACTACAAGTTAAATAGAAAGAGTTCGTAGTGGTAGTGGGGAAAAAGGTTAACCACAGAGTGAACAGCTGTGTCTCCATGGACACAGGCAGTCCAACTAGAGCCAGCGCTGTGTGAAGGCAGCATGTAAGCTCGGCATTATAAGAGTGCGCCGTGTAAAATGACCCGTAGGCATGATGCATGTGGGTCAGCTCTGTGCTGTGGTTCTGGGTTAGCACAGCGCTCAGAGCTGTGGTATCTTGGCTCCAGCTGTCTCCCAGTGTGCAGACACGGCATGGCACACATCCAGGAGACTGGCCAGAGACATGGGTGCAAATCAAGCTTACATTCAGAGACTTGATTTATGTGGATCGCACTGGCATGCTTAGACACTATTTTTTGTTTGACTTGTACAGAGAATTTGGTATGTGGGGTTAGATATAATATAGTCTCATGGTCTGGCTGTAGTCCACTCAGCATTCCTGGATGGAAGAAAAACCTGCTCGGGTTTATTGGCATTTCTTTAAACCAATTACAATCGTCTTGGGTGGCGCAAGTTAACCGTAGTCCTCAGAAATCCACCGGAGGTTAGAACGCCAACACAGAGACAGAGGAAAGGTCCAGCTCCTCCAGCCACAGACATTATAAGATATTGGTAGAAGCTTGCTGCGTACTGATTGGCTCACTGACTCTGATGAGATTTACTCCTTAAGTATTGAAATTGGGTATGGAATGACAGTCAGTCAGTGCCTAAAAAGTATGGAATTCAGTACCCATCCCTACTCACAAGTGAGATAAGGGCTTTTAAAGGTTTCTGGTAGGGTTAGGGTAAGGATGGGTAAGGGTTAGGGTTAGGAAGTGTTAGGGTTAGGGTTAGGATTAGGAAAAAGACATAAAACTGGTCCCTGAGTTACAGAGGGATAGATGGTGATATATGCTTAAAGATTGGGAAGCCTTTTGAGGCAAATCTTTTAAGAATACATAATTAAATGGACTTACATTCAAGAGTCAGTCCACCCACAATTTCTTAGAACCCGTAAGAACCAAGCCTACAAAAAGAAGTTTGCTGTTAAAATGTTTTGGATGCAGTTATTCTTTTAGAGAGTCTTTATTTTGGGTTGCTGAGGATGCCAGTGAGCGTGTTATTGAACATGTTTGGCCAGAAAACAGATTGTAGGCCGAATCATCTGCCAAGCAGCTAAGAATTAATAATATAAGCTCAAACAGACATTTGCCAGGGATAATCATTCTGAGCTCTGAGCCTCCAAGACTTAAACACCAAAGTGTGTTCAGCAAAAGAGAACAAAAAAAATGCGCACACCTTAAAACGTAGAAGAGCTAAACAAATGCGTACAGCAGCTGGCTGAAAGCTGCTTCCAGAACCTTCTTTGACTTGTGATCCTTTGACTGTGTACATCATCAGGCAACTATTATCACAGTCTGCACAAGCATTCTGTTAGGTCATGTGGACATAAAGTCAGAGTAAATCCTTTCTGTCAGATATTCAGCAGCGGGGAGATTTGCCTTCTGTTACCTCGCCAGCATCTCTGCTCCTCTAAGGTTTTGGACACATGCTGTGCACAATGAGTAATTTGTTTCCATAAAAACAGCAGGCCTTGCTGTCAACTTCCATTGAGATGAAATTAAAAAAAAGTGCTCAAATTAAGGTAAAAGCTACTGCATTGACAGCGACACTGAGTCACTGCAGACTCTGTAAGGAAAACACAGCAAATGACTCGACAAAGGTCCCTATCCTAACCTAACAAAATGTAAAAAAGAAATCTTCCACAACCTTGCAGCTCCTCAAGGACCACTCGTCAAATTGAACCAAAACGCTGATGAATTTCAGCTTCTCCTGGAGAATAATTGACTAAACTTTAAAGCTTAACTCGGCAACATTTTCTTGTTAGAACTCCTCCAGCTTTCTGTGGCTGCAACTGTCACACTGCAGATATGTTCTGTTAATCCCAGTAAATTCTGCTGAGGTACTGCCACTGTTCTGTTGGCACATCGCTCTGCAACAAGGTATATGAAGAGGCTGAAGTGAGCATTTTTCCATGAGTCTGCTGCTGTCTGTCTGTGTGGTGAACCTATGAACCTAGCTCATATTTACACAACTTCAATCACTTTGTGTAGTTGGCCAGAGACAAAAACGGACATAAGATAATTTTTCAGTGCACCAAAACAGAGACTCATTCATCAATGCCTCAGCATCATCTGTATTAGAGAACAGAATCATCCAATGTTTGAATAAAACAGCCTTGCTTACTTACAGGAGTTCCACAACTAATGTTATACATATCCTATACAAATACAATTTGGGCTGTATTATTTGTGTCCCCTTAGATAATTAATCTTAAGAAATGTTATTTATTGTCCCCCCACAATGCTTAATTAAATGTATGCCCATGCTACAAGCAGCTGCATTCACTACCATCAGGTCTCCTGTCTCTCTCTCGTCTTCCCTAATCCCTGATGCACGGCGTCAAAGACGTTGTTAGGTTGGAGAGTGATCGTGGTCAGGGTTTGAAGAAGCTAACATTGACTGTTGCTAGGAAACAGGATGTGAACAGCAGAATTCTTGGCTTGCTTCAATCCACCCGGACATAACAAAGCTACTTTTCTACTTGCGTTTGTAACATATGATTTATGTGAGAGTAACAACTTTAAAATTGGAGTGAAATTTACACACGCATGCATACTCACTCAGGACACATGGAGACACATTTTACTGCCAGGTGGGAACAAGCGTGCTTAGAGCTGTCCACTTGTAAGTGATTACTCAGATTTTTAATGCCAGGTGGAAACGGGGACCACTGTCAGGATCGGGAGGAGAGGTATGGGAGGTGGAGGGGGGAGAACAGCAAGGCTGCAATCAATCCATGGTGACTCTCCTTTACCAAAGCCTGGGAAGAGATTTAGGACCCCTACAGATGTGTGGCTTGTCAACACATTCTCACTCCCATCTCGTGAAATATGGATGCTTGGTCAGGTGCCTTTTATCGTTGTTATTGATGTTAAAGGAGACCTTTAGCGTCATGTAACACGCGCTTGGTCGTCTCCTTTTGCGTCATATAACACAGTCTTGGTCGTCTCCTTTAGCGTCATATAATACACGCTTGGTCGTCTCCTTTAGCGTCATATAATACACGCTTGGTCGTCTCCTTTAGCGTCATATAATACACGCTTGGTCGTTTCCTTTAGCGTCATATAACACGTGCTTGGTCGTCTCGCCGATTTGGGGCACATCGTCCAAGCTAGAACCAGTAATGAAATTATATGTATCTCTTTTATGAGTGAAATTCTGCTCACACACTCGACAGCTGAAGAAGTAGGTCCAACAGCCCCATGTCAGGCAGAATTAGGCCAGCTAAACGTTACTACTATACTGTGATCTCACTTCAACTCACTTCAATTCATTTCAATCAACGTCACGGATGAGAACGCAAGAAACTCCTCAACACAACTTTAATGACTGAGTTTAATGAGAGAAAGGGTGATGGCGTTTCACATTCTTTGTAGATAGGACTGATATGACGAAATGAGAAAGGCAGAGAATGAAGTGTTTGGTGTGTTTTGCCCCCAACGTGTCCTTGCAGGCAGCGCGGCAGTGGTTATGTCTAGGCTGAAGGTTATCCACCTGGAAGGCAATTTTGGAGGCAAAAAACACCATTGAGCCAGAGAATGACACAACACACACAAAAGAAACAAACACACACACACACACACAGTTGCTATATGATAAATAGTTCTATAAATTACACCATTGTATAATTTGTATCACCTGTGTTAACTGGTGACACTTTTTCTCTCCTAGTGGCATTCAGATAGTTTGGGTTTTATTTGAGATATCATACATTGTACCACACATTGTTTTTTCAATGCTTTGAGCAACACCAGCTAAATTCAGTTGAATGCACTTCAATTCATGGAGGCATAACTTTGAGACAAAAAACACAACTAGTGTATGTGGATGGCTAGATACCACTTGGGCAGTGGGTGTCCAAACTGATGGCCAGGTGCAAGAAAAATTACGTGTATTGTTTTTGACTTTTCTCTACTCTTTCTTTTTATAAGCAAAATTCAGAGTAGTTTTACCTTTCACCTACCTACTTGAATAACTCCAATGAAACCGCCAACACATGAAAGTTTAACCTTTGATAGCAATCATATCACATCCATACAGGGATAGTTGTTTATAAAAAAAACATGGGTATTGGATCGGAAGTCAGTGTCGGAATTGGTATTGGGAAACAAACAAAATGGCATAGGATCATTCCTAGTTTGACCTATAGAGAAAGAAGAAGAAATGCATATAGTTTTATGTCATTTGGGTGAACTGACCCTTCAATATTTTGTCATCACTGCTTATGTTTTATTCAGACTCCTGCGTACGTGACACCGTTTTGAAAGTGATAGGAGTGCTTCATTCTCTTAATGGAAGCAATTATCCTGTGAGGATATATTCATAGAGATAAAATAACAGACAGCTGGTGTGTGAATACAGGGTGCCCCCCTCCCCGCCCCCCTTCTAAAGCCTCCAGCCCCCATCTGGCCCTGTGCATCTTCCCAGCATCAGTATGGCTGATCCCATGGGTTTGGGTTTGGGTGTGGGAGTAGGGACGAGGGACGTAGGGAGAGATGAAGTGGGTCACACAAAAAAAATGAGGCCACACAGGGCTTGAACTGTAGCAGGACCTCCCATCTGGCAGAGAGAGAGCCGTCCACCCTCCTGCCATGAAACAGGCCAAGGCATCTGGCTCAGGTTTCTCCTGCTGGGGGTGTTCCCAATCTGAATACAGTATTCACTAAAGCAGAATGTTGATTTGTACACAAATGTTTTCTTCAGTCAATGAGAACTTGCTTAAGTAATCTAATATCTAGACTTATATATTTGGATGTGAAACGTTCCCTGCTCCCTGATGGAAGGCTCTGAAATGTGAGATACAATCGAGGGTTGGCTGCCGAACACTGTTACACTGATCAGCTCTGCAATAAGAAAGAATGAATGTGTTGAGAAGGAGAGTGTGACTTTGGCACCTGCATACATTCAAAATGCTGCTGCTGTTCAGTTCTACTGAATGCAGAACAATTACTTTGAAGCAAGACTCAGGCATTTACATGGATTATATTCGGGTTAAGGCATAACCTTGATTTCTCAAATGCCATGTAAATGGATTTTACAGAGCTAGAGAATTCCTTCAGTAAACAGGGTATTCCTACACTTAAATCGGAGTATGAGGGGCTAAGTGAGGCTAAGGGGCTAACTATGACAAGGGGCTAAGTGTCTGGGCATGCTCCAACTGCCCTTCCCGACTCCGCAGGAGTGGTTTTTGAAATGGAAATAATCTGTCAGCGCTGTAAATCATAGTTGTTGCTATGATACCATAACAAAACAGCGATGCCCAAATCAGCATAGTATATAGACTGTCACTTTTAAAGGAAGATTGAACACAATCTTTCTCTTACAAATGAAAAGTCAAACCATAAACAATAAAACATACTCAGGTCAATACTATATACATGTGGTTGTGTTGCTACATTTTCAGTCTGATAGCTCATCATAAATGTTAGCTGACATTAACAGACTTTGAATAGATATTGCGGTGAAAGAGTAACGGAAGCAACACGGTAGCAACCAAGCTGCATTTAAGTGGAACCAAGAAATTATTAAATTCTAAATAATTTGAATCCTCTGGTTTAATTTGTATTGATTATGGTGTGTGCAAAAAGTGTAAGAAAAACAGGTTGGCAATAGCGTGATTCTGAAAAATGTATTAAGTAGTTGTTATTTAACTGATTTAAAAATCAAGATATGATAAATAGCTCATATAAACAGTGTGATTTTTATGTCCCGCTAGCAATAATAAGTCCACTTACCAGTGGTACCAAATTACCACTTGATTAAAAACACTGTTTTAATCTAGGCAGTTTTAGGTTTAGGGAGATTGGGGGTGACAGTCATAGGTACAGTAACAGGAATAGTTATAAGGTAAGGTAAGTAAGCCCACAATGGAGCTGCAAGTGGAGTGGAAGTAGAAACAGAACAGCTTAGCCTATGTTAATCAATTCAATTCAATCAGTTCATAATTGTCACATGATATTGTACGAGGTACAATTCAGCGAAATGTAATTCCATCAGCTCCTTTAACTTGTGCATGATTCATCATAAAGCAGAAAGCAGAGTATGTTTATTTGCATATACAAGTGAATGCCTGCCTTGCCAATAGCTCCATCAGATGCTTGGGTACAGCCTTATAGCTATTAAGCAGCAACAACTGGTTATTGCCGCTAGCGCTCTCTCTCTCTCTCATTCTTAAGTGTGATTGGCTGTGTTGTGACAGGATGAAGGATACTGTATGCGTCGGAGTGAAAGGAGGACTGATGGATTTGCAGGTCCCTTAGCAAGAGCTATTGGATCTAGATAGTCTCCCATTAAAGGCCCATTGTTTCCTCCTCCCCTCTAACGGATTTCGGAAGTCAATTAACACTTTCAATAAGTTGCACAGCCTCGCAAACCTGATTTACGACATAGTTTGTTGGTTGACTGTAAGACAGGGGGATGTTGTGGTGTGGCTGTGTCCAATGCTTGGTGTTGGCTTAAAATCCTTAGAGGTTTAAAGTAACACCCCATTTAGGGAACCCCTCTAAATTGCTGTCTTACCCAGAGTGATATGAGTAGATCAATATCAGTTTCTGTCTGCCCAGTAGGCAGGTAGCGTTGCATTGTTCCCTCTGCCCTACAATCCCCCCACACAAAAAGAAAGTCCGTCCTCTGATATGTTAGCAAAGCATATACCTTGTTGGTACAGTTGTAATCTAACCTGTATTTAGCCCGACTCTTTACCATATGGCTGAATTGACTTTAATTCCAATTTGGCTTGCAAGCCCGCAATTTATCTTTAAGCACATCCATCTTAAACCATGGAACATCTTTGGACCTTTATCCCTTGACCAACAGCCAACCAATCCTAACGCTAAAACTGGGAACAACTGCACTGTCAAATATTTCATTTCTTTGATGTGACTTTTGTGGTCAAATTTGACCCATTTTAAAAGTTTTTTAATACAGATCTATGGCTTTCTTTCAACCAAATTGGCCCCAAAATAACATGGATGGTCCCATACTTTTTTCATGTATATTTATTGATTAATTTCATTCAGTTTTGGGTGTTTGAAAAAAAATGATTGAAATGGTTTCAAAACAATATCCTGAGTTGCTGAATTGACAGCTAAACACTCACTGACACTGTTGTCTTGTCTTCAGTTGAGCTGCCAGGTTTCAGCATTAAGATAAGATAAGATAAAACTTGATTGTCACACAGAACATTTTCTTGCCTTTCTTGTCCTAAGCTCTACCATCAACGGTGTTGGGAAACAGCAATACTTTAAAGGTCCCATGACATGGTGCTCTTTGGATGCTTTTATATAGACCTCAATGGTCCCCTAATACTGTATCTGAAGTCTCTTTTATATAGACCTCAGTGGTCCCCTAATACTGTATCTGAAGTCTCTTTTATATAGACCTTAGTGGTCCCCTAATACTGTATCTGAAGTCTCTTTTATATAGGCCTTAGTGGTCCCCTAATACTGTATCTGAAGTCTCTTTTATATAGACCTTAGTGGTCCCCTAATACTGTATCTGAAGTCTCTGAAGGTGGAAGCTGGGGGTGTGCGCTGCAGAATTGTCCATTGCTATTGCAGGTCAAAGGTGTATTTTCACATTTTAAAGGAGCTAGGCTAGCAGTTTCATCCCTGCTTCCAGTCCATCCTGGACGTCTGTTCTGGATGCATACACTGATATTCTTTCTGCAGCCATCAATGACACTTTTATGGAAATTAGCTTCTTCTCCCTTGATGATTAGTAAGGTCAATTCAACAGCATTTACAGGGACAATCCATTATCTTCAACACACACACACACACACACACACACACAACACACACACACACACACACACACACACACACACACACACACACACACACACACAGAGCCCCATCAGTAACAGAGAGGAAATGGTGTCTGTCTCAAAGATGTTTGCAGAAGGCTGAAGGGCAATTTGGCTAAAATGACTGAGTTAGAAATCCATTTAGGAGAGCGGGAGCAATATGCTCCAATCTCAGCGCTGCAAGGAGCATTGTAATGTTGTGTAGAGTAATGTGTCTCCCGGTGCAAATGCCCAAGGTTTGGGATTAGGCTTCCTCGGGCTGCAGAGACGAGCCGCGGAGAGGAAATGTAGCGCTCGCTGGTCAGGAAATCAAACAGGGCAGCTTCAGGCCGAGGGGAGCAGATGATGATTGATGTAGAAGGATATTGAATGTATCACACGAGCCAGGCATCAGATTACTCCTCATCCTCTTTCTGTACTCCCACTTCACACATAACTACACCCTTACAGTGTGTGATGCGACCCGTTCTCAGTCCCAACTCGTGAAATCCTGACTCTTGGTCAGTGTCTCTCAGCGTCAGACATTGACCCAAAAATCTCCCTTTAGCGTCTGTATGGAACGCACCAGGCAGAGCAGCAGATTGACCTTGTCCTGCATGTCACTGAATGCAACATTTTCTAACCCCACCCTCCATCTTTTTCTAAATCTAACTGTCCTGGGCTTGTGCCGCGTGTCAGTTGAACATACGTGCCGACCCATTGCGCCAAGAAGTGATGCTAAGAGTCCTTACCAAGCGCGTCTAAATATGACTGTCACGCATTATACAGATGTCCTTTGAACATTTATTTCCACATTTCCATCGTAAGACACTGTGAAAACTACAAAGAAAATAAACACATAAAATACAATGAGTCAAATATACTTCTTTCAGTCATTTTACAGTCTCTTGAACACCTTTCCTTAACTAGACGGGCCCCACAATGTTAGCGTCACAACAGTACAGAAAGTGTCTCTGTATACCTTTTACCCACAATGCAACAGGTGTGGCCTTCGCTAAACTCTGGTCATTTGACCTTTGACTTCAACATAAAAAAAACTTTACTTTTTTGTCCCTTTTGCTGCAGTAGTCCATTTAAGGCTGGCGTAGACCTCCATCTTGCTATTAGTTCTTTTTTTGAATTAAAATCGAGTTTAGAGAAATTCCTCACCGCTGTGATATCGGCGGACACCACTGCTGTCATTTTGACTTTGAATTTTGCGGGGATTGCGCTTACAACTTAGCTGGTGACGTCAGCTACGCAAAGGGCCAGTAATATCTCGATTTTAATTGGTCCATGTTTGATATGTAACGGAGATGATTACTGGCATAACACATTTACGTGCAAAGGCACAGCAGAGTTGTGCTTTTTGCCGTACATGTTAAAGAATACAAGATCGAAGTGCGCATGTGCAACATTGGCTTATCGCAGTAAAGGCACAGCTTATTCTACCATTTCTTCTATTTGATTATGCGTAACTGCTACATTTGTCATTGTACCGTATGAATAAACAGTAAAAATACAAATACAAGCTTATTAAAAACATTTATTTAATAAACATTTTTATGCTTGAATTTTGGCAGGGTAGGCAGTGCCTAGCTTGCCTACCCTGACTGCACGTCACTGCTCGCCTCACATCGGGCAGTGACAATGACTCTAAAGAAGACACTGCAGCCGTAAAGAAAAACACAGTTGGCCTGGCTAATTCATTTTCACAGTTGGTTATTTGCTGTGATAACAACAGAGACATGAAAACACAGATAGACAAAGGTTCTATACCATGTCCAGTTTCCATTGTGAAAACTGTAGTCCGAGACTGTAGCAACGGCTGTTCATTGATGCAAAAAGCTGCTGACTCATGTTTGTTCACATCTTTAGTGACCCAGACTTGTTGACGTTGTCTTGGACTGAACACTTCTCCTCCGCATGTAAATATTTGGAAATAGTCGAGACTAGGCTGCTGATCACTGCTGCTGATTAAAGGTTTTAAGGAGCATTGTGTGGTGAATATCTTATTATAGATATTTAAATAGTAATACAATTTAGGAAATGCACTCTAAAAGCAATCATTTCTGGTTAAATATATGTACATCTCAGAGTGATCAGAAAAATATGTATTTTTCCTTTTCATAGATTAAGTCCTAAATTGGATACACAAATATTACATTGAGACAATGATGACTGCTCCAAAATTGTGGAGCCCACATTTTATTGAAATACTGCATTGTTACAGTTATGAGGGTGGCAGTATCTCTGTCAGTAGGGAGCCGGGTTGGGAACCAGAGGGTTACTGGTTCAAATCCCCGTATGGTCATGGACTGGTAGCTGGAGAGGTGCCAGTTCACCTCCTGGGATCTGCCCAGGTGCTCTTGAGCAAGGCACTGAAGCCCCAAAACATTGTAATTTCCCTTGCAGGATTAATAAAATATTACTTCCTTATTATGAGTTGATGTGTAGTGGTTCTCTCTGTAGCCCTGTTGACTAATACCCATTTTTATGCCATTGGTTGGAAATCAGGGCACACAGTCATGATGCAATTGTCAAAGGTCTATTCAGATTCATAGGTTATTATGGTTAACTGCTCCTCAGATACTCTGCAGGGTGAATTCAGACAGCTAGCTAGACTATCTGTCCAATCAGAGTTTTCTGTTGACGACTTAGTTTAGTTAGTTTAATGAAATGCCAATAATCAAGAGCACCTTTTTCTCGCATGCAGGAATGCTATAAAAAATGGGGTTTCATACTTTAAAAATGTTGACTTTAATCTGCTGAGTTTAGTGTTAGAATAGACATGCTTGGTCACCATTGACGCTTACCATTCAAAAGAGATGTTGTACAGCTCTGCTTGTTGAGCTGATCAATACTTAAATCACCAAACAGATATCTACTTCTAGCCAATCTCAGGTTGGATTTTTCCAGATGAGTTATTGACGGATCATCTTCCCAACAAAATGCACACGCATGTATTCCTGCTATCTGACACCCAGTGTTCTCTGTAAGGGGGGGCTCACTCGTCCCCTCAGAGAGAGAGAGCTGACTGTTGTGTGCAGCACTGAGTTCCACTCAGCTAGCCTGATGGCGAATCAATTTCTGTTTTATTCCAAACTGTCATGGGGGAAACAACAAGTACCTTTAGACACATCATCAATGGCTCTGCAGAGGAAACACAAGAGACGCTTGGTAATTAGTTTTGCAGCAGTTCACAATAGCACAGCCCCTTTTATCCAATGTGGGGCAAATGTAAGCTTTATTCTGGCCGTCTAGCTTTGGGTTTACTCATCCACAGCATCCCATTACAGTGCAAATATGTCTGACTCAGAATAACTTGGCTTTCTATACTGCAGCCGAGAGACTCCATTCTGTTTCCATCTTTCCTGAGCCTTACCCTTAACTCAGTAGTTTAAGTTAAGTTAACCAGATATTTCCACTACAGGATCAGATCAAACCTAGTCTCCAGATCTTCCTTCACAGCGCTGCTGAGGAAGGTCTGGCTAGTCCACTCAGCATTCAGTAATGGGAGAAAAACATGCTCTGGTTCATTGGTATTTTTTTTAAACTAATCACAATTACGTATTTTTTTTTAACCTGGACCATATTTTCCTATGTTTTTGTGTGTAAGTGACTGATAAGAAAAACAATCTTTGAAATTGGTCTAGTATTAAGTCTGAACACTGTAACCGGCAGCCACAGACCAGGCTATATTGTAACCCTACAGGACAGATGTTCAGCATCAGTAAGCGTCCACTAAAAGTTCCGTTGTTGCCGCTGACAGACTCAGATTATTATTCTAAGTATCTGAGAACATTATGGAAATGATCCCTTCATAGATAGACCTTTAAATTCTCTTTGAGACCTTTTTGTTTCACCAGAAATAGCTCTGAGGTCACTAGCGTTAAACACCACCAGACTCCATTTAAAAAAGCAATACATTTAGCGTGTATAGAGCCAACATATTGTCAATGTAAATTGGAAAACTATGTGTATATTTCAACCAAAACTAGAGTTGTGATGGTTGGAAAAGTGGAAAGATGACCAAAAATGGCTTTCACATAGTTTTATTTTGTTTCTGTCAACTCTGAATGAAGTTTATTTTTTACGATGCTAAAATTCATTTTTATTCACATGGAGTCTGGTGGGTTTAGCAAACGCAATTTTGCAGATGTTTATATGTTTAACAGAAAGGTCAACCTCCTTAGAAATCCTTTCTATAATGTTGTCAGACTCTTAGAATATTAATCTGTGAGCGGCAAAACAAGCACTTTAGTGAAGGTAAAAAGAAGCTGCACAATTTCCCTATTAAGTTAGCTTGTTTCACCGGTTGTTCCCATCAGTCACTTACACAAACAACATGGAAGATAGGGTCCATATTGAAAAAAAAACAATAGTTACCCTGTAATGTAACATCTTTATGTGAGCAGTATGGACTGTGGGCATTTAAAGCAGCGCTGAGCTGTTAAGTGAGTGGTGGTTGGGCAAAAGAAGCCCATTGCCAGAATGCGCTGATGAGACTCTTGTCAAGGCCATCAGTTTTATTTTAAATCTCCCCAGGTCTCAGAGGCTTCCTCCAACAGCAGGAAAATCAATACCAGCTCCATGACTCTACCGCAAGCCAGCTTTCTGTTCATATTAAACATCAGCAGAAGTCACAAAGGGATAGCACAGAGTTGGGTTCAGATCTTCAAACACTACACAGAAGAAGCAGCTCTGAGCTGATGTCTCATAGGAGTCGAAAGGCAAGCCTTCAACAAGCATATGACTAGGACATGCACACCATTGATTAATCTGCTTTGCATATGATGCCAGGCACTAGGAACAAGGGGGTAAACATAAGAATTTACTCCTGAATAGTACCTTCCCCGGAGACGTAATAATAATAATTAATCTATCCTGTAGGGGGAAATTACAATTTACACTCTGTTATTATTACAAACAGGCCTTAAATACATACATACAGATGCATTAATGGAGAGATGAGTGGGGGTGCCTAGGAGGTGAACTGGCACCTCTCCAGCTACCAGTCCACCACCAGATTTTAGTCTGTATGGGGATTGAACCAGCAACCCTCCAGCTCCAACCCAACTCCCCTACTGACTGAGCTACTGAACTAAAGTTACCTGACAATGAGCCATCCAGTTATTCTGGTTATGTCCAAGCAAGATAATAGAAACTATTATATCTGATGGATTCAGATTTGAGTAGGATGACCCCTTTTTGTTGACGAAGGCAACGCTTACACAATACGCTGCAGTCAAATAAGACCTGCTTGTTTGTTTCTGTTCGTCTTGACCTTTTCTGCAGTTGTATGGCCAGTTGAAAAATATTTTGGCCGGTAACTTTTTTTGGCAAATAGACCCAAAAGTCAATTTTGGACCCTGTATCCACCTGATGTCGTCCAATAATCACAGCATTGGAGGTTCAACCCCTGGCTCCTCCTCTTCACATGTCCAAATGTCCTTGGGCAAGACACTAAACCCTCTGTGTGTGTATGTGTGTGTGTGTGTGTGTGTGCACCATAGTGTGCCATGAAATTTTAATGAAACTTTTTTTAATATTCTTTCATTCTAGTATTACTACCATTACTACATGCCTCTACTATTTACAAGCTCCCATCATCTATAGATTTATTTGTCAAACAAAACCTAAATCCTATGCTTTTCAAAAAGCTGTGGTTTAGGCAGATTATGTGACATGTATTATTATTTGTAGTAATAGTAGTATTTTAAGATGTTTACTGCACCAGATTATACACCATGGTTTCATCTGTTCCACCGATGAAGAGAAAGTCATGAATTATCAGCAGTTGTGGTCCCCTAGGTTTGCTTGTTTACGCCTGTGTGTGTGTGTGTGTGTGTGTGTGTGTGTGTTTTATCCTGGTTGTCTCTGTTTGTGCACTTCAATGTCCAAGAGTTCAATTCATAGCTCTCTCAGGACTAACTATGCAGTTATTCAGTGTGCAGCCTTGCCAGAGTTAATTAGAGCAAACTGCAGTAATGGTGTCAAAGGGAAACAGCTCCTTCTCCACCAGCCACAATACTACAGTCTTCATACAAACATACAGTATAACAGGGAGTGCAAATATTCCAAAATACAGACAAAAACTCCAAATATTACAAGCGTGTTTTTACTCTTGGCTGTGACAAAGTGCATGGAAACATGCTTTGAGAATTCATCATGATATACAGCATGCAACTTCCACTGAAGCTTCCGCTTCACTAGGGCTGTCATAATCAGCCAAAAATGAATAATACTAATACTATAAAAATACTATTTGTGCGCATTATGTTTATCAGAGGGCATGGGGATGGATTGTATGTGATTTCCCCCTTTCTGGTCTACATACCCTGCCTCTGTTGAATTATTTTTTATAAAAGATATCCCCCCCAAAGTGATCATGTACCTCACTTATAGACCACATATTTCAGCAACACATTCTCACTCCCATCGCGTAAAATGCGGAGGCTTGATCAGGTGTCTTTGGCGTTGTTATTGACGCTAAAAGTCTCCTTTAGCGTCAGACCAAAACCGCTTGGTTGGGTCTATTGCTCTCTCTCTCTCTCTCTCTCTCTCTCTCTCTCTCTCTCTCTCTCGCTCTCTTTTACAGAGAACATATTTCTATCCATTAAATGGCGCCCTGCAGAAGGAGTCCGGGAACCACTGGGCTATATCATGTCAATTAGAGTGTCTTCTGTTTGCACAGTTTGGTCTGCTGCCTGTGTTGGTTGAAGCCTAGCGGGAGCCTCCATGGTTCCCTGTTCCCTTTCTCCAAGTCCCAGGAGTCTGGGGTGCTGTGGCTCAGTGGTAGAGCGATCGCCGGCTTTTGGAAGGTTGGCGAGTCGATCCTTGGACTTGCAGTTCCTACAGTGATTGAATGTGTGTGAATGGTGAATGGTTCTCGTACTATGTTAAAGCATTTTGAGTAGTCGAGATTAGAAATGCGCTCTATAAGAACAGTCCATTTACATTTAGCGTTGACACAATCGCAGACTGCTTTTGTTTTAGGACAGAAGATTGATTTGCCACTGTCTGGGTATTTAGCTGATAACAGCAGACATAACCTCTCCAGCAGAATCATGAATCAATAATGTTATCTTAACGTTCCATTCATTCCTGCTCTGTGTCACCAATGTGGATCTTATGTAATGAGCCAATGTTTTATTAATTTATCCATTTAAAATCCTTTGTTCTCTTCCCTGAAGGTTCCATTGCGAGGTGCTCCTACATCAAATATCACTACTCCTCGGCTACGATACCCAAAAACCTCTCCTACAACATCACCAGGACGATAAGGCAGGACGAGTGGCACTCCCTCCGTAAGTCTGCTACACTTTCTTTGCTTTTTTCTGTGACGGCATATTTCCCTTTGCATATGGAAATGATTTAGGCTGACTACATTTCATTTCACTCTCCAATAAGTGCATATGGTGGACTAGACATTTCTTTACATAACAGAGGAAGATACATAAAAAAACATTAGCTTATGAGTTATTCAATGCTCTGTCCTATCTTATGACTGTCCTCCCTTGAGCTTAATCAGTGCCAGCTGTAAATGTAGCAATATTCAGGAGCTATTAGTCATGTTTATGTCAGGGTCTGTGCAATAACAAGCTTGGACCCAAAATGCATATTGGAACTAGGAGGCCGCAGGAAGTTTTTATAGGTTTAATAAGTCAAAAGAGCTTACAAACATAAGGTGTCCTGAAGCGCCTGAGATCCAAACAAAAATCAATACACTGAAAATTAAGAAGAGCAAAAAACGCAATGATTAACTGCCCGGGGAGAGACGCAGGGAATGAATGTGTTTACATGCAAATAGTATTGCGGTTTTTCCCCTTATTCCAAAAAAGACGATGTTCCGACTATGCTGTTTCCATGGCTAATGGAAGTGAATATTCCACAAATATATTCACGTTAACATGTAGCCAAGTTTACCAGCGGTGGAGGATTTGTTGGACCGTGTGAACACAGCATCCCTCGTTCATTCCTTCAACCAGCTTCTTGAAAAGGTCGGCGTAGAGATGTGTGCGATGTGTACGGGTCTGCTGCCCTGCAAACTGCTGGCTGGTTGGTGTACAGAGACCACAGCAAGGCACAGAGCAGACCTTAAAGGTCCCATGACATGGTGCTCTTTGGATGGTTTTATATAGACCTTAGTGGTTCCCTAATACTGTGTCTGAAGTCTCTTTTATATAGACCAAAGTGGTCCCCTAATACTGTATCTGAAGTCTCTTTTATATGGATCTAAGTGGTCCCCTAATACTGTATCTGAAGTATCTTTTATATAGACCTTAGTGGTCCCCTAATACTGTATCTGAAGTCTCTTTTATATAGACCTTAGTGGTCCCCTAATACTGTATCTGAAGTCTCTTTTATATAGACCTTAGTGGTCCCCTAATACTGTATCTGAAGTATCTTTTATATAGACCTTAGTGGTCCCCTAATACTGTATCTGAAGTCTCTTTTATATAGGCCTTAGTGGTCCCCTAATACTGTATCTGAAGTCTCTTTTATATAGACCTTAGTGGTCCCTAATACTGTATCTGAAGTCTCTTTTATATAGACCTTAGTGGTCCCCTAATACTGTATCTGAAGTCTCTTTTATATAGACCTTAGTGGTCCCCTAATACTGTATCTGAATTATACAGCCTTTGTAGAAACGAGGGCTGATCAACAGGTGAAACACACCAGGGCAGACAATCCTAGAGATTGTAAAACACACAAGGCAGGAAGTAAAACAGGACATGACACAGGAGAAACCACAACTGAAACCACAAACATTACACTTTAGCCTTCATTTCATCTGATATGGTGGGTATTGTTCACAGGTAGTAAGGTGAACATTTTTTTATTTTCCGCGCTCTCTAGAGTGCTGCAGCTGGGTGTTGTATTAAGCAGGCGGTGTGTTGCTGTAGGACAGAGCATGTGGTTGTTGCAGAAATCCAACAACAACATTTCCAGTATGCCTCTATGTAATCTTTTTTTAGCACTGGCCATCCTGCTGACCAGTGATCAATAATATTTGATGGTGCTATTATGTCAAACTGCATTTCGTCATCATCCGTCCACCACTTTGTTCAGGAGCAAGAATATTTCAACCACTTCTGACCAGGTAGCTGTGAAATGTACCGTGTTGTGGTGTAACATCCACAACAAACTCAACTTCACTGTGACTGTCCTCATATTAAAGGACACCATACCGTAGGAATACCAAAGATTTAACCAAAACTATGGCAGCCAGAACATCCCCTAACTATCAAAATGGTGTTTAACCTAACAAAGACACAAAAAACTATACTACCAGACCTCCATCCTCAGAAGAAATCAACACGACGACACGCTAGTGCATGGGCTGCCTCAGGCTGACTGAGGCCCTTCGCAAACGGAGAATTTGCCTCTGAAAACGAAACCTCCGGCCAGAGTGAAGATCTTTGAAATGATGGTTTGCATGTTTGCATGTAAACTGAAACAAACTGAAATTTAAGCAGCCGAGGAAGAGGAAGAGAGGAAGAGAAGAGAGAGGAAGTGATACGTTGCAGTTGATGCTATTTCGGGATTCTGATTCTGATTCTCGTCCGTCCACGTGTAAATTTAGCATGAGAAAGATCACTGTCTCCCAGCCTTCCTTTATCTACAGTGGGCGGGCCTACTCACTAATGGCCAAATCAGGATCACCTGAGATAGGTAGGGGAGGGAAAAGAAACTAGGGGGAGCACATAACACATGGTTCCCAGAGGATATTACTAACCCTGTTATGATCCCCCCCCCCTTGGTATGGTGCAAAAATCAGTTGAAATGTTCTTTTGAACAGCATGAAGATGACTACAAAACTTATTTGAACACTTACACAACACATGCTGTTGATGTTCATGGTCCCCAGAGGATGAATGCTATCTGTCTCAACTCCATAAATCCAGGTAACACCCCCAACCCTTCTTGTAGAGCCACAGTCAGAGTCCCACTTTCATCCACACTTTCATTATCCATACCCGAGAGGGTTTGGAACCCAACTCAGAGATGTTTCCCGTATCTGTGTCGCGTTGGTTTGTCCATGTCCGCGCCTCTTCAGGAGACTAGCAGCAGGTCCTGAGTGTGTTGATTCCAATGAGAGACGTGAACATTGTCACCAAAGTCAATATTGGGCCCATTATTCAACAAGCTACATATCTCATCACCACTTAAAATGCTGATGACTCAGGCTCATTTTAAGCTGCAGAAGGTAGAAAGCAAAAAAACACCAGAATTTGAAGGAGAGTGAGACCTCTTTCTGCAGCTTGTCGGGTCTGGCTCAGGTTGAGACTTTGTCGGACTGGGGCTTGACCATCATGGAGTAGTATTAATTATTATTAGCAGTATTAATAAAAGACAGCATTATGATTATGATTTGCTTATTTTAACATTTATTTAGCTTTTCCTGCGCGCTATCTTGCTACTTTATTTAGGTCTACATGCCACAGACCAGCTACTTTGGATCACATAGCCTACATTTATCTGTATGTTTCTATTTATTGTGCACACTGGAAAATAATAGTCTGTTGACAGTTGCTTCGGTGGCACACAGCTGATCAGACAGTATGTTCCTGTATTCAGCGTGCTGAATGCCAGTGGTAATATTAATGCTAGCCAAGTCTGAAAGCAGTTCAAAACCCATGTTGCCTTTCAGTGTTGGCAATAGCTTCATATTTGTTCTTCTCTAATTTGACTAGGTGGCCTGAGACTGCGGTAGAGTGAGCCACAGAGTGTTGCATCTGGCAGCTCTTTTTACCGCGATCATACAACAATATGAGTCTGTTACACAATATGAGTACCTAAAGGTCCAGGCTTCTTTCGTTCCCTTTGTCCTTCTGATGATCATAATGTCTGATGGCATTTATGGAAATTTGTTCATCTTTAGAGTGCAGTTTGTTATGATCTAACATAGATATAAAAACACCTGTATGTCAGAGTGATACATGTAGTTAACCCTTGTGTTGTCCTCCCCGGGTCAAAAACAGACAAAAAAATGACATTTTTGTCCTCTTTTCAGACTTCTTTTCACTAACACCACCTTACTACCACTAGTTTTACACTGCTTTTTGGAATTCATGGTCAGTAACCCTCATTTATATAGAATTATACCTAATATTTAAGTTAAAAATTCATTCAGAAATTATGAATTATATGGACTATTTTATTTTATTTATTTATTTATTCAGGAAAATGCACAGTGATGAACAAATACAGTAATGCACGTAAATGTGCCAGATTGTAGCCCAAGGGCTAATTTCCCTTTGCAGTCCATCAGGCAGGTTGGAGTTACAGTAAAAAAGACATAGGATAGTAACATTTAGTATAAAAAAAGAAGAAACAAAAAGAAAGGAAATGAAAAAAAAACAAGAACAGGACAATTATTATTAGTACTTATTATTATTAGTTATTAGTTAAGATCAGAGGAACGTACCGATGAGTTTAGTCAGAAATGAAAGTGATCAATTGTATTTGCAAAGAACGTTGTAAGGAATCCAAGCCATTTTTTGTGGTAATTTGGTGAAAAAGATACCCATATTTCAGATATAGACATTTTTAAAGGGGCCCAAAGTCCCAGTGATGTTAGGGCGCTTTCACACCTGCTTCGTTTAGTTCGGTTGAATCACACTAGTGTTCGTTTGCCCCGCTGGTGTGGTCCGATGTGCAGGTGAGAATGCGGCAATCACACTTGGGTCCACCAAAACGGACCAAACAATTCAGTGGAACTCTGGAGCGGTTGGTCTGTGGTGAGAACGTGATCGACCTCAAACCGCACCCACTACTGTATGTGTACTCCACACGTCTGAGCTGATGTCTCCTGTAGTCAGCTGATCTTAGCAAACTAAGATACAGCAGAGCAGCAAACTGTAGCAGCTCCAGTGTTTCTTTCACCGAAATAGACAGTTAAGCTCGCCGTCACTCACTGCTCCGTGGTCAAACCAGCCGCCGTTACAGTTGGAGACAGACGCCAGCAGAGCAGAGCAAAGTCTCGGTGAGCAGAGCCAAAACAATGTCTGATTATATGAAATTAGCTGGTTGGACCATGGAGATGCAAGAAATATGCACTAGTCCACACAGGACCTTCTTCCTGGTTTTACTTTCTTACTCCAGACACATCCGACCAATAAGAGGAGTGAACCTTCTTGCGTGGTTTGTGATGATGCATTTTGGTACGCTTGGATTTTTCCAAGTGTGAAACCAAACCAAACCAAACCAAG